>JANKKI010000104.1:8457500-9057500 GCA_025175665.1 Cinchona pubescens
TACAATTTCCACTTGCCTAGGATTCACTCTTTCTACTAAATGAAGTAGTCTGACTTTGATTCTTTTTACTTTGCCCTTGAGTTTGATGGTCAAATGCCTTTTGAACTTCCTTCTCAAGATATTTCTTATGACGGTTAGAGCACATTTTGCTTGAGTGCCTTCAAGTCAAGTCATCTTGTTTGAATCAAGAAACTACATGTAATGTTGGATAAATTTTTAGGCAATCAGGAAGCTTTAACTAATAGGAAACTTTTTTGACTCTTTTGATCACCTGAAATGGGCCATAGTACTTAAGAGTGAACTCACGAAGTATTGTTTGGGAGCTAACTTTCTTCTAAGGTTGCGGGGTCAGTTTCAGCACCACTAAGTCCCCAACTTGGAACTCCACATCTCTTCTATCCTGATTAGCATATTTATTCATTTGGTGCGCAAGCGCCAAGCTATCACTGGAATTTCAAACATTTCTTGCTGGGCATTCACAAACTAATGTGCCGCAGGGCACTTGTTATTGCTAGTTTGGGCAATAACACTATGTGGAGTGATTCTATCCAAGAACTAGCTCAAAGGACTCATCCCGGTAGCTGTGGATTTGTGCAAGTTGTAAGAAAATTGTGCAACATCCAGCAATTTAACAAAATTCTTCTGGCTGGCTGATACATGATGCCTCAATTACTCCTTGAGTAAGGCATTCACCCTCTAAATGTAGGGCAAAGTGTAATTTTTGTTAAGATATATCTTATAATCAAAAGTTTAAAAAGTTCAACAGTTGATCATAAAATTCTTATATTCTTGGGAACAATTGCCCTTCGTATATTATGTTCTCCTTAGTTTAAAGGAGTACTTGTTAAATTTTCTTGTTATTTGAGTATATATCGTATGTACTTGAAATTCCCTACAAAATATGAAGATACGATTACGTGGTATTGTAGTATGTTTTCTTCGACATGCGTAGGAAGAAAAAGGTTATAATGAAAATACTTAGGTAGACCCGGTTTTTGGTCCTATTTGTATATCCTGTGGTCATGATTAAATTTAATACATTAAAATTTTTTACTGACATCAGCTGATGTCATAGATTCTCATTTAATCCACACCACAGGGTCTACAAGTGAGGTAAAAAATCGAATCTACTTAAGTTTTTGCCAGGTCATAAAAGGACTATTTGTACCACTCAATTTATACAAATTTCTCACTTTACACCCTCAATTTTAGTTTGGGACACTTTACATCACCAATTCTCAATTTCGTTCCATTTCAATCCTTTTTTAACGCCATTATCAACCTTAATGGAATCTTCATTTTCACACAATATATTGTGGCAACATTATTTTACATCTCGCTGAATTTGTTGTATACCTAAAAAATTAGGATTAAAGTGGGATGATATTAAAAATAAAACTGAAGTCGGATATATCTGAGAGTTGAAAGTGCAAAATACCCAAAATTGAAATTGAGAGTGAAAAATAAGAATTGATTATAAGTTGTGGAGTGCAAAATAAAATTAATCAAAAAAAAAAAAAAAAGCGGAGTAAGCAAAGTAGAGAATCCAGTCGAACATCTATGATTATGGAATTAATTATTTACAGTAGAAAGTTATGCATTTGAATTATTGCGTAGAATAATTGCCATAGGTACTTTATTTTCTCTTTAGTTTTGCAAATGATAACTCATATTGGTTGCCACCTAATGTGTTACGTATCAATTCTCGTTAATTATTTACTAGTTAATGAATATCATGACCACTCACCTCAAATTCTTTAACAAGCCTAATGAAGCAAAAGTTAATTTTGTCATTGCCTCTTACTTCTGTTTCCTTGTTATCAATAATTGTTACTAGTTTTATTGGCACATATTATGTGTGTGCATAATTATAAAAAAATATTAAAAAAAATAAATTTAAATTAAATAGAAGGTTATGAAAAGTTATTGAATTGAAGAGGAGTTGTGAAAGTTATGGACATAAGTTAGTTTTTTTTTTAAGAAAATTAAACCAAAAATACATGTTACACACAAAAAAAAAAGAAAAAAGAAAAACTCTTCTATTGTATAAAGTTCGTCTATTATTAAAATATTACAGTAACTAGTCCTATTGACATATTCTATATGTGCATACAGTTGTAGGAAAAATACAAAAAAATAAATTTAAATTAATTAAAGAGTTGTGAAAAGTTATTACACTAAAAATATATATTACAAACAAAAAAGCTTTTCCATTATATAAAGTAGTAATAACAACACGAGAATTCTGCTAGTGGTGGCTGAGGCCCCTTTTTTAACTTTGTTTTTTTTTTCTGTCAAAGGAGAGAGCTTTTGGTAGGGCTAGTTACAAAAACAAATTAAAAGAGTCAAGCTAGATGATTAGACCTTTTCCTAGATTCCTTTCATGTTGTTTGTTCAATAATCAAGTATATCATCAAACGGATTCACAAGATCTCCTTTGTTGCCAATGATCGACTTTTAAGTATTTCTGAGAATTTGGCTTTTCATTTCAGGTATGGAAGAGGATGTTGGAATTTGGGATATTATTTTTTTTCTTACCCTTAATTAATACTTGGTATTTGTGGAAAAACATTTGAATTGTATATTCATTTTATTCTTGAATTTAGTCAAGTGGGGAAATACTTCTTCTGAGCTATTCCACTTTATCCTGAAAACCCTACCAAGGTCATAATAATAAGGTCTCAAGTTTACCCATATATGTTAGTCAACTATATGATCAATTTTCTCTCTTGCTTCACTACTCAGTTGTGGCATACAATCACTAAAATAGCCTTCTAAGGTTATTTATCTTTCATGAAAAACTACCCAACAAATAAAAAGAAAAATAAAAAAATCTCCTTTATGTATTTGACCAATACTACCCACCAAGCATTTCAAAAGTACTCTTTACAACGCACTAATTTTAAATAATTCTTCTATTTAAGAAACAACCAAGAAGCTCAAAAAAGAAACTACCAAGAGCACTATACGACATTCATGTTTTTTTTTTTTTTTAATTTTGCTTACATCATCAAAATAAAATCCTTAAACTACTATTCAGGAGAGGTATATATAATTTTTTAAATGTGAGGGGAGCTAGCTGCAGTTATCTGTTATAAGCCTCAGGGAGGTTAATCAGCCCATAATTAATTGCATAATGCAAACATCAATGTAATATGCAAATATATAATTTTTTATTCTTAAAGCAAAAAAAAAAATTTAAACTTTCTCTTGTCTACAGAAATATTACTGAGAATAAAAAAAATATTTCATTTTTGCAGCGAATTAACAACATTTATGTTAAATTAGTATAAATTTTATTCCACTCGAAGATCGAAAATTATTATATCAAATATTAAAAATGAATAGATATTTTACTCTGACTTAGGTTATCAAATGCATGGTGGAATGACACTAATCACTCATGACGGACGATTCCATGAAGAAAGATATTTTGGATGGAAAGACCTTTACATTCTAGATAGGAACGCTCTATTTTTATCTCATAATAAGTTTGATTTTCAAGCAAAGAGGAAGAACAGAAATTCTAGAATTATAAATTTTCGCGTCCAAATAGTAGTTTAATTGTTGGTTTAAATTACGGATAACAATGGGGAAGGGCTGGAATGCGAGAAAAGATAAATCCTGTCGGATGTATATTTGTTTAAAGTTTTATGTTGTCAATTTCATTCGTACCATCTACAAATATTTGTAATGCTTTCAAAAATACATTCAATCACCTAAAATCATGACCAATTTCAGCAAGTTTTGACATTTCAAATCTGTTTCTAATTTTTTGTAGTCTTGGTCTCAATCCAATTGGAAATTTTCGTTCTCACATTCTGCACGGCTTTGTACCCTCACCTAATTGTTTGCCTTTTGCACTCTCAAATTGTTAGCTTTATAGCCTTTACTCGTTCAACTTTTGTTTCCACTCGCTTTTAAATTTATTAACATATAATCATGCATTGATGATCGAGCTTGGTAATTGTATCTTAAATTGTTAACAGCACAAAAAGGTGAGAATTCTGATAGGGTTTGAAAGGTCCATAGGACTAAAAGAAGTATAACAAGGTGCAAAGATTTATACTATTATAAAGTATGAGTTGTATTTTTCTATTTAGTATGTTTCTGCGTTTTTTTAATCCACCTATTATGCGCATAAATTAAAAAATTATGAATCCAAAATAGTGGACGAATAGGTCATTTTTAGATGGATGCATTGGTAGTCTCCTTTGACCGAAACTCCCACACCCTCTGGTTAATTCTTCATTGAGTGCGAATGAAACATAACAAAGTTAAATTGATATTCCAAAATTATTAGTATATTATGCGGGATTTGCCGAACGTGTATGCTTTGCAATGCTTCTATCCTCGATCCCTTCTCAAAAAATAGATGTCTAAATTATACCAATTGATATATTCTATTAACTATTTTAAAGTCCTGTGTACTAAAGTTTTGTCCCATATTTCAACCCAAAAGTAATTCCATACGTTTTTTACTGTGATAAGATATTTGAGAAATACATTTATAGAGTTTTCGGTTCAATTAGGTTAGTTGGCATCTCTGTTGTGCTGCCCATACAATTTTTCAAAACCTATTTAGATATTTTGTTTCGTCAAAACAGTAAAGAAATTTTGTTAAGTTCTAATTTCACAAGAAATGCAGTATAATCATTTATGTGTGTTCTAAAGGTATGAGAAACCGAAGCCATCTATATCAGTTTATGGAGAGCCTAACTTTTGACATGGGCGATTGAGAGTGTAGGACTGAATGCCTTAGCACTGACTGTGTCACGCTGAAACACCGACTCAAATTCATTGAGACTTGGAGTTCTCTTTGATATAAAATTTGAGATTGATAGTGGAGTTCTCGTTGATTTAAAATTTAAGATTGACTATAATCTTTTACTGTCATAAAATACTCCACACTATAACTTTTTGATAAAATATGAAATCTTGAAAATTTGCAATAAAAAAACAAAAAGAAATAATATTTTGGGACATAGGAAAACATAAAAATAATAACAAATAGAAGAATTTTTTTCTTGGAACTTCTTCATATAATAAGAAGATGGTTAGCTAAATCTGATGGCTGGCTAAATTGGAAAGAAGGGAACAACAAAACTTTTACTCCTCTTCAATTTGGCATGAAATTATGCAAGACCTATTACCCAAGAAAAAACACAACAATTATTTATGAACTTCTTCACGTTAATAGCTGTATGGGGAAATAGGATATGATAGTATTAGTGATGAAGATGCCTAAATTAGGGATAAAATTAGAAGAAAGAAGGATACATCGGTCTTTTAGCTTCAAAAGATACAGGTTCAATTATATCTTCTCTGGATTTGTATACAGGTTGAACATATGTAAGAAAATTCTTTTTCGGTTAAATATAGTAAACCCTCTTTAGTTTTAGAATGTTTTACACTAAGTGCTTTAACGTTATCCTTTTGATAAGTTCACCTCTTCAGTTAGTACACATTAGTAATTTGATTATTAAAAAGTCAAGGAAGGCATTTTTACCCTAGACACTACAAGAAAACATATAATTAATCCTTTAAAACTTATTATATTTTTCATATTTGTCCCCAATTCCAACTTTGTGTCTATTAAACAGTAATCATTAATCAATATAGTTTGTCGCACAACTAAAAACATAATGATGTCCACTAGCACCAGTGATTCTTTTTAAAATAATTGTGTTATGAAAAAAATTAAATATACAAATTTCCTGACACTATCAATATTTTGTTGGTCTTTTAATCATATTTTATTTTCATGTAAAAGTAAATTTTTAAATATATGAGACTCATAGTCATCTATTAAAATTCTATCATTATCTTCTTCTTTTTTTTTCTTTTCTTTATGTTTATTTAAAATGATTTTTTCTTACTTTTTTTCCTTGTTAATATAATTCAACTATCACCTTCATATGTATAAACTACAACTCAAGTTAAAATAATTCAGATGAAATATCTTTAATAATTCATCAAAAATTTTAAAATTATTATTTCACCGTATTTTTAAGTTTTAAATATTAAAGAAAGTATAATTCAAGAATTAGAATATTAATTAATTTGAACCATACTTATATTTTTATCAATATTGACAACATTATTGCATTTTATTTTTATCCCAAAGTATGTCTTATTAAATGATACAAAACTTACATGAGATACTAAAGTGAAATTTCGCTTAAAATTTAAGGGCGTTTACTAAAGTTAACCTTTAGGGATAAATTTATCTTTTTAAAAAGACTAACGGCAGAGTTACATATGACTGTGTTAATTAAAGGGGTAAAGTGAGAAAAAAAATAATGTTAATGGATTTAGTGTAAATTAAATAGCCCAAATCTTAAGAGAATTTATTGTATTTAACTCTTACTTTTTAACCTCTTCACGTTACTAGCTATGGTATTTTTATGTATTCATAAATGTAATTAGGTCGCATGAAATTAATTACATTTTCTCACAAATAACCAACTTCCAATTGTTCTGATTGAATATGGCATAAGTAATTAAAATTAGGGATGTTTCATTCATTTTTAGAAATTCGATACCACAGTTGACTTAAATTTTGTTTGGTTCCACTACTCTGGATAAACATGAAGGGTCATTCTTAACTTTTCCAAAATGTGTTCCAAGCTTCTTCTCAAGTAGTTGATGCATACAAGAAATTTGCTTCCTGCAATCATAATTGAATGAGGTTTAAACATACTCACTAAACTCTCCTCCTAACATATATAGGCCATCATTACGGTGGAGAGTTAGAATTCAATGATCTTTATTTTCTTAATTCCTCGCGCCACAAATTCCTTGATAATTTAGTTTTGGCTCTAAAATCAACTTTCCTTATTTGATTAGTTTCCCTATTTGATGAATTGATTTATTTGGGATTTTGTACTATTCATTAGAGATAATGCAAAACTGTATTGGTAAACCTACTCTGAAGCTTCACTTTTCCGCTAAGGAGTTAAAGAGGTGGGGTTTGTAAATTTTCTCCAATCACTTGCACAATTAAGGTTAATAATAAAGTTTAAAATGTGCAATTTCTGGAAGAAATTAAATTTGTCATCTATACATATTTTAACATTGTAGGGCCGTGAATAAAACCACTTTGAACATTAACATTCACGTACTAAAATGTCCTAATGGGGAATGAGGAGCTAATTAATCACGATGATTTGACACAAGAAAAGTTATGAGAAATAAACAAAAGATCCAAAATCCTTATGAATTTGTCTCACAAATAAACAATGAGTATAAAAGACAAAGACAAATTCAAAATTAAAGAAAAAAAATATTGATTAGATATTCACGGTACATGCCTCATAAAAAATGAATAAATTGTGCTAATTTTAGTTACTAGCTTTTAATTATTGTATTGTGGCAATCAAATGTAGACCCATTTAAAAAAAAAAAAAAAAAAAAAAGTCTCCGTTGATTTTGAGAGAATATGATTTATACATTTTGACTAATAAATAAAAAGATGTGGAAGATTATCACAAAAATAAATAATGATAAATTCAATCTCAACAAAGGAGAAAAAGGAAAGAAATTTCACATTACACAACAAAAAAACTAATGATACATTTAGGCTACTTTCTTTCTATAGGAAAAATAAAAGATGATTCTATTCACTCCGTAATTGTTTTTTTCAAGGACCTACTATGTAATTTTTTTTATTGGTGTCCAATGATATTTAAATTGAATGTTAATTGATAAATTTAGAACACTATAGATGTTAATTCTCATATTTAACACACGTGCATTTTACTATTATAATAACAAATATGTATCATGATAGCTGAAACTAATAATAAGACATAACCAACTGCAACAGAAGAAAGTAGAACTACAGAAATGGGCCGGATCTTTTTGGTAGAAAATCATTCACATCACTCTAAACTAAATAATTAATTTTCTCCAAAGTTATGTGAATGATTTTGGATAAACAGATTCATAACATCTATAATAAATTTAATCTACCTTAAAATTTTTCACGGACCACTATGTGCATGCACAATTTTCATTGTTTCAAATCACATTGTCAATAGGACACACTGAAATCTCATCCTCCTCAGATGAAAATGTGTTGATCAAATGAAATTCCTTAAACTTTTCTTCTGTAATTTGATCCAAATGATCAATCATTTCTCTAGCAAGATATGGTTTTTGGAGTCGCCAACCTGACCTTGCCTGAAAAATATCTTGTTCTCTATAACTGGAAACCCGAACCCCGAATGTGATCCTTTTTTATTCACCTCCAGATTGCTCAGCTTCTCAAAACTGCAAAAATCTACCAATTTACTCACCAGGCCTTCACCAGCTTCTTCCTCTGTGGTAAAAGGATGTCCTAAGAACTCCGCCAATCTCTTTATATGAAAGCAAGGATCTCTTTTCATGTCTTCATATCTGAGGAGAAGTACTCTTTCAGGAAATTCTACACTGGCTTTCCAATACCCCAAAACATGATCCCAATATGGTCCATAAGGCGAAACACCCCTAGAGAACCGTTCAAATGCCTCTACCAGAGAAATTTGCTGTATTTCGTTGGGTTTCAGCTTGTTTACGAAGTGCCAACATGACACTAAGACATCCTTCGGGTCACGATACACATAAATAATACGACAGCCTGAAGATTTCGTTGATTCTGGTAACGAAGTGTAAGAACATGAATGTGTGTGTGCATCAGAGAATTGGATGGCCTCGGATTCATTGGATTCTTGGCTGCATAGGATTCCAGCATGGATACTAATTCATGAGGACTCGTAGTCATCAAAGGATTTTTTTCAGAATTATCGATACATGTTCGGTTCGTTAAGATAAAAAGGAGTGCCTTAAGCCAGGTTGTCCCTGATTTTGGATACGTGGCCAAAAGAATATCGCTTGGTTGAGCCTGAAAACATTGCTGGAGGATCAGGAGTCCATTAAGAACTCCTGTGGAATACCAAAAACCTTGGTACAAGTGAATGTGCTCACTTAACCATCCTTTTTCCCTAGGGAGCTCAGAAACCATAAGCAAATTCTTCTGGAGTATTTGGTTGTTTTCGTCTTCTTTTTCTTTGTGAAATAGTTTAGGTTCATCAGGACCTACAATATTGGAAGAGAAGCTTTGAGTAGTCAAAGAAGGGCTTGCCATGGAGGATTGGAACTTGAAAGTTGGATGCTGGTTGACACAATCTTTATGGATATCATATAGTAGTGGGTGCAAGTAATTAAGATAGTTACATGTGCTAGCTATAGTGCAATGGTCGGCTGGCTCGCTCAGAATTCAATCACTCCATTGCGAACTTGAGCAGGAGGACCACAAAATAAAGAGAAAGTGCAACAGAGAAAGCAGCCAAAATTGACCTCAGAAGAGGAGCAAATAGTAGTATCTCTTTCTCACATAAAACGTGGGATAGAAATGGTTGCTCAAGCGTGAAGAGAATCGTTTGAGAGACCACAATTAAATCGCCATTTTTGTTAACATACGACAAGAAAAAGTTAAGAGAAGCACCATATTTATCATTCACTGTTGTGAATGCTCTGACAGTGCTCCTCGTAATGGGGGTCGGGAAGGTGCGGTTGGTGCACTTGGTAATACTAGTAATAGAGAACGTGATCTATATATTTAAAAATATTAATTGTTTAATTTTTATTATTAAGAATTAAAAAATAAAGTATGTTAGAAGAACGTTTTTATTAACTTTTTTTGCTTTTTTTTTTTTTGTTCATTTAATTTTTCATTTACATAATTTATGTTTTAATGTTCAACTAAATCAAAGAATTTTTGTAGTTTGTACGAGTTTAGAAAAATATTTGCTCATAGGTGATTTTTATATATTTTCGTTAGATATACTTTGTTAGAAATATAAGAGATTTATTTAGTTTAATAGTTCAAGTAATTTTATAAAAATCAAATAATTGTATCTTATGAATAACACATTTACCTTACAATTTTTAAAATAAAAATTCGTTTCCTCAATTGAGAATTATTGAAGTATTCTGTAATAAGTTTATTGATATTCGATTTAACTTCAAAAAAAGGAAACTTTAAAGTATTATCAAATTAGAGTACAATGTATAATAGGAAATATATCAGAATTTATTATTGTATCCATTCTGTAAATTTAGTAATCAAAGAGGGTAGTATAGTATTGAAAAATGTTGACAATTTATAAAATTTATTGGAACCCTTTATTCTCTTCAATAAATTATTTAAATTCTATCATAACAACTTTGAATTTATCTAATGCATTAAGGTATTTAATTATTGTTGAATCCTTATAGCTCTCTTGGTACCAACTTGATGAAGATACTAAATTGCAATTTCTACTTTACGAAACAAAATCTCTCTTAAATATATAGTTTGCATAGTTATATGTATTCTATCATGAAAACAAGGGAAACAAGTGAAAAATAATCTACCACTATTTAATAATTTACGACGTGAAATTTAGTGATTAATCTGTTAAAACTATCAATCTGTATAGTAATAAATTAAAGGGTATATATTCAATATTATAAATTTTATTTGATAGAATAATATCAACAATATATAGTTGTAGTGGCTATCAACTTGTATAATAATAATTCAAAAGTAACAATAAATATTTAATATTTAGATTTTAGTAGACAAAATATACTTAGTTAAAATCTAATTAGTAACTGATTTGATATCCTTTTTTTCAGTATGTAATTTATACGGTTATTACTAATATTCAATATTAGATATTTACACATCTAAAGACAAACTCCTTAATTTATTATATTATATATTCAGTTATTAAATTTTAAACTGAGAGTTACTTGGGAATTAATATCTAAAACTAAGTCAAACTCCTTAATTTATTATATTATATATTCATTTAATTTGTTTTTTTATTAATTTTATTTAATATTCATCTAAATCTATTCCAAAATTCTACTCTATGAAAAATTTGTTTCAATTAAACTTAATTCTAAATATACTTCTAAAAAAATTTACTTTTATTTATCATAGTATATATTCAATTAATTTTTTATAACTTTATATAATATTCATCTTTTATTTCTAAATCTATTTCAAAATTCTACTCTATGGGGAAATTTACTTCAATTAAACTTAATTCTAAATATAAGTCTAAAAAATTTAGTTTTATTTCCTATTTACCTTTTAAGATTTTTTTATTGTTAAGGGTCTAAAAGTATAAATAAAATACGTAAATTTATCAAGCAAGTTTTATTTTTTTATTATTGCTTGATTTCTAAAATTCATCCGAATAAAATTATTTCCTACTCTTTCTTGATTCTAAAACTCATTCCTAATATTCTATTACACAAGGAAATTTATTTAAATCAAATTTATATATTAATAAGAAACCTTAAAAGTAAGTTTTATTTCCTCTTTTACTCTTTGAGAAGTATTTACATAAATAACCTAGATAATTATAAAAAAATACATTCAAGTTAAGGAAAATAACAAAGTAATTAAATTTTGTAATAAGGGTAATTTTGAAAAAAAAAATCTAAAACACATAATCAAATTCACTTTTTTAATATAGTATAGATTCCTTACAAAATCTCTAGTACAAGCACACAATATTGTTATAGTCGCGAGTTTGTTTGCATATACAATCTCGCAAAATTCTTAAATAGATCATATCCAAGACATAGTATTTAAGACCAGATATAACCAAGAATGGCCCATACCACCAACAAGTTGATTCATATGTTAAACATGGCAATCTTTAATTAAATTAGATCATAAAAAATAAAAAATTTGACTCTCGTTATTTTTAATATCCTATTTGATGAACGATATAAAACTACCACTTATAAGAAACCTACAAGTCGTCTAGTCATACAGCAAATTTGATAATAAATACATTTTGCATCGACTGCACCAATGTCTAACTACATGTGCGCCATCCCCGCTTTAGCATCATTTGTCTTTCCCTGTGTCCCCGTTTAACAGCAAAACGAGTAATTGATTAAATAAAGGAAAAGACCATAACTTGGTGTTTCCAAGATGTTGGGGATGTTATGAACAAGAAGATTGGAATCCGATGAAAACTTGACGCCTTGACGACAGTGATAGCACATCAAAATATCTCAAGGACAACGAGCATTACATCTTATACGGACATGGAGAAATGTAATACTTTGGCGAGGGACTTGGTCCGCTAGATTTAGGAAGATGCACCATATCCTTATTTCTTCTTCCTCACCTCATTATAGCCCATATGGACAGTGTTCCATACAAGGATTTTTCTTTAATGGTTACTGATTTGGCGTAAACTCTTCCAATTTTTGGTACTTGGATTAAGCACACAACATAGAATATAAAATATAGGGGGCATAGAACTTTCATTTTATTTGTATTCAAAAAGACTCAAAACTCTCAATCTTGTGGGAGTTCCTTTACTCCTAGACTAACCTGTGATTGGCTGTTTTTGAGTCCCAAAACACCTACTTGGGAGCTCTTCCTTCACAAATTAGTTTAAAGATGGAAGATTTCAGTTGAAGTAACTCGTGAAAATGCAAGATAGATCTCAACAGCAAACTGAATAGTAACAACAACAAATGACTGAGTTCAAGTTTCTCATATAAGATTATTCGACTCTGGTCTCTAGGGATACAATAATATGGAGATGACAAGATTGTTTCAAGCACCGACAGAACCGAAAAGCACCTTCTTTCAAAGGCTAATTAGGTGAATTGGGTCACGGAGCTCAACAATCATTGGTTGGGATTCTTAGGCCACACAAGACAATAGCATGTGTGAATGTGTTGAGTAAAAATAAGTGCACGGTTCAATCAAGTTCGAATGTGTACATACCTAAATCCAAACCACCCAAAATTGAAATGTGGTACTGCAGCCAGGACCTCAATCTATCCCAACACTTGCTCACAATCATCAGGTTCCTACTTTTTCAAGATTGACCACAAACAGTGCACACTGAGTCTACAAAGAACTTTTTTATGGTTGAGCCTAAATATTACTAGATATCTCAAAAAGTTGCAAAAAATCTCAAAAGAGTAAATATTATTCAAATATCCCAACCACCTCTCCAAAGGGTCAATACTTCAACTATTTGGAGACCACTCCCCTTGGCAATGTTCTCTGCGATACCTAAGCCAGAGCAACATGTGACGAGAATGTAACCAGTTTCTGCACTGGTTTACCTTACTCTTTTTGTATCTCCCCTTTTTCATGACATTTTATACTTATATTAGTCCATAGACCTATTTCAGATCCATTTCAAGGAAATTAGCATCTTTAACTTGAGACCTGGAAGTGGAGATATATTGTAAGTTTCAACTTGGTCCAAAGTATGCTTCTAAGGATGGAGGAATAGGTAGCTGGTGCTCCTCACTCAACTGTTGCAACAGGTCAAGAATTTCAGGTGCTTGAGTATGCCAAAAAAATAAATAAATAAATAAAGATTCACAACTTCAAAATCTTTTGGCTATTTATGTAAATAATAGAGTTCAAATTGCACAGAAATAATGGGATGTAAATTCAGAGACTATTTGCTGCAATATGTAAGACTAAAAAACAAGGGAAGTTGACTAAGGGCCATGGTCTAAATTGTTTTGTTAGACACTAAAGCAAGAGATAAACAAGATATTAGCACTCTTTTTTTTTTTTCTTCTCTCTCTCTCTCTCTCTCTTGGGGGAAATAGTAAGCAAGCTACAAGTTTCTGCACATTAGTTTTTTACCTAAACCTGCTAAGAACAAGATCCGTTTATGGCAAACAAACCATAATGGATCAGTTCACAAATATCCTTTCATTGTGCAGCTTGCGTGATGCTTTCTTTTGCATTGATAAAGGTAATGCAACTTGAGCAGTCTTAATGCTGTGTATGATTGCAGGATTGACAGTCTATAAAAAGAAGGGAATGGTCCTCCGGTTCCGTTAGATATATACTCGTGTGTTTCTGGTTCTGTTTGTGTCTGTTAGTGGCTGGGAGGGAACCTTTATAGTAATCACTCAACAATGTGGAACCAGGCTTATAAATTAAAGAAAACAGCCCCCCCAATCCCCAAAACAGTTAGAAAGGGAAAAGAAAAAAGGGAAGAAAAAAAAGGAGGTGAGAGCGAATAAGAGAGCATACAAGATCCTAACTTATGAGAAACAGCCAAAAAAGATTTCAAATGCGATTATATAGTAGAACGATTTAGAAAATAAAACAGCATGAAGGTGCCGGAAAGCAAGTTTGCCCATTCAGACATTCCTATTTCATCACTAATAATCTTAGAATGCTTAAAATTTCATGAGATGAGACTTGGGTTTACCATAATAATAAATAAATAAATATGACAAATACAACCACTAAGACTCAATTAATGTAATTTGAGGACCTACCAAAAAGGACAAGAAAAGGAAAAAGAAACCTCATTTAATCCATAAAGCAAAGTAACTATATAATCATTAACAACATTGTACAGTTCACAGGATTGACATAAAATATTCCATCTGTAAAAAAATGGATCCCTACACGCAATATCTGATCTGATTGCCCCTATCATATAAGAACGATCTCTCCTTTTTTGATATATCAAAATTTAAAGAATAAAGAGGAACAAAAATCCTTGGAAGGACAAAATTTTCTATATCTAACTCTACTCTAATGTGAATACAGTTTTTGAGAATTCGAAAATGTTAATTGGATAAATTACCTGTAAGTGAGAGGCAGTAAATTTCAGTCTGTGGCACAATCCTGAAGATAAGGGTGAGATTGATTCACATACCGATCCCATACAGACCTATACTTGTTAATACCCAACTTTAGCTCATGGCTTCATGTTCCCATTGAAGTGGAGTACAGCTGCACTTTCGATCAGACGGTTGTCAACATTCAGGTCATATCCCAACCCTAACACATGCCATCTCCTATCAAGTGGCTCTGTTAACCCATAGAAAGATAGGAGGCCAGGAGGGAGAGTACCAAGCTTCCATAGAGTCGTATCGGCATTTTGCTTCTGCCAGTAATGATATCTGGTTGTAACATTTGCTTTTCTCCAGGCAATCAAATCAAATACATTCATACCAAACGCCCATCCACAGGCCTGGGGATCAAACTTAGAGCTGATAAGAGGATTTGAGAAATTGAGATACTTGTAATAGCGATGAAAGGCTTCAAGACAAGTCTCTACTGCTCCATTCACATTTCCATGTAAATCCAAAGAAAAGAGAGGGGTCAAATCCTTCTGAACTACTACATCGTGATCAAGAAAAACCACCTTTTCCAGCTGTGGATAAATTTCTGGGATGTAAAATCTAAGGTGATTCAAAAGCTATCAGTGATAAATACTTTGGATTTCGAAACTTTGGCTCAATATTGCTGTCCTCAGACCCTTCAAAGTAATACTTCAGAGAATCTGTTTCTAATAGCTGTTTCTTAACAGGAGCATAAGATGCATTAAACGAAGCAAAGTCTTCAATATTTTGCACTTCTATTGTAACCCCTTTGAAGTCATTGCTTAGGAACCAAGCTTGCATCACCCCATAATTTACACCATTTGTTACAATGTGGAAAACAAGCTGTGTTGGGTGATCAGCATTAGAAATGGTAGAGTTGACAACAACTGTAACTGCAAGTAGGTTATCCGAGAATATGCAAAAGTGGTACAGATTGTTGTCCACTAGTCGTGGAGAGTTCCTTTTCTCATCTGCAAGCTCCCGTAGAGACTTCTTCTTGAGCCAATCCGCTGTGAGTTTAATGTCTAGACAGTGTAACCTTTTTGGCAGTGATTCAGCAGCAAGTAGACCAAACACTGTACTCTGAACAGATGCCGCATTGTTTATGCACGCTCTTCAAGAGCCTGAATGTGAGATTTCATCGTCATCATTGTGGTTGCAATATCATAATGAGCATCTTGTGCCTTGAAGATCAGAGATGATAGGCTTTTAATTATTGGTTCTGCTTCATCTAAAGAAATAGGTTCCTCCCTCATGGCTGCCTTTGAAAGTAAAAATTGGCAAGTTCTAATCTTTGAACTAAGCTCCCAAGCAAGATGAAGATTATTATGCTCCTTTGCAATAATAACATAAGCTTTTGCAAGTGTCATTTGCTCTGCTAATTGTCTGGCATATGATCTAGCACTCAATATTTCCTCTGTGAAATTTAAGCGTTCATGTGCAGCCTGCTCATTTCCAGTCTTTCTCTCCTGGAAATATAGGAACCGTGTAATTGTCAAATTTACCCCCTACAAGCTAAACATGTAACAAACAACAGTATGACTTTTCCAGTGAGACATTCATGCACGAACCAAACAAAAAAATAAAACAAAGAAGAAGAACTGTTGATAGTTGTTTCTTTTCCATTGAAGTGTAACTTTTCAAGTGAGGCTTTTGTGCATAAACCAACAAAAAAGAACAAGAACAAGAACAAGAAGAACCATTGAATTTTCCAATGAGGCAAACAGTGTAACAGTGTAACAGCGTACAAGTCCATGACAAGTCACAGATGTCATCTTCTGTAACATTGTAAACTGGCTCAATGATGCTGGAGACTGGTGCTATGTTTTGGATGCTATTGGGTTATCCCAAGAAGGATTTTAGATGTCTATAATTTGTATGAGACAGCAAGTAACATATATTGGAAAAGCAACAGCTTGGGACAGCTTGGGAGTCGGTGTGTCTTGGATAATAGGAATGAGAGGATTAGAGGACTTTCAGGGCTTAGAGAAACCTACAAGAATTATAAAATAATGTATCTTCTTTTACATGTTTTAGAGGAGTGGGCAGATAATCCTTACAGCACAGCGACTCCCAAGCAAATAGATGCTTCTTGTATATTCGGATACGATTTTGTGAGATAAAAATGTTAGTTTACCTTAAAAAAGAACTTTTTACTAATGTTGCTTTTGTGTAAAAGAATGATTCATTTGAAGAAAAATTTGGACTACAATGCCACTAAGGAAATAATATCAACAAGATGCAGACACCATTTTATGGATTCATTAACAATAAATGGGTTGATGCCATTTTATTTTTCATTGAATAAAAGCAAGGATACAAACAAAGTATGAAATTCTTTTAGCAAAGTTTCAGGCAATACTTTCCAACTGGCAAGGGTGTTGATTTTTCTTCACCTCATCACTTCAAATTTTAATTTTCATTCGGACAAAGCTTCATTTCAGTGCAGCAGCAGAACTATCAGGGGAGAATATTAATGAGTTCTAACTCAGTATAACCTAGTCAACTGATAGGCCCAAAATTTTGTACGTACAAGTAATTATAGCACATTATGTTATGCCCTCAACCAACCAAATTTGACTCCTATTTCCTCCAAAGTTCAGTTCTGTTATTTACATAACCCTTTAGGATAATAAATTTAATAAACTGAAGAGTGCCATCTCGGTGCAAAATGACGTAGAATATCAGGAGAAAATCTGACCACATATACATATCTATCTAAGGACCGTTTAATACACATCCTGACCTTATACACAAACCATTAGACTTGACACTTTCAAAATTTCATGTGCTTAAATTCATGAAATAAATAACTACATTAAATGAATAAACATAGCATACCTTTCGCTGGTGTTATCATTGTTTCAACAAAACAACTGCTATTATGTTACAGAATAGTGAAAACCCTTTCAAAGTCAAATTAATATAACAGCTAGTTAGGAGACTCCTGATACTTGTTGGTCAAACAACAAAGACACACCTTCTGTTTAGAAACTAAAGTCTGTAATCACAAAAATAACACGAGATGATGTGAAAGTTCCAAGATGCCCCCAGTCTTCCTTAATAATTAGTTTCTATGTACTCTTCAATTAAAGGTGGATAAAATTTCTACATCTATTCGGAAAGATAAGAAAACATATGGCACTCTCAGCCTCTCACAGACACACATGAACACACAGACTGAGGATGGAGAAGGAACCAGAGGTAGCAGGGATCAATAATAGATGGAAGAGAAAGGGGTTTGGGTGGATGTCCACATGGATAGCATTTCAAATGGCCGTGCTTAGGATGGTGGGGAGACATAGTTGGTAAAGAGCTTGAATGATAAGCTTGGGGATCTAGGTGGTCAGCGAAACTGGCAAGCGAGGGTTGTGAAGTCGAGGTTGGGTTTCAAGTAAAAGCAAGGTGACCAGAGACAAGTGGCGAGATGGTTGCTTGACAGGGTCTAGGCTTGTGGCAGGTCAAGAGAACATAGGCTTGGGAAGCACCAGGTATTGTAGGCAGAGAGCAATGAGATTATGGTTTTTGGTTGTCATGGGCAGTAGGGAGGCTGAAGATATTTTTGGGATGGTAGTCTGGTTCTGTATGATGCTGAATGATGGAATAAGGGAATAGGTAGCATTTAGTAAAAATGCAGGGGAGGACTATATGGGTTTAGCAAATTACTGGAAAAAAGTTCATTCCGACTTTCGTCTATTTATTTAAGTTGCATTTCCTTTTGTGCGTTGGAATATCATGTTGTAGAATCTATTCAAGGGCTACAGACTACAATAGTACAATGTCAGCTGGAGCAACAAACCGTTGGAAAATCTTGATGCAGGACAGTACCTTCCCAACAACCTACCACCTTTAATTCATTCATTAAAGAAACAAAACATGAGAAACATGAGAAAACTGAAAATGTTAATAATTTGCCACTCCAGCATTGTTTGGACAAATTATGTTGATGCAAACATTAAAAATAGTTCCCTAGAATGGTAAGTAAAAACTACTTAAAAACAGCAAAAAATTTGAAAGCAAAACTCTTACAATCCAACAACAAAAAAGATTCCTCAAACATTTCAAGCATCATATCTTAAAATTATTGCAAAATGTACATATTAATGCTAGGACTAATAGAAACACAATCCTTCTTCAAAGTAAAAAACTTCATCCGGCAAGCAATATGCACCTTTGTGTTAATAATTCGAATCCCCTAGCATTTTGTTTCTTCCAGGTAAAACACACAAGTACAAGAAGAACATCACTGCTATCAAAGCTGTAAAGTATTAGTTCCTTTACCATAATTTGCTATAACAAATCTTCTTCGTGCCGAGGAAAAAAGGCTAAACTAATCTTTGCCTAAGTTCTCAATTCAATTCTGGAGAATGACATTATGCTATATTTTAAAGCACACACCTTTTGACCAAGACTTGAGACACTGCTCTCTAAGAGACCTTATAAGGACAATCTCTAGGAAAATGCCCCCGGAAACAACCGGAACTCCTTAGATCTTCCTGAATTCCAAATCACAGTAACCGCTAACAGAGCACATTTCATGCATTACTAGAGCTCAAGACCTCCAGATAATACATTGTGGTAAAAAATACATAAGTCTTCAGGAGCTTGTCCAATTAGCACAGAAATTCTAACTTGATTGTGAGCTACAAAAGAGCCCTCCTGACATGTTACCCTGATTAAGTCCGTTCTTAGGCTAAAAACGCAACATAATCCTAAATTCGTCTGAAGCCTAAACCCTTCTCCCCAAACCCGCCAAACAAACCCACTGACCAACTGAATCAATAGAATAACAGCATCTAAACCAATATATATATATATATATATCTCAATTTGCAATAAGCATTAATTCTCATACCAGGGGAAATGCAACATAAACTTCTACAGCAAATTAAACTGGCAACAAGAAAACAAGCGATGCAATATAAGAGAAAACAATATCAAATCAAATTACTAGGATCTTCTTATTACCAATGAGGGCTGCTGCTCCACATGGTCCTCTTGCTGATAGTTATGATGAAGAACAAACAAAAAAAAGCCCGCAATGACAAAAATACCAAGAAGCACCCAGATCCAACAAGAGTACCTCCTTCTAACCGGGCGCCGGTAATCGGCAGCCCGCCGCCGCATCTATTTATTTACTGCCGGAATCTTCCACAATTAGCTATCCAATCAAGAATCCAACACAGCCAGCTGCCATCCACTAAAATAAAAAAAAATCAAGCCAATAATAAAGTGGAAAGTAGGAGTCTTTGACCTTAAAATCAATGGTTCAGAACGACCCATTTCATAATTCATTCCCAAAATCAAGAATTTTCAGGAAACCCATTTCTCAAAATTCGATCAAGAATGTCAAAATGCAATCCAATCTGCCCAAAATGAGAGCTTAATATTGAAGATACTAATGGACAGTTCTCAATCCAATGAGGTGGTTATGAGAAAATACAATCTGAGAGAGTAAAAGTGGTGGTTTTAAGTGAAAGAGAAGAGGAAGAAGAAGTGAAGTAGTATTCAAATGAGGGAGGCATTGTAGTTGTGTAGACACATGAAAATGTCAGCTTTGGAAGGGGAAAGAGGGAAATAGAAAGAGTCGGTTTTTTGTTGTTTGTACCAAGCAAGGGAGGCAACGCTGCAAATGCTCAGTTAAGCAAATCTATTTAAGGATTGGAGGGCCACGTGCCATTATAAGGTAAGTATTCGGTTAATGTAATTGGAAATCTATTTTAAATGCAATTTGGTTAATTCTAAAAAATTAAATTAATTAAACAAATTCAAAAAATTGGGTTCATAAATTGAGATTGAAATTTTTTTAAATTCAATTAACTAATAACTGAATTCAATTGAAACATCTATATATATATCTTTAATTTTATGCATATATTATTATATTTTTATATTTTAAATTATGTATTTTCGTTTCTTTTGTTGGATAAAAAAATTCATGTACTTTGATATATAGTTATATTGATAGTGACTTATACGTGTTTATATTGTTAATTATTGAATTGTTATCGATAAAAGAATATTGATACTTGTAATGATATTATAATTTTATACATAATTAGATTATTAGTTATTGAATTAAGTGACATAGCATAGTTTTTTACATATTTTTATTAGATAATTAATCAATAAAAGCCACACATATCAAATGTATAAAGTATATGGTGAAAATTAAACAACATTAGAAAAAAATTATTTGAGAAACATATTTTGTATACAAAAATTTAACCAAATTCAAGAGTCTAATTGGTCTAAATTCAATTTGGTAAATCAAATTCAAAACTAATTACCGATTCTTTTTAAATTTTGATCGATTTTATTAATAGATTCATTGATTAGTTAATCGATTCTTACTCCTAGCCATTATACACCTGTCAATCAGACTATATGTGGTGCGATGTAGGAACTAAATCTATTTTAAAATAATAAAATTCAATCCAAATTCACAAGGCTCAATCGCTCACACATATGTGAGCCACACCCACCTCACAAATTTGTACGAGTTTGAAGCTAAAATAAGACCAAGCCCAACGCGCCACATTTCTCTCCGAAAATGAAAATTTTCATGTATTTATAGAGTATATAGCTCTATCTTTGCATATCACTTAACATGTATAAAAAAAAAGTCCATACAACAAACCCAGAAGAGTACACATTTCAATACATATTATTGTATTATATCATAATATATATTTAAAACATTTAGGTTGAGATTAGTATGATTCAAATTCAACTCGCAATATATGATGTAATTTTTAGGATCAAGTTTATATCAAATCACTTTATTTATGGTTCGACTTACTATTTTTTAGAAGCAAATGCGTTGATTTCGTACCAACACAACCCTATTGACAATCCTACAACAATCTTGCCTTGACTAACAAAATGGTGTAATTTTTTTCTCCTCTTTTTCTTTTTTACTTGGTGGAAGGGATATATTATTATATGTGTGTGATTAAAAAAAAACAAAAAAGATAAAAAAAAATTATGATGAAAAAGAAACTAGAAATTTTAATTAAAAAAAAAAAGAACGAAAAGACTTAATAGATGGGTGTAATCGAGGTGTGCAATTTAAAAATTATAATGAAGAAAATGGCACTAGAAAATTTAATGGAAAAAGAAACAAAAGAGAAGATAAAAGTGAAAGGATAAAAGAAAAGTTACCAAGGCCAAAGCTTTTGGGTTGTAGTTAGTCATTTATTGGAATCAAGTGATTGAGGGTAAATTTGATAAACACAAAAGGTGTTGCACCAAAGTCATATTGTAATAAACAAGTCGTATTGCCATACTCTTCGTGTATGCAAAATTATTTTTAAATCGTTTTGGAAAAAAAAAAATTAAAAATAAGAAGCAAGTTAAAAGGATGAGGAGTTACCAGAAGTTACGGGCATTGGCAGCTACATAATAAGTGATCATGTAATTAATGAAAATTATGAGAAGTTATGTATATAGATTGGTTCGGTGTTTTTTTTTTAAAAATTATTTTTATTTTAATATTTTAAAATTACAAAAGAATGCTAATATCTTGTTTAAGGTAGTAATGACTGGTGGCTTGTGTGTAATTTAGAAATTTTAATCAAGAAAAAAATTAGAGAGAAAATAATAGTGAAAGTAGGGAAGAAAAGTTATAAAAACTTGTGGGAATTAATTAGTTATTTATTAAAATCATGTGAGTTGAGGCGAATTTTGATAAATAAATAAAATAAAAACCTTACACTGAAATGCTCAAGCTTTATTAAAGTAGTAATAATACTTGTTGAGGCCATTCCAGTTAGTTCTCGCAAACTTTAGATTCGCATTAGAAAATGTAATTATCTATTTATACTATATTTAAAAGGAGAGAAAAATGTTTGGTATCCTTCATTTTTTGTTTTATTATTTTTATGCTTATTATATGTGTAACTAATCATAATTTTTTTCTCCTCATAATTTCCTTCAACCCTCCATCACTTATATTATTTTTAAATTTTGTATGTAATTTTTTTACTAGCATTTCCACTATCTTTAAAAAAAAAATGAGTAATTTTTTTTTTTTTTAAATTTACACCCATAAAGTGTACCTTTCCCCAAATTTAATATTAGTTTGGGTTTAGAAATTGATTTTCAATTTCTAAATGTTTACTTTTCTTTATTTGTCCATTTATCTTTGGGTTGACTTTAGCATTGGTTTCACTTTTGCACCCTTTAATTTGTTTGTTTTCATCGATTTTGACTTTTGATTCTTGAGTTTTATTTTCGATAATTTACATTTTAAAATCATTAATCGTCTCAAAACACTGCAAGGATTCATATGCTTATTGAAAAGTAGGCAGCAATTTTTTTCCTTTTGGCTTGTTAAGGACAAATACTAATTGGCATCATTAAGAAGCAGGAACCACACAGTGTATATGCACATGTTGTTCGTTACTTTTATTAAATAGCGGTCAAGATTATAGTATTTTGGGATGAAATGGTAATTTTAGAATGCAAAATATCCAAAATAAAAATTTGATGTGCAATATGACTACAATTATTAACAATAGTGAGCAAAGTTTCCAAAACAAACTGAGAATCATTCATGATATAGGAGGTGCAAAGTGGATTTTATTTTTGCTTTGGAAATAAGAAAATATGCTCAAATTTGGTGCTTCTAACAATAAAAATTTTCAATTTTATCTATGTTTCCATTTTGGTTGACTATTTAATTCTAATTCATACAGTGTCTATCTTATATGCTTCAAATAAGTCCTTAGGTTAACTGAAAAAAAATATATATTAGCTGAATTGATGTTATTTTATACAACTCTCGTTAGCAATATTCCACATAATTTAAAAAAATGTGAAATGAAGTCCAATAAATTAATTTTTTGTCCTTTTAATCATTTAATGTCACTATGGTAGGAAGTTAAGGAATAAACAAAATTATAAAAGATCTTGCAACTTTTTGTTGCTTGTGCTTTCCCAATGTAATTAGCAATTAATAAATAAATAAAACGGAGATCTGATATGAGAAATATCTAGTTATAAAATTTTTAATCATCTAATTCTACTACTAACTATATAACACATTGCAAGGAAATAGTGTATAGCGGGAGTAATCGAACTCATAAGAATTGATTTAGTAAGTACTGGTTCTTTGACTCAGTCGCTATTTAAAGAATCAACAATGGAAAACAGTTAACTAAACTATAATTAAAGATAAAAACTTGTAAAAACAATAGATTTTCCTTATACACATGAGGGTTAGACTAGTCAATTCCTGACTTTGATTAATTCATTCAATTCACTGTTTCAATTAAACGAGTTAGAGGTCAATTCCCATTATTTATCTAATCTCGATTTCTTATGTCATTTGGATGTTCAATTCAATTAGTCTAAATGAGAATTTCTCCTACCGCCTAAACCTAACCAAAATGACTATTTGTCCTAAGGAATTCTAGGTGGCCAACTAGGTAATTCAGTCCCTCAATAACATAAACTAAACCTAGTCCAAATATTAATAGGCCTAAAATGGAGGTTCTACCTCTGTTTCCCTTCAATTATCATTCAATTAATTAAGAGAATGATCAATTCCCCTAATTATCATTCTAATTTATTAGAATTGTCTAATTGTCAATTTACTTAATTTACCACATTAGTTATTACCATATGACAACTGGTATCAATAAATCTTAATCCATGACAATTTTAGTATGATTGAAAGAAATACACAAAATAAAACATTGAAAGCATGTAAACTACGTATCTAATAATTAATCTATGAAAGGTATAAATTGGAGGCATTGAATTCAAAGATTGGAGAAGGCATGTAAACCCTAATTATCATGTAATTAACCATCAAAATATGTAAATAGAACATCAAGGAAATATTTAATACTCACAATAATCAATCTTAGACATTGAGTCTAAGACAATCCATGAAAACAATGAATTTGAAAACTAGAACTGTTGGGAGGAGAAAAGAAGCAGAAATAGTCTAAAGAATGGCTACTAATCTACCCTAAAAAATGTATTTATACTAGGTCTAAGTTTTGCGAGAAAAATGACATATTTGCTCATGAAAAATAGGCTGAAAAGTTAATTTTTGCAGTATTGATGGTTCACCGTTAGCCAACCATTTTAGCCTATGGAGTTTTCCAACAACCAACCCTATTCTACCTAAGTTTGCTAAAAGTAACAAAATGGCTTGTTCCTGCAATTTCACTGTTTTACCTTTAAAATTTCCGTTTGACATCTGATTGACTGATCGCGCTACTTGTTCCTATGTGATCCTAGAACAAAAAACACACATTAATCTTTATAATATAACATCAAAATGGCATATAAACTAGAAACCAAAGACCAATTGAAACACAAGAACCTAGTTTTTGTCGGAACTAGGTAAAATTCTAAACATGGGCCTTAAATGTAAACCTAAATACTAATTAAAAAACATAAATTCAAGATTATTAATAATAAATAAACACTAAAAAATTGAACAAAGCACTCACTAACACATAAAAATAGAAATACATGAAAACAATCATATAAACCCTAAAATCGTTGGTAACTAGTACAAAAATTGTACGAAAAAGAATACGAATAACCCTAGGTTTATCAACACCCTCAACTTAAAGTTTTGCTAGTCCAGAGCAACACAAAGCTAAGAAAGACACAAAATAAATTAATTTTATTCCATATATCAACAATCATAACAAAGAAAACTAAGCAAGTAGTGAAGTGAAAAAACATGTATATAAGATAATTTTGATACGCATCAAACCCAAATCAAAACTGAAAGTGATAATCTCACTACTTGTGAAAGTAGATATCGCTTAGCTCACTAATCAATGAAAAACCTGTTGATAAAAAGTTTGATAAGTGACAGACAAGTTGGAAGAAATTAACACACACAATACTTCCTAATACAAATTAACTCGAACCAAGAATCAAGTAGTCTTTTAAACTTGTAATGTAGGCTAAGGGATAAAGGTGGGATAAATTTGGATAAAAGTAGCTCATATTACCTTAGATACGTTAGTAAATAAATTAGAACCATAATCCTCTACATCATTCTCCAAACTACAATATCATTTGACGAACTACTATTGAAGGCAAAAATACACCTTTATTATAACTAGAGGGAACTTTACTTCTTTACTCACAAACACTTGAACAATTATTTTTTTTTAATTTTCAACAAATTTTTTCTTCTTTTTTATTTCAACACATATATTTTCCTTTTTTTTACCTTTTTTTTTTACTTTTTTCTTATAAGAACATCTAACATAGGGGATTTGTAACACAATAAAGTCATATATTTGACTTCTCCGAGCAAATCACACTTCCTTTCTAACTAACCACTATAACAACATCTTAACCATAGCATTAATGTTACGTACTAGCAACACTAACTAACTAAGGTGATGGATAAAAAGAATGGTAAACAAAGTAAAAAGGATAAATTAGTTAAAATAACATGGCTATAATAGAAAATAAGGTTTATATAGCTCAAAAGGTAACAGGGATATCATTTCCAAAAGGGAGGTGATTTGGCTCAATCAATCCAAAGAAAATGTCTAAATTATTTCCAAGTTCCAAGCTTTGTTTTTACTTTACAAGTATAAAAACACACATAATTTCAATAAATGTCACAAGTTAAACAAAAGTCACAAGGCGTAATCATGATTAACACATACAAAATTATCTAAGCTTTTGTACACTCTTACTCAAAGGTGTAAGGTGTATATATATATATATAACATTTTCACAATTCAAAGGGTTCGGAAGAATTAAAGAAATTTTATATATACTTTCAATCCAAAAATTCTAACAAATAGTCCCCTTGAAACATTTTTAAATTATTGATACATAGTCACAAAAGTTAATGAATACAAAAATCACTAAAAATAGAAAAATTATATATGTATATATATATGTGTATATATATATATATAAATTTCACTATTCAAAGGGTTCAAGAAACAAAGAAAATTGATATACACTTTGAATCCAAAAATTCTAACAAATAGTCCTCTTAAAATATTTTAAAATTATTGATACATAGTCTCAAAACCTAATGAATACAAAAACCACTAAAAATAGAAATTTTTTTTAACCTTTTACAATACTTCAAGCAAAGAGGGTATAAAAATCCTAAAAGGTGCCGTCTGGTAGCTATGGAGTCTTTTAAATAGTCAGATCCTCAAGATTGAAACTCTTTACTAATAAGACACTAAATAAATTAAAAATCTTTTTGGATTTTTTGAAATAATTTCTCAATTTTTTTCTTTTTTTTTTAATAGAAACTAACTCTATAACACAAAATGTCACATAAACACATAAATATAGCTAAACATAACACTAGTAAACCACTTGTACTTCTACTTGAACGATTAAATCTCTACAAGATGAGGAATAATATGCATAAAAAATAAATGTGAAAGCAATTAAATGATCAAAATTCAACTTAAAACTTGGTTTCACTTTTAATAATGGAAATGACTCATAAAATACACTAAAAACATTACCTAGTATAAGAGCAAGTGGATTTAACTAATAAGAACACAAGGCACAAACAAAATACAAAATCTAGGAAGTTATTTCCTCTTTTCCAACCAACACAACAAACCGAATTGGGAGTCATTAGGATTTCACAGGGTTTAACAATTCAAAATAAAAGGCCATTAACTAAAGGTAACAGGGTTTATCACAAAACAAGGTCACAAATGCCCAATTTACCCCCAACTTAGTTTTTTTTTTTTTTTGCAACATTAATTTTCAAAAAGGATTGCCTGTCAATGACTAAGAAAATAGAAAGGTTAAATCAAGGATCCATACAACTTTTTATCAAACTACTAAAATACCCAACAACAAATGTATAAAAAACTAGTAATTCTACAATCAAATAACAAAATTTAGGTCAAAGTTCAATTGAAAATTTATGACAATAAGAATATCATCAAGCAAGCATACAATCCATTATTGTTGTCCTGAGCTAAACATACACTATTCAACCATAATCAAAAGCGATTCACAACATAAAACATATAACCCGAACTGATCACAAGGCTTAAATCCTTTATTAACCCACTAGGTTTTTCAATTAAAGCATAGATAAAAGTAAAATTAAAAGATACACTTCCCTTCGTATAGGCAAGGAGGCTTACCAAAAATGTTGAAATTCTTGGTGAATGTGCTCCATTACTTTGTGCTTCTGAAGTTTCCAAGGATAGACAAAACTCTGGCATATATAGTCATCATCTCCCTATCTCTATCCATTAGATACCCCACATCTTCCACCTAGATTCACGAGCCAGCTCATCAACACATTTGACGGAATCTCTTCGTGATGTATGATCCGGTGATGTAAACGATCCTTTTATTCTTCTTCATTGCACAATCTCCATGCTGCAGACATCTTGAAGTTACCCTCATTGTATCCATTTTTTCTTTTGGTTGGGAATAGTGCAAGAGTCCCTTGAACTTCACCACCAACTTATTCATGATGTTAGAAAGTTGTGTTTCTAATTTCCTTATGGACTCATCTCAGCACTTAAAGGTGCTTGTTAACTCCTCCATATAGGCAGTCATATTAGTTTCTAGCCTTCTCTTAGGATCTTCCTCTTGAGTTGTTGTGGCTTCCCAACAAGTATAAGACGGCATGGTTTCAAAACATCCATATCCCATCAATTTTCTCATGATCTCAGCACAGAGGACTCCTATGTTCTTCATGGATTTGGCCATGGTTTCATAGGTATGACTTGCCTCCTCTATAAAGGTAATCATTTGCCTTTCTAATGTGGAAAAGATATTTGAGTAGTCACTCACTCTTAGGGCCCCACTTTGTCCATATGGAGGCTTTTGATATGTAGGAAAGAAATAAGAGTATTCTTGGTAGTTTGAAAATGCATTTGGATGATTAAACCATCCTATGTCATAATCATTAAGGATAGGGAGGGACATTATAAGAACCATGCTTATTGGTCATGCCTTCATAATCACAAGTATGATAATATCCTTGGCATCATTGATTCCAAGTCATATTTTGCATGATCTTACAATGTTAACATTACACAAAAGACACAAAAATACACAAAAAGTAAAAATGGGAAAGTTTAGATGAGCAGTTAGCCTAAACTATCAACTAAAACAAGAATTTTTTTGGATGTTTCAATAAAACACACACAACCCACAAAAAAGAAAAAAATTTTTTTGGTTTTTCAGTAATAATATCAAAAACACACAAACAAAACACAATTTACACTTGAAAGTAGTATTCTTGCAAAATTATACCAATATTACTAAAGATCCAATTACCGACTATAACGACACCAAAAAATTTGATATGAGAAATATATAGTTATAAAATCTATAATCACCTAAGTCTACTATTAACTAGATAACACACGACAAGTGTATGGGGTCAAATAGTATATAGTAGGAGCAGGGGCCAAACCCATAAGAATTGATTTAGCAAGTATCGGTTCTTTGGCTCAAATGTTATTTAGAGAATCAGCAACTGATGAAAGTTAATTAACTAGAACTAAAGATTTAAACTAGTGAAAACGGTGAATTAGGGTTAAACTAGCCAATTCTTGACTTTGATTAATTCATTCAATTAATTGGTTCAATTAAACACACTAGAGGTCAATTTTCATTATTAATCTAATCCTGATTCCTCGCACTATTAGTTCATTCAATTCAATTAGTCTAAATGAGGATTCCTCCTACCACCTAAAACTAACCAAATTGACCATTTTCCCTATGGAAATCTAGGTAACCAACTGGGTAATTTAGTCCATCAAGATCATAAACTAAATCTAGGTGTCCAATTACTAATAGATCTAAAATGGTGGTTCCGCTTCCATTTCCCCTTGCTTTACCATTCAATTTATTAAGAGACTGATCAGTTCTTCTAACTAATATTGTAGATCACTGGAATTGTATAATTGTCAATTTATCATTTAATTAAAGAAATTGCGAAAGATAGAAAAGATCCAATTATGTGCAATAAAACATGTGTCTTGGTTGATTTTCATCATGAAACATATTAGGTGTAAATGGGTGTTATGGAAAGAAATATGACACTAATTGATATATAAACCATCAAAACTTGATTAGTGACTTAGGGCTTCACCAAGAAAAAGTTAATATGCATGATTTCAATGTCTATATTTTAGTTGCAAATATCCATGTGAGTCATGTTTATAATATTCATTTACAACTTCTTTTTTAAGAACAAAAATTAGTCATTTTTTTTATTAATGCATGTAATTTACTACAAGAAGTGCTCTACAATGGGTTTTACATAGGCGAATATATGGGAATGTACAGGATACGCATGGCATCTAGCCTCGCAATGCCTTTTAACAAAAATAGAATGTGTGATTGATAAATCTAGTAAACTAGAGTTATTTTGCCTTTAAATTATGGTATTTTGATAGTTTAATCTCGATTTTTAGTATCGAATTAAGTATTTTAGGTTAATTAGTTGCATTTCGTAGTTGCATTTGCACTTTTTGTAAATACCATGAATTTTTAATCAATTCTAGTTAATTTGGTTACATATTTAGTTAAATGTGTTTGCAGGTTAGGAATCAAAAAGATGGAAGTCAAGATTATAAAGGTTCAAGGGCCAAAATAGAATTAATGAATAATTGAAGACGAGCTGAAACATGCTCGATGTCGCGACATGGATTTCGATTTTGCGACATTGAGGCGGAAATTTACTTATTAATTTTTAGCTCGATGTCATGACAACAAAATCTCTATTGTGACATCGAGGCACATTTGGCTAATGTTGAATGGCAATTTTGTAATTTTTGGCTTTCAGAATTTTATTGTAATTGATTCTTGCCAAGTAAAGCACTTAACATATGTACTAGGAAATAGTAGAAAAAGTACACATAGTAGAGAGTGTAGTGAGTAGTTTTAGATTAGAGTAGATTAAATTAGCTTGACTTTCAAGTTTTAGTTTAATACAAGTTCTCTTTTAATTTTTCTTAGATCTTGTTTTTAATTTCTTGCAAGTTTTAGTTTGATTTGATTATCTTAGTGGGTTGGTCTTTAGCTACAAGTAATTTTTACTTGCTTTCTAGTTAAATTTCCTTAAAATCTAGTTACTTCCATTTCAAGTTTTATTAGGGTTGTTGGTAAATTAGTGATTCTAGTTAAATTTTGCATTTTATTGTTTTAATTCCTTGTAATTTTCATTGGCCTTTCTTTTATTAATCTAAAAGTCTAAAAAATATTTAGTTTTAATCTCAATTACTTTGCAAATTTCAATAGTCAAATTTAGTAGTAAATGGAGTTTACTTGTTTTTTATGTCTTTTAAATAGTCAAATTAGAATTACGTCTTGTCTTTCAATTCTAGTATAGTTAATCTAGTTAATTTAGAAGTAATTTTATTTGCTTTCATTAGGTTAGGTTAATTAGTCTTTCAATTTAGTAGTCTAATCACTTTTATTACTTGATTTGCCTAAATATATAAAAACTTGTAAATCTCGGTACTTGCCAACCAACAATCCTTGTGGGAACGATCCCGCTCATTCTATACAATTATCGAGCACCGTATACTTGTGGGCACATGGATAGAAGTTAGGAATTGGTGTGATTTTATTACTTGATATTTTGAATTATTTTATTCTACTCACGGATCAATGATGGATCATATCATGCAGATGAACGAGTAGCAAAAGCTTGGTTTGCCATGAAGTCCGCTATTTTGTTAGCTTCACAAAATATGTGTCGATAAGAAAAATTCCTTCCAAGTGATAGCAAATGCATGCATTGAATACAATGATCAATCTTCCATGGGGTACTATTCTCCTTTGGATTATGTTAAGTAGGGATCTTAGACTTAATCCATCTCAAAAGCTCTATACCAGTTAGATTATTGTCATGACAATACTGAATCCCTTCCATAAGGGCATTCATCTCGACTTCCATGTTTGAAAAGTTTCTGTAAAAGAAAGCAAATGCATATAATTTTTTGCATTAATAATTGTGTACCATACCTCTACCAGCAGTCGGTCAAGATTCCCTCTCGACGCACCATTAACATTAAATTTCATGGTCTGCATAGAAGATTTCCTATAAATAGGGACAACCACCTTTGCAATTTTCCCTGACACATTAAGGACAATCCATGTTTGATGTAAATGGATATTCCATCTACTACATGGGAAAGGGTAAGCCAGAGCTTTTTGATGCATGGAAGACTAGATCCTATTATAATTAGTTTTGGAGTGAGTACAATGGCATCAAAACGCACTTGAGATTTCCAAATTCCTAGCAAAGAATAATGGTAGTATCTTGCAACATCTACCTTGGGTAGAAGTCTTGCTTGAGTATGACCACCAAAGCGTAAAGTTGTTCTTGGATTGAGTTGCTTTGTTGAGAAGGACTATCTGGCCAAAGAACTTTCACACCTAAACTACAAAAAGATAAGAGAGGAAAATGTGTGCAAGGAATTCAACATGTAACAAAAGCAACACTTGGATACCAAGTAAAAGCCTCTGGACTGAAGAATATTATCAGTGGGAAGGATGTTATTCAATAGTCAAAATATAAATATTGAGACTTTATTAGGTAAAGCAAAATCCCAAATCATTCTCCTAGATATACATTTACAATTTGTATATACATTGAATGAATTGTAAGATTATATTTTTGAATAGTGACTTGAATAAGGAAGTTTACATGAAACAACTAATAGGATTTGTACTTTCTGAAGATAAGAATAATATTGTGTCAATTAGTTAAGTCATTAGGTGGTTTAAGATAATCTCTCAAGCAATGGCATGAGAAGTTTGATACTATGATTATATCAAATGACTTTGGGCACAATAGTAGTGTTGATAAACATTTGTAATATCACTCAAAATATAAAAATGGTTATGAAGTTGATGATATGTTGATATTTATTACAAACATACATGGAATTATGGAAACCAAAATATATTTAACATCACTCTTCTTTTTTCTTTTTTTTTTTGCATAAACTACCTGTACATTGGTGGGGGGTCTACCACCCATTTATGAGTTAACTTCACTATTGAAGATGAAATGCTCATATAAAGTTCATGCTATTTCGGGTTTCAAAGTTACATGAAATTCCTCAAAATTTGTACCAAGTTAAAATCATTATATAGAGAAGATATTGAAAACTTCAATTATCTTGACATTAAAATGCAAGTACTCCATACATATGATATTAGTATAAAACTAGTTGAGAATCAAGCTAAAATAATGGCACGACTTGAAATGTGAAAGTGTCATAAAAATTATCATGTATCTTGCACATTGCATTATACCTAATATTGCATTGGCAATATATCAATTATTGAGGTATACTAGTAATCATGTATAAATTGCCGAAAACTATTGGGATTACTAGAGTTTTGGGATACCACAAGAAGGCAAAATGTCTTGAGATGCATTGGTTCCTATCTTGTGGTATCAAAATGGTACACCGATCCTAGTTGGATGACTAGTGTATCAGAAGATAAATCTGTTTCGAATTGTATGTTTACACTTAAAGGTGTTTTAATAATTTGAGTTTTTAAAAAACAAACTTGTATCTAGCACTCAACTATGGAATTTGAATTTATAATATTAGTTGTAGCTGGCAAGGAAATAGAATGGTTAAGAAATCTATTATGAAATAAAGTTTTGGCCACAACTAATAAAATCCATATCCTTGTGTTGTAATAGCGAAGCTATAATGTCTTGAATTATAGCATGTCTAGACATGAGATGTACAAAAATTGATTATCAAAGGAACTATAAACAAATTATTTGTAAAACTTGTAGATGCCTTAACTGACCCTTTGGACAAAAGACATCCACACTATCAGGTCTAAGATATTAAAACAAAAAATATAAATAATGAGGTGACCCAACTTAGAATTAACTATAACGTTAATTCAAGCTCAATGGGTAAAAGTAAATTACTGCTAGTATTTGTTTAGTACATTACTCTGTGAAGATTAATGTATTCATTATGTTTGAGGGTGAGCAAGTGACCCTTAACGAAATTGATGGTGAGTATCTTAAGTAACAGGGACACAATTGCAATTTCATCTATATAAGCATGGAAGTGGTGCCACTTCAACAAAAGGTAGGAAATTCTAGCACATGTCCATGAAAATGCTAAAGCTAAAACTTAATTCTTGGTGCAAACAGATGAATATTATGAATGTTGTAGTTTCGATTTTAACATCAAAGTGTTGAATTACATACACTAATTGAATGCTCAAGTTGAGAGATACTTTCAATCATGCATAAATATGCATCGGCTGGAGTTCTATTACTACAAACTACTAAGGGATTGTTGGATAGTTTGTAGTATAGTGAAACAAGAGTTTGTATATTTGTTCAATACCTTTGAAATGCTCATGTGTGACAATCTGACTATAGTTCGGTTTGAAAGATTAGGACATCCAAACCTTTGTTTGTTTGAGTTCAAACTATCGTCAAAAAGTTGAACTTAAGTTCAGGTTAGAGGTTAGGACTTTTGAACCTCTAGTAGTCTAAGTTTGAACCATAGCCAGAGAATACAAGATGAGAACGGAAAAATAAATAGGAAGTCCAAACCTTTTTGAATCGTGTCCGAACAATCTAGTAGGCAACTTTCAAATTGAAGAATATAACTCTTCATAAAGAGTTGTGTTAGCCAAAAGGTTTGTTTTCTCTAAACTAAATTCACACCTGTTAAACCATTATAAAAATCTCTTCTTAATTATCAGATACACAACACACATTGTCACATTATATATTGTAGGAAATTTTGTTGTATCCATGTAGATGATTACTTTAATTATGGGTGCAAATTCCTTTTAAGAAAAATGATTCTTACATGTCTCAAAGCATATTATTGGTAACAAAGAATATCATGATCAACATCTAGTAATTATGGTTGAAAATGGGCTAACCATAGGTTGCCCATGTCCACAATCAAGTCCACCTTTGAGGAACTCAATGACCCCAAAAATTTGGTACGATACATCTTTCTTCTTTTTTTCTTGATCAGCTTATATACAGAAGGAAAACAAACAAAATTTTCCACTGAAATCAAAATTTTCACCCTGAATTGTGGCATTAATGAAACCTTCCTACTTAATTAGCTTCTTTCCACGATGTTTAGATATCATAATGTATATGTGAGTTAGAGCCCTAATTTTAGCCCTAACTCGAAGTGATATGCAGTTTAGTTTAGGAATTTTCTCTGTTTTTCTATTGGCCAACATTTTTGAATTACCTATTCTGCCCTTTCCTTGATGGCCAAAAGTTTAACTTTTGGGTTGAGCCATCAGCTAAGGACCAATTTGAAATTAAAAAATTTCAAGGATTAAATTGACACATAAAGATCAAGAACCTTTTGTGTTTTATTAAAAAAAGTTCTTGAACTTAAGGTTTCCCGTCAAAATAAATTCAAAAACTTGAGGCATCAGAGTAACAAGTAAGGCTATGCTCTCAGAATGGCTTTCACGTCCATAAATTTATACTATATTAAAAGAGAAAGTTTTAGTAGGCGTTTTAGATTTTCTTTTCGAAATTACCCTTGATAAATAATTTAATAACTACATTAGTTAATTAACTTGAATATCTTTTTTTTTGAAATTGCCAAGACTATTTAAGAAAATGTACCTAAAAAAAGAAAAAAAAAATATAACTAAATTTTAGGGTTCATAATATAAATTAAATTTGATTGAAATAAATTTCCTTTTACAATAGAATCACATAGTTGGAAAAAGATTCTTTTTTGGATGGCCTAATTTACCCTTAATTTATGACTCATCAAACACAATAATCCATTGCTCTCTTTTAGTTGTTATTGCTACAGTTAAAATAAAATAGACATTTTATATTAAAATAGAATGTAGTCCAATCATTCTCATAAAATTAAATACATGCTCATGATTGTTTCATACAAATCAAATAGTCCATTTACATTACAATTACTAGACTGACTACGATGAAATAGCCCGAACAAAATTTTCTTATGATTTGGACAATATGACTTCAAACAACATTCATTTTCAACAGAAATAAAGCAGTAAAAAGTAAGTTATTATACTTAGAAAGAAAGAAGTCATTATTAAAATTAAAAATTAAAAAAACGCTGTATAAATATTCACTCATAAAAATTTTGAAAAAAAAATTCATAATTGTAACATAAAAGAGAGGGCATCTCTTACAAAACAAAACATGTACAAGTCTCATAAGGTCTATTCATTAAACTAGAATTCAGAAGTAAAAACAATATAAATTGCATCTAATACTTTTCTGCTTTTTTTCAAGACTGCAAGATTTGTATAAAAGATAACAATGATAAGTTCATCAAATAATTTTTCAATTTTTGAGAAGGAATAGTGGAAAGAGAAAAGATTTGAAAGTTTTGAAGATATAATGGGTGTGGTGGGCTATGACATAAGGGTAAATTAGGCATAGAAAAATATGATAGTGTAAATGATGGTCCTTTGGTCTTTTTGGTAATTAACAAAGGTTATGGGTGTGTAAGAAATTTTTAGGGATATAGAGATATCATTTGCCTTTTAATAATAATATGAAAGAATATTTTTAGCAATTAACACCAATTGTTCCACTATGACTCTTCTGAATAAAATAGATAAATCATTTAAAGTTTTGATTCTCAATGAACTATTTAGGAAAATATTTTAAACATCTACAATAGAATGAAAGTATGAGAAAGAATTCTTATGTTAATGTTGTTTGGACTGCACGATATAAAATAATGGAATGAAGGAAAGGCCATGGATAAAAAGAAAAGGAAAAAATAGTTGTAGTATTCTTATAAAACAAAAACAAAAAAATTAAAAAGAAGAAGAAGAAGACGATATTTAGATACCAATATTGAACGGTTTTGAAATAATTTTAATGACGAGGTAATTTCATGCATTCTAACCTTTTTAATTCAGCATTGGTTAAGTTATTATTCAATTGCTATACTTATAACTTGACTTTCTATTTGTGATGTGAAATTTGATTTAGTTGAAAAAAAAAAAAAACTCATAATGAAATACGTAAAGTTAATTTAATCTAGTTTTAAATTATTAGATTAATTATTATTTTTATTGTCAATAAGATTTTGAATTATTATTAGACTAATTATAATTATGATTATTATTAGATTTTTATGAAAAGACATGTATATTTCATATTCGACTTGAATTTAATCTTAGTGCTCAAGAGAGGTTACCCTTACACAAGTTTCAACTTATAATTTAGAGTTAGCATGATGTATTCCCTTAGATGACATTGAAATGTCTAACACCTTTCTCAAAACTGCATGAGGTAATCAATTAAATTATTTATAGAGATCCGTTGAACTATAAATTGACAAAGCCACAATTCTACTATTTTCTTATTTAGATTTGGACCTAATAAATTACATCATTTTGTGGGAAACAAATGCTTAAGAAATCCATTGTTTGAAGATAATATAATTGTGTGAAAACATATTTATGGTATATGATCAACCCGTATTATGTCTCAAGTTTTTAAGCCATAGTTCTTTAAAAGAATAAATTTGATAGTTGTTTATCCAATTTTGATGTCTAATTGGTTGTATCTCAACTTTAAATGATCATGGAACAAATGTCTCTTTTTTGAATTAATTATTATAATGGTCACAATTAGTTGATTTGAAAAAAGACAGATGCAAATGAATGAAGGGAAAAAAATCAAATCAGGATATGTAATTAGGGAAAACTTAAAGTAGTTAAAATTTTTTTAACTAATATTAGTCACCTAAAAATGCCTTAATAATAGTGTAAAAAACTCATAGATGGTTATACATGTAAAAAAATTTGGTTAGACATAGGTGGTTATACATGTAAAAAATTTGGAGAGAAATACAAACTCATATTGCATACGTTTTATTGAAACTATATTTTTAAAGTAATACTTTGATTTTATTTATTTAAAAAAAAAAAAATTTTAAGCCTCCACATTGGAAGTACTACTTGGAACAACCACAAATTATCCGACTTTTAGAAATAGATTTTTACCATACTTGAAAAATAAAATCTATATTAGACTAAATATGATTATTCTTGAAATCAAGTTTATAGTACCTCCATTATCTCTATGTTGCAAATTTAGTCGTCAAAATAAAATTTTCTTTTGATATATCTTAACAAAAATATGCATATAATTTGCGTCCCAAGTAATCTATATAATTAGTGCGTCCCAAGTAATCTATCAACCCATTTTAGTCTCTAAATTAAATATTTGTATCTAGTTTGAACCCTATATGATGGGTTCCTCCAAAACATAAAATTTTTAACTTTTGACCGGTATTGACTAGGAATAACCATCAAATCATCTGATCCTATGATTTTTGTTTTTTAAAATTAGTTTTAGATTTGACTTATTAGTCCTCCAACTATTTCATTACAACCAAAAGTGGTCCCCCAACTTTAATTTAGTCAGATTAGTCCTTAAACTAAATATTTGTATCTAATTTTAGCTCTAAATGATAGTTCTACCCAAAACAATTTTTTGAATTTTGACCAGTATTACTAGGGGCAGAAACGTCAAATTACTCAAACTTATGACCGTCAGAAACAAAAGCGCGAAGGAGTTTGCTGATACTAACATGATGACTTTTACAAATCATAGATAACTTCAATTTCAAAATCGATCTATGGAGTTTTCACTGAAAGATAATTATATCGTTGTCGTTGAGTTTGCACTGCCAAGACTGGGATGAGAAGGAGGAATTCAAGTAGCGTTTCACGAGAAAGTTGTTGGTGGCAGATTGGATTTTGGATAAATCATAGATATAGATATGTTCCGGAAGGTATAAATGAAGATTATATAGGGAAGTTCGGTTATTAGAGGCAGAGGAGGTAGGAAGCAAGAAAGGGAAGAAATGGTGATAATTGCCATGGAAGAGTGGGGACAGCGAGAAGGAAGAGAGGAAGAGTGGTAATGTTTTGATCCCACAGTCTAAAACTATTTTTAAAAAAAAAAAAAAAAAAACCATAAAACTAGATGATTTGATGATTGTGCCTTTAGTCAAAATTGGTCAAAATTCAACAAAAAAAATTATATTTTGGGCAGAGCCGCCATTTAGGAATAAAACTAAATATAAATATTTAGTTTAGGAACTAATTTGGCTAAAATTAAAGTTGGGGGACTATTTAGTTTTCAATAAAATAGTTGGACGACTAATAAGGTAAGTCTAAAACTATTTTTAAAAAACAAAAATATGATTTGACGGTTATACTCTTAATCAACACTGATCAAAAGTAAAAAGTTTTATATTTTGGGTGAAGTAATTCTTTAGGGATTAAATTGAATATAAATATTTAATTTTGGGACTAATTTGATTAAAATTAAAGTTAAGGGACTATTTTAATTTTAATGAAATAGTTAAAAGAAAAGTTTTCCTTCGTGATAAAAATGACTTTTCCCACAACAACTAGCAACTAGCAACCATCAATCGTCTTCCCCTGGAGCCTGGAACTTGGGAGTCTTGTTGGGAGGTGATTCTTCTGTTTCTACCCCCTCCTCTCCCTCTCTCTCTTTTACATGTACTTCTATAATTTATTATGCTTGAAGTTTGTGTACTGATCTTTTTCTTCTGTTTTTCCCTTTAATGGAAGATGTAAGAATCCACCTTTATTTAATTTCTCTCGAAGAGATTGTAAAGTCTGAAACATGTTTTGTTTCCTAGTTTTTAAGTACTACATAGAAAGAAAAATACTGACTCGATTTATTACTCCAGTTGTCTGATCTTGAAATAAACCTTTTTGTTATGCTTAATTTAACTCTTTACTAAGACCCCTATTAAAACTCATTTGCTGCTTATAACTTGACCGTTTTTCTCCTGATTTTGTTTATTGATGCCTGTTTTTTCCCTTTGTTTCTGTTCAATCTTATTGCATTTGCTGGCTTCTTGTTCAAATTGTTAGAGGCTAACTCTTGTCCTAGTTCCTCTATGCGTTCACATTTAATTGCAAGCAGGTGACGATTATTCGGCTAACATACAGACGGGGTTTCCTCGATGAGCAATTCATGTACTTCGAGAAGTAGCTTGTCAATTTTTCAAGATTTTAATTTCTGCAAATGAAGATTTCTCTAATGCTTATACTTTAGTTTGTAGTTTGTACATTCTTCAAAACTGCTTCAAGATTCCAACAAAAAGCACTAACTCGCTCCCGGTCCATAGGATGATTATATTGAGTCTGGTCTTAGTTTAAAAAGCCTTTGAGTAGTAAAATAGCTGACTATATTGTCATCATTTTTTAGATCATTATCAGACTGCATTTTTGTCAGACACTTTCTCAGGTGGTAAAGTTTATATTTGTCTGTGGTCCTTAATTACTTGCGTCATAACTACTGCAACTTGGTTTGCAGTTTCTATATTCCATTGGTTATCGATAGATGGACCATTGGCTGATTAAGTATTCATTGATGTAATGTAATATTTACCTCAGAATTCGTAAAATAGATATTAAAGATTTGTTACAATTGATTAGTGATAGATGGATAGATCATTGGCTCCCCCAAGTATTTTCGATTAGATGTAACTGACAAGATTTTGTAAACTAGATATTAGCTCATGGAGATATTCAATAGGGGTAACATTCTAATTGAAGGATAATTGTGGAATAGAAAACTAAACCCAAAACTAATTGTGGAATAGAGTAATGAATGAGAACTCAAATGTACATAAATCCCTAAATTTAAGATTTTTTCTCTTTGTTGACATTCTTCAAGTAGCTTCAGAACTTTAGAAATATTAGTTGAGTGTCTATCTAGTTAGTTGGGGGATGCATAATCGGCTTGCGGCAATTTGAAATATTTCAAGTAATGAGGATCATGGTGGAGACGTCAATTATTGGAGAAGGCTAGGCCGCTAGGAGACCTTGAAAGCAGCAGCAGCACTCAAGTGTGGAGGTTTTGTGAGTGAAAGATCAAACCTTTGGAGAAGCTGTCTCCTATTATAGGCGAAGTTCTTGGACATATGGAGTTTGGATCAGAGGCATTTCTTTAAATGGTGGAGCTCTTTTCGGGGCTAAAAGGGTGTCCTGATTCCTGACTACTTTACATCATCCAATTGCTTATGGATGCTCACAAGATATCGTGGTGAGAGCTCATATTTCTTGGATGGAAGCCTCCATGGTCCCATCAGAGTTTGACGGGGGGACTATGAAAATATGTTTTGTTTTTTCCTTGTACTGGAATATCAGGGTGCATTATATTATCCTTCCCACCGGTCTGCTGGACTAATAGGCAATTCCACCGTGATGTTAATAAAATCTCTTGAAGTTCATCCTTAGGGCATTGGTTACTCAAAGAATCTGCTGTCTCATCCACTCATCTATAAACCACTTCAACCCTTGCATGAATTCAAGGTTCCTTTTGAATGCTTTAAGTCCTGCTCCCAACCCAAGATCTGGTGCCTTGCGTCAGGTGTAAAGGTCCCAAAGAAACTCCTCAGCTAGGGAAGCGTAGAAGACCAGTGGCACATCTGGTCATCCTGGTGATCTTCAGTTCATAGAATGTTGGCAACAGAAGCTACAACAGAAACTTCCTTCTCAAGCAGGGCTTTAAGATATCACATCTCCCTAGAAGCTATCATGCAGACATCAAAGCCATTTTTTGACTTTATTTTGAAATTCCATATAAATGGAGTGTGACTTTTTCCGTATCTGTATATGATATTCTTGATTGCAGTCAACGAAGAGCTTTAGGAAAAGCAGAACCAAATCTTTTCATAATGTCGTTAGATGCTTTTGGAGTTGTTTATTTTGAGTTTTAGTACAATTTCAGCCTTTTAAATTGTTGCAGAAAATTGTCAAAATCTTTGTGCTTATGAGTCCTATTTAGTTATTTGGTTATACTAGGAATCTACCTGGGGTCATAGTTGTTATAGGAACAATCTTAGAAGTCTTTTGGTTATCTAATTAGACTAGGAAGTAGGTACTTGTCCTAAAGTCTATAAATTCTCTTGTTACAGAGTAATTTAGGGAGAGATTTGATGAATTAAAGATTTGAGTTATGTGTTTACAGTTTATTTTGTTCTATCTCTATCTCTTTCTCTCACCCCCCTTCTCTATCACACTCACACAAAAATGAGCAAAGTATTAGAATTTTATTCTTATGTGAAAAGAAGATCCTAACCCAGAAAATCATGATGATTCTTTAATTATTTTCTCCTGCAAATATGCTGTAGAGCATTCTTGATGAATAGACACTGCTGGAATTTGTGTAGGCATCCAATTTTGCATTCAAAGGCTACTTCTAGAGCCCTTTTGGATGCTCAAAAGAGAAAGATAGACATGTGAAACGGTTTGCTGGCAATGTTGCTTCAGGAAGTGCTGCTGGAGCGATCACATCACTACTTTTTCGTTTAGATTATGCTAGGACTTGGCTTGACACGGATGGAGGGACTGCCCAATTAATGGTAAACGCCAATTCAAGGGGCTAATAGACTGTTTACGACAAGACCTTGTTAGGTAACAGCATTGTTGGCCTTTATCGAGGATTTTGGGTTTCCATCATTGGAATAACTCTTTATCGAGGCATGTATTATGGGATCTATGAAACCACGAAGCCTATTATTTTGGTCGGCCTCTTTCAAGTTAATCTCCTATAGGGTTACGCATTCCACTTAAGATATTTGTTTCCTATGAGAGTAATTTGTTCTGGTTTAAACTGTAACTTGGAATTTTACTTTCCTTTTATTGGGTGGCTCCCTGGAAAAGTAACATGTAGAAAAGACATATTTGACGTGCCCTGTCTCGTAGCAACCAAGATGAGTTGGGTTAAAGACAAGATGTGTTGGAGGAATCTTATGTTGCACTTTCTGATCATGGTCAAATGAAGTGGTTCTTTGCTTGACTTACAACAATTAGAGTGCTGATTTTTTGTTTCTCTATGACAGTCTTCCAACATCTTCCCTTAATCAGTACTCATCAATATGCTTCAGGACAACTGTTTCATTTTTAGCTTCTTCTTGTGCCGTGTGTAACTACTGTTTCAGGGATGGAGCACTTTCAGGATATGACCGACTGTACCAATTTGTATGTAGATCTGGTTACTTGGTTTTGAGCCACAGAAAGCCTATAATTGACATTTCTGTAGAACAAAGCATATGTAATCTTTTTAAGTTCAGTTTTTAAAACGCCGGAAAAGGTACTTGCAAGGTCGTTTCATGAACAGTGCTTGGTCATGAAAAGGAAAAGGACAAATGGAGCATGTGTGAGAGAGATTCTTTATGGCTTCTGAAAACTCAAGAATTAAGCTGGTGAGCTACACGTTCTGATATTGAATCCATCAAAGCTATCATCATAGCTGGTGCTGCCATAGACTTTGGAAGGAAGGACCAGGTCAGTAAGCGGGATTGGTTTTGTTAAAAAAACAAGTATGCACACAAAGGACTTTTTTCTTAATTACTCGTTTTAAATTCAAATTGCCCCCTCCCAGAATAGTGAAAATGAAGTACAGTAAGGAAAAAATGAAAAGCGAAGGGGAAAAATATGTGGGAATGCTCTTGGTTTCTTGTATCTGTACAGTTACAAATGTAATTTATAATTGATTAGTGCTCTGAAATGCAATTATGCTACAGTGTGTTTTGTAACCATTGGAACTTTCAATATGCTTTAACAAGTGATCTTTTTTCTTTTGCATTCTGAGTACAATGTAAAATTGTGTGGATAGTGGAGGATGAAATTATGTTCCTGCTTTTCTTGTAATGCATATAATTTCTGGACCTGACAAAAAAATGTGAGAAGTTGAGCAGCAGAAAAAGGAAAAACTTGAAAGGCTTTCCTATTGCAATGGTGGTAGTGTCTTTGCAATGTGGACTTGGTTTGCATCTTTATTATAATTCTGAATTAACTGAAAGTTCAATTCAGTAGTTTTTCTTTTTGCTGCGTCAGTCCTTGAAGAAACTTAGGGTCTTGTCTAGGGCACGAGGAGGTGTGAGACCTTTCGATCTTTAAAAGTACGAATCATTCACTAAATGTGAAACAATAAGAATATGCATGTAACAGCCCTCGAAACACTTTTGTGCTACTTGGAAGTACAAAGTAGACGCACTACCCAGTGAATTTAAACTGTTGTGCTTTTTTTTTTAACCTGTTGTGTTTTGTTTGAGAAATAGCAATTAAGAATATGTCATTGTTGCAGTATTCTGAGTCTTTTCATCCTGATAGCACATTTCATTCTGTTTTAATCATTCAACAGAAATGGGCTCTTCTAGCAGCTGATTTCTTGCACTCTAGAATCAGGAACTGGAAATTTTCCGAGTCATCTGTGAATCCCTAGCTTCATTTGTATTGACATTTTTAGAACAATCATTTGACTAAGCCAAAAGCCAGAAATTCTTGTGACACTTAGTAGTGATCAAGTATCCTCCATACTTTCTGCCCTTTCTCCTCACTGCAATTGTCATGCAGTTAGCATTCAGGATGCAATAATTGACCACCCTATTTCTTGTCCTTTTTGCTGCCCACCATCTTCTGCAGGTGCCACATGACTGTCTTCTTTCTTTGTCCCAAAACCAGTAGAGAGACCCTTTTCTGTTTAGCTTCTTCAACTATGGTTGGCCCCTTCTCCTTTCCTTCTCGCAGTGCTATGTCCACTTGTACCTAATTCAGGCAAACCAATAACATAAATTACTTTCTGATTTTATTGTTTCTTCATGAATCAGAGAATGATTGTCTGAACGCTTTTTTCTTGTAAAAATAGATAAAGTCAAATGAATGTTCAAAGTAAACTACTTACCCCAGGTCTTTGCATTTGACATTTGTTTTTCATAGAGTAAAGTAGTTCATAGGCCTTCTGATTACTTGTGCTGCTGTTTGAGTTTAGACCTGCAACATGAGTTTATCGCGTTACAGAATATTATTACGTAGGCTTTGCTTATTAGCTGTGTGTAAACACTGGGAACTTGGAAAGCTTACCATGTTCGGAGGGCTTGGCTACATGCAGAAGAATAATAGTATCCTGGCTCTCCGAACAGTGTGTGAGAGTGCCCATTGAAGAGCTCCCTTGGCTTCAATTCTTGAATCAACCACCACCATGACACGGTTGCCAGTACTATCAGACTCCAGCTTTGACACTTGGCCATTGAAGCTCATCTCGCTGCTGCTTTGGCTGGAAAACTCAGACTTGTCATCATGTTTAAAGAAACTCTCTGTCTTCTTGTAATGTTTAGAAGGCGAACAGAGAACCGCAGCACGGCTCAAGCAAAAGCCTGTAAACTTCGCATGCCCACGGGCCATACTCCAGGCGATTTTGAGGTAAAAACTAGAAACGTATTAGAAGGTTGTTTGTGTTTCTTTCTATTCGGCTGATTCTTGTATTTGTTGATTTTGGACCACCTTGTTAATGGGGTTGGAGAACAATGGAAGGTGTTGTTTACTGAATGAGCCAAATTCTTGCGTTCCAATGTGGTGGATATCGGTTATCTGCCTACTTTTATAGTAGTTGGGTTAAAAGGTCAAACAAATCATTCGATTCTGATATCTGTTTTTTTCTTTAGTTTTCTAATTGGTGGGGTTCTTCTTGGACGTGCTTTCCATGAAGACACTTGGATTAGCAGTCCAGCAGATGTATTAAATGCTGTGTACGTGTGTATTAAAGAAATTATGCAAATTTGGTTGGAAGATTATTTGTTTTATGAAATTCTGATTCTTTACATTAGATTTGTGAGCACGTTCAATTGTTGGCTACATTGGATTAAAAACAGTACCTCCTTTCACTAGGTTTATCACATCAAAAAGTATGGAATGAAATCGAACATATTGTTGTGGTTTGTTGTGGATTCGAGAAAGACTTGCATAGAACTAATTACTTGGAAGTCAACTATTCTCTTGCATACAAAGTTGTTAGTACCAAACGTGAAAGTGAAGTTCAACTTTCCCTTAATTTTTGTTAATCCACTAGATGAGATACAAGAACTCAAGAAGCATGTATGCAGAAAATAATTTAGAAGACCATAAACTAATAATTACTTTTTCAAAATTAATTCACTTCATAAAATTATATTAAAAAATTAATTTTTAATTTTAAATATTTGATCGAATTTTGTTCATTTTTCGAATGTAGTAGTGACATATTCATAGTCTTGTTACTTTATATAAATATATTGCATACACAATTTCATATAGATAATTAACTTAGTTTAAATTTTGAGACCAAACGAGTGCAATGATTTGGTCCTCAAGAATTTAGATTAACCTAATATATTGTCAACCTAAATAAATATTTACATGAGCGAGTTAAATCTTAATACCTAACAAATAAATATTTTGGTTTTGTCCACCATATTGGATTTGTAATGCCTTGAGGGAAGATTTGAATATTTCGTAATGAAAATCATTATCTCTTACTTAAAAGGAAAAAGATTGCATTCGATTTCAGTCCACAATACAAACTAAAACTTCCCTTAATTAAGAAAAATTAGAATTTCAAGCCGACTTCCATCACCATGCACATGTACGCCACGATTAAAGCTCGTCTTGATTTCATTTTCTTTACCGATTCTCGCGTGGTCTGCTAAAAACGGGACCACAAGCACAGAAGGTCAACCTAATCGGCTGTGTACATTTGTTGTATTTTGTGCCAATCATTTGTCCTAGATAGTTATGTATTTCGGAGAAATAATAATAAAATAGGAAATGTCAAAGCCTAAACTGCCTCTATGTCGGGTAGACGTGACTGACTTAATTTTTGTGTTTATTATGGTTAAGAAATTCAGTCCAACTTGGTCTAGTAGTATTTTGTAAGGCAAATGATATTGCCACATCTACTTCTGTTTAAAATGACAAACATACCCTCCTTGCAACTGATTGAAAACATTTTTTGCGCATCTCAATCATCCTCCAAACCAACCCTTCCATTAACTACTTTCCCAGTTTTCCTCCCATAAAGCTGAGCTTGTCTTTCTCTTTTCCAGTGCATTCACCATCTCTGATCTTTGCCAATATAATTTCTGATCTAATCAATTACCTTCATGCCTGACTCAAACAGAACAGGATGTTTCTTCCGAAATACAAAGCCAATATCTCTCGTTGTCGAGCGATCCAAGAATATCTCGGTAAAAGCTCCCTTTTTGTGATCAATCTCTTAAAAATTTTGAAGAACAATCTGAATAATAATCCAGAAATTATAATAGATAATATAATAGCAATCAATCCACAACCCTCATCTCACTTTAGACTGAAGGCTTGATGAAGAACAAGAATAGCTATAATTAAGATAACAATCAGTCAATGGGACGTGGTGGTGGTGATGGATATTTGGAGAAGAAAGCAACGGCTTAGTAGTTTGAAGGGAAGACAAGGTTGAGAGTTAAGATTGAGGGTAAATTTGGTATTTCAGTAAAAGTAGATGTGGCAATAAGGATTTTGCTGTGGCAATATCATTTGCCCATTTTGTAAAGATTATATAAAATTAGTAGTTCATTTATGTGAGAGTATAATTTTAAAATCATTGATAAAATTACTAACGTGTCGTTAGATGAAAAAATGAAAATAGACCAAATATATCTACGATAGAAGGAATGAAATCTGATTAAATATTTAAAATTAAAATTAATAATTTAATAAAATTTTACCACTTTTGATCAATAATTTTAAATTATGGTATGGCAAAATGATTTTCCTAAAATTAGCCCGCATTATACCCGGGTTTGGATGGGGATTGGGGAGTAGGGGAACGGTGTTGGTGGGACATTGTTCTAGAATTTCTTAGCATTCCAATTTGCAAACCGACAGTGAGAATTTGTCTGTAACTATGGACATCCATCCAAGGGGTACCTATTGAAGTTGAAAGCTATAGTGCTAATACCTAAAACTGTGAACCAGATACCTACTACAGGCCAGGCGATTTGTTTATATGATTGGTTACCATATTTTCGGAAAATTATGAAATGATCCTCTATTAGAATTTGACTGTATAAATCCTTCATCTCATTACAACTCATCCTCGACTTCCCTGGATATGATAGCCTCATATTTCCAATCACTTCACATCAGACATTTATTTTGCACGTCCACAGTAGCCAATAGATTACATTAGGTATGAGTATTCGGATGGATATTATTGTTTATGAACATATAATTATATATTTATGTTCTAATGTTACATTTACATTATATAGTATCTCGAGTCATCTATTCCATAAACTCGTATCCTACAACACATGTATAGTATTGGGGGCAGTGGAGGCAGCTATCCCCACTGGTTTCCCCTTGTCCCTTGATTTAATATGTACTTTTTTTTTTTTTTTTTTTGGAAATTTGAAAAATATAGTAGTTTTAATATTTTGCCCCTATTAACAAGTAAAAATACAAAAATAATCATGTTTCTACAGGTTCATACAAGTTAGTAATTGTGGTTGATTGATAGAAAAAATGATTTAGTTATAAATTACATTGATTAAATATTAATAAAAATATACAATAGAACAAAAAATTAAGTTGGAGTTTATTTTTTCTTACTTTAATTAATAACTACTATGTCAAGATGATATAAATTTGGGGAAGATTCTACAATCTCTTCTAGGAAATCATTCCCTTAAGTTTAAAAATTTGGACAGTACAAGCATTTAAAGTACATGATATTGTACTGTACAAATATTTAAAATACAAGAAAATGGTATCCTAAAGAGGATTGTAGAATTTTTCTATAAGTTTTAAGATTTTTTTTGCCAGTTACAACTTGCAAATAAGTACATATAAAGCGAGAGATACATACATCATAAATATTATTTGTCAAATTCGAATGTAGTTATTTTAAATTAGAACTCCTATATAGATTGTTTCTATGTAGGAAGTTCTACAGTTATTGTTTCTATATAGTTATTGCTTTGCAAACCCAAAAATTTAGGGAAGTTTTATGGTTTGTTAGGGTAATCATCTTGTTATAATTTAAAATTTATATAATACAAATTTTTTAAAGAGTGCACATATAAAAAATAACAAATACAAAATGACAAACAAAAACGATTGATGTGTCATTAGATTTGGAAAAGAAAAACGAAATTTGACTACATATTTCTAAAATCAGGGGGTCGGGTATTCAATATAATTTTGACACATGAACTGAGTTTGAAAAATGATTTTGTAATATGGCTTTATAAAGTATTTTTCTTTTTTAAAGTACAATGTATTGTATTATATCTTACAACTCTTTAAAATACAACAAAATAATTTATTCTAAAAATTTAAAAGAATTTGGTGATTAGAAAGGAAAAACTACAATTGAGAATGAAATATTTGTTAGTGTATGCCCTAAAACTAATTTATTTTAGGGATAAATAACACTTTTATGTTTATGTATATTTTGTAATATAGCATTTTTTGAATAAAATATATATATGTGAAATCATAAAGAGTTATTTTATAATTATATTTTATTCGTGTATATCTCTAATCCTATTGTATGACATTAGTAGATTAGCACATAAGTGTATGTGGATGTTTATTGAAAATAAGTGCATCGGATTGACTCGTTAAGAGTATTCTACATGGATTATTATTTAAATGTCAGTGGATTAATCCATCTCTTTGTGATAGTAGTGTAATGATCCTTGAATTGAGGTCATGAATTTATTTGGACTGTGGATTATTATACTTTGACTCTATTAATCGTTACTCTTAATGAGTCGCACATACTTAGAGTTCGAGTATAAAATGAATCATGATAAGATAAGATATGACCAATAGAAAATTCACTACTCCTTCTAATAGGAGAGTATATCCCAATGTGGCCACTTCTTGAAATACGATTGGAAAATCTTTACGCAAAGTGGAAATAGAATTAAGAGTGTCTTAAATTTTAATTCAAATAAGTTATATTTTGGAAAGAAGTAAATTTGATTAATCACGATATAAGTTATGAAAGTATAATAATTGTACGGGAACTAATCACGAATGGATGATGTCGAACCACTTGATATATGTCAACACTTGGTTGGTCATGATACTTTGCTAGAAGCCAATCTTGATCTATAAGTGTAAATTAATTAATTTAAAAATTAATGATAAATTAAAAGTGTTTAATTAGATTTATCTAATCCTAATCAATTTATGATTATAATTTATACTTATTGCCAATGTGATTGGAAACCTAAATGGTCACACACTTAAGGATAATTAATTCAGGATTAAAATGATTTGATAAGTATGAAATACTTAGGAGTTAATTTATGAGATAAATTAATTTTTTGGGCTTAATTGTAATAAGTTATAAATGTTAGGAGTTAATATGTAATACATATTAAGAGTCCTAATATTTTTATAATTATTCATATGCTTATGATCCAAACTGATTAGAATTATTGTAATTCTCTAAATCCAATTTGATTGGGTTTCTAAGATTATTATCTCTTATCTATATATAATATATATATACTATATATATATATATATATGGTTAAGTAGTAGTACTATTGGTAGTACTAGTACTTGACGGCTTTTGGATTAAAAAGCCATAAAAAATTCTTTGAAAAACGTGATTGTCACATTTTCAATAAAAGAAAATAATTTAGGAACTAGTACTCCGTAATTTGTCTTATGATCAATCAATCTTGTAAAGATTCCTGATTTAATTATTTGTGTGGATACCATTATAGGTCGGGCACTTATGAGGCTTGTGAATCGACGTCCCAAATATATTGGAGATTTTACTATAATTTTAAGGTATAATCTCTGTACTTTTCTTGTACTACGCATAAATTAATCAAAGTGATCCATGATGGGAAAGTAAAATTTTATATTTCGCTGCCTTATCTGTTTATTTACTTTCTTACAGTGGTATCAAAGCCACCCTTGATTAATTTATGATATAGTTGTATTTAATTGTCATGAATATTGAATTGTTCAAACTATATGAATTTTTGAAATTTATTTATAAAATATTGGAAAAATAAAAAAAAATAAAAAGGAAGCCTGTGAATTTGATTCACGGGTCAAGCAAGCAATTCTTGATGATGTCATGTCGATGACATTATCTTTATTGCATGTTGTCACTTTTAGTGACACGTAAGCCTTTCGATGCTAAAGGTATTTAATGAGTTAAATTGAAGTAACTTTTAGCGACAGTTATTTTATATTTCAAAATTAAAGGTTTTTTTAAATTTTGATTTTAGAAATTACCAATTAATTTTTGACAATTGTTGTTTAAAATTAATTGATAAAATTTAGAAACTTTCTTTATTTTAATTTGATTAAAATTTAGAAAGTATAAAGTCTTTGAAAATATTTATTTAATTCCAATAAGATTAGAATTAGATAATTTGTTTAAATTTTAGAAATTTATTATTTTTCAATAAGATTGGAATTTAATAAATGATCAAAAAAAAATTAGAAATTGTTTCTAATATAATTTTTGAAATTCTATATTTAAGGGATAATTTTCTAATGAGATTGAAAAATAATAATTTTTCTCCATAAAATATTTTCATAAATAATTCAAAAATTGATAATTTCAATAGATTGGAATTGTGAAATATAGTGATTCATGATTAGATATTAAATACGAATTTATGCTTTTATTTAATTATTGAATTATTTAATAGCGTGATGGATGATAATTATGGATTTAAAACCAATGTGATTGTGTTTGATTTATTTGGTTCAAATTCAATGGTTGTAAATTTTTTAAATAGGGCCTGTGTGTCCTACCTTTTTCTATTATTCTGAATATAATTCTTTTCTCATCTCAATCCCCTCGAATGTAACTCGAAATTTCTTAATCAATCATGTAATGTACATAGAGATGGGTTAAGGATAAGATTGAACAAATGTTTAGATAGAATTACATTTGTAATGTATAAGATGATGGAGACGGCGTAAAGGTGCAACCACGAAGGAAATTTTCAAGAGTTGAAGATTACCCTTAGAATTTGACCATCTAGTTTCCTTTGTGACTCAAGGAAACTAGTTTAATAAAAATCCATAATCATACATGGTGTTATGCATGTTTTAATTATATTATGCTGATATGATAATATTGCATGCAATTTTAATGAGACCTAATAATAAATAAAAGAAAATTTCTCAAATTAATATTAAGTCAATAAATAAGTTGCCTTCCATAAAGTCTTTTATTATAGCAACAAACGAGAGTTTTTCTTAGATTTATTGTGTTGGATTAATCCAAGGTTACTCTACGTTGGACATGTTTGAGCTATGAGATGATATCTCTGAATAATTGGTATGACTTAACGGAGGCATATAATTTGTTAGGCACACTCAAGGTTATATGTCTTTGAGGCAAAGGTTAGGAGTCACATAAGATGTGCTATCAAAGAGTTGATACCTAACTATTTAGGAATTACAAAGAGTTGTAATTAGTAAGAGTTACCTACCTTTCGAAATTATTTTGGTTTGTTGGGTACACCCAAGATCAAAATAATTAGATGGGATCCTAACCCACTAGGGATTATGTGATAGCTTCCGAATCAATATGTGAGAGTTATTGATTTGAATTAAAATAGTGGGAGCAAAACCAAATTAAAAGGAAGTCCATATTATATTTTGGTTTTGTTTATGCATAAATAACAAATTCTTATACTATGTTTATTTATATGTTGTAGAATATGAGTACAATAATAACATCAATTTACGTCCTATTTTATATGATAACAAACTCACTGTGCCAAATTTTTCGAATTGACATTGTAACTTGAGAATTATTCTCAAATACGAGAAAATTGGCTATGTTCTTATCAACCTATTCCTGATGTCCCAACAGATGATAATAATGAAGCAGTTCAGAATGCTTATCGTAAGCACATAGAGGACAATGATACTGCCTCTTGTATCATGTTGGCCTCTATGAGTTCTGAATTGCAGAAATAGAATGACAATATGGATGCTCACTCTATGATTATTCATCTCAAGGAGTTGTTTGATGAAGAATCTAGGAATGAGAGGTATGAGACCTCTAAAGAGTTATTCCGTTGTAAAATGGCAGAGGGTACTTCAGTAGCGGTTCATGTACTGAAGATGATCGGACTAATTGAAAAATTAGAACGATTGGGATTTAAGCAAAATCATGAGTTAAATGTTGACTTAATTTTACAATCTCTACTTGATAGCTTTTCACAGTTCGTTATTCAATTATAACATGAACAAGTTATCCATTCTCTCACTGAACTATTGAATATGTTAAAAACTGCTAAGGCGACTATCAAAAAGAAAGAAAACAAGTGATGGTTATTGATTCTTCTAATAAGAAGAAAATGAAATCCAAGGTTGGTTTTTTGAAAGCCAAGTTTGGGTTAAAACCAACACCTATGATCAAGAAGAATAAGGCCAAGGGTACTTATTACCATTGTGAAAATGAAGGACACTGGAAAAGGAATTGCAAGGCCTATATTGATACCTTGAAACAGAATAGGCTTAATGAAACTTTTACTTTAGGTATGTTTATGATTGAAATCAATATTTCTACTCCTAAATCAGATTCCTGGGTATTAGATATCCGATCAGCATCTCATATTTGTAAAAATGTGCAGGGACTAAAGAGAAGTAGAATGTTGGCTAAGGGAGAAGTAGAATGGAGCAAATGTTGCTGCATTAGCCATAAGGACTTATTATCTTTCTTTGCCTAGTGGTCTTGTTTTAGAAGTTAAAGACTGTTATTATATTTCATCTCTTATTAAAAATATTATTTCTATTTCGTATTTAGACACTGATGGTTTTGTCATTGTATAAAAGAATAAATGTTGTTCTTTTTCACGTGATGGCACTGTGTATGAAACTGTTTACTTTGAATAATGGTCTTTATATTCTAAACATGAAAAATCCAATTCTCAACATAAATCTAAAAAGGTCTAAAATTGATAATTCTAAACAATCTTTCCTTTGACATTGTAGATTTGGTCATATAAATGAGAAATGCATTTTTGAATTACAGAACAAATGTTATTTGAGATCATTTGATTATAAATCATATGATATATGTGAATCTTGTTTACTTTGTAAGATGACCAAATCATCTTTTTACTGGAAAATGTGATAGATCTAGTGAATTGTTGGGGCTAATACATACTGATATTTGTGGCCCTATGTCAATTCATGCTAGAGGAGGTCTTTTCATATTTCATTACTTTTACGGATGATCACTTTCTAAATATGGTTATGTATACTTAATGATGTATAAGTCTGAAGCCTGTGAAAAGTTTAAAGAATTTAGGAATGAAGTTGAGAAACACTTCGTGATACTTCGATATGATCCAGAAAGGAAATACTTGAACCAAGAGTTTCAAGATTATCCTAATTAGAATAAGATTCTACCTCAATGGACTCCTCCTTATACACCACAACTAAATGGTGTATCTAAGAGACGTAATCGAACTCTATTGGATATGGTTCGATCAATGATGAGTCTTGCAGACCTCCCAAAATCGTTTTGGCGCTGCCTCCATTTACTAAATTGTGTTCCATTAAAAGTTGTTGATACCACTCCGTATGAGATATGATTTGGAAAGAAACCTAAACTTTAATATTGGAAGGTTTGGGGTTGCCCTACTTATGTGAAGAGGGTAGAATATGACAAAATTTAACCTAAATTAGAAAAATACCTATTTGTGAGATATCCAAATGAGACTTTTGGATACTATTTCTAATCATTAATCTCAATAAACAAAAGATGTTTGTCTCAAAACATGTCGTCTTTCTAGAAAAATATTTTATTCTTGAAAGGACAAGTAGGAGCAAAATAGATCTTAAAGAAGTTGAAGAAACACAATATAATATTAATCAACAAATGGAACAAGAGCTTCAATCACATGATGATGTGATAGAGGATGAAGCTAATGGTACACAAACTCTTCGTAGAACTACTAGGATACATCGTACTCCAAAGAGATATGAGTTTCTTGTAAGTGAGCATAATGATGTATTAGTCATTACGAATGATGAACCTACATCTTACAAAGATGCATTATCTGATAACGACTCTCAAAAGTGTGGTTAGAAGCCATGAATCTGAAATGGATTCCATGTATGACATAAGGTATAGACCTTAGTCGATCCACCTGAAGGGATTAAACACATAGGATGCAGGTGAGTTTTTAAGAGAAAGACCGACATGGATAGTAATGTGATTACCTATAAGGCGCGATTGGTAGCACATCAAAAAAAAGGTTATACACAAAGATAAGGAGTTTACTTTGATGAAATTTTCTCACCAGTTGTAATGCTGAAATCTATTCAAATTTTACTTGTGATAGCTACATATTATGATTATAAGATTTGGCAAATGGATATAAAAACTACTTTCCTTAATGAGAATTTGCAGGAAGAGGTGTATATGATATAACCTGAAAGGTTTATATCCACAGATCCTAACAAAATGTGCAAGTTACAAAGGTCTATTTATAGACTAAAGCAAACTTCTAAGAGTTTGAACATCCGTTTTGATGAGACAATCAAAAAATTTGATTTTATCAAAAATGAGGATGAATCTTGTGTATACAAGAAGTTTAGTAGGAGTGCTATTATTTTCTTGATACTTTATTTGGATGACATATTATTGATAGAAAATGACATACATATGCTTCAAAGTGTAAAGATATGGTTGTCCACGAATTTTTCTATGAAAGATTTGGGAGAGGCAACCTATATTTTAAATAAAGATCTCGTAATAGAGATAGATCAAAGAGGTTGTTTGGTCTTACTCAATCAACGTACATAGATAAGATGCTAAAAAGGTTTAGATAGATCAATAAAAAAAAGGTTACTTGCCAATGTCTCATAGTGTGCACCTTTCTAAAGACATATGTCCTAAAATAGATGTTGAAAGAGATAGCATGAAAAGGATCTCATATGTTTCAGCTATAGGTTATATAATGTATGCTATGCTATGCTATGTACTAAACCCGATATCTTCTATGGTTTAAGTGTTACGAGCAAGTTTCAATCTAAACCAGGGAGTGGTCATTGGATAGCAGTCAAGAATATTCTTAAGTACTTTTTTTTTCCAGAAATGAGAACAAGAATATTCTTAAGTACTTAAGAAGGACTAAAGATTTATTTTTAATCTATGGTGAGCAAGAATTGATGATTTGCGGATACACAGATGTTACCTTTCAATCTGACAATGATGATAGTAAATCGTAATCTAGATATGTATTTACTTTTAATGGTGGTGCTAGTCAGTTGAAAGAATTCCAAACAGGACACCACGGCTGATTCTACAATAGAAATCGAATACATTGCAACTTCAGAAACAACAAAAAAGGCAGTTTGAATCAAGAAGTTTGTGGCTGAACTTGGAGTGGTTCCTTCCATTAGTAATCCTATACTCTTGTATTGTGATAACAATGGAACTATTGCACAAGCAAAGGAACCCAAGTCTCATCAACGATCTAAACATGTATTACGGCGCTATCATTTGATTAGAGAGACCATTGATAGAAATGAAGTAAAGATAAAAAAGATCCCCACGGATGATAACATTGCTGATCCATTCACTAAAACCTTGTTCCATAATAAACATAAGAGTCATGTTAATTCATTCGATTTTAAGCACATGAATGATTGGCTTTACTGCAACTGAGTGTTTGTTAGTGTATGCTCTAAAACAAATTTATTTTTAGGATAGATTACACTTTTATATTTATTTATATTTTGTAACATGGTATTTTTTGAATAAAATATGATATATGTGAAATCATAAAGAGTTATGATATAATTATATTTTATTCCTAGATATTCTTAATCGTAGTGTATGACACTAGTAGATTAGTACATAAGTGCATGTGGATACTTATTGAGAATAAGTGCATCGGATTGACCCGCTAAAAGTATTCTACACAGATTATTATTTAAATGCCAGTGGATTAATCTCTTTGTGATAGTAGTGTAATGATCCTTTGACTTGAGGTCATGAGTTTATTTTGACTGTGGATTATTATATTTTGGCTCTATTAGTTGTTACTCTTAATGAGTCGCACATACTATAAAATTCTGGTATAATATGAATCATGAAAAGATAAGATATGACCAATAGAGGATTCGCCTCCTTATAATAAGAGAGTATATCCCAATGTGGCCACTTCTTGAAATACGATTCGAAAATTTTTGCGCAAAGTGGAAATAAAATTAAGAGTGTCTTAAATTCTATTTCAAGTGAGTTATATTTTGAAAAGAAGTAAATTTGATTGCCAATTCGATAAGAGTTGACATTATATCTGTACTCATGAATTAATCAACATATAAGTTGGTGAAACGATAATAATTGCACGGGAACTAATCACGGATGGACAATGTCGAACCACTTGACATATCTCAACACTTGGGTGGTCATGATGCTTTGCTAGAAGCCAATCTTGATTTATAAATGTAAATTAATTAATTAAAATATTAATGATAAATTAAAAGTATTTAATTTATCTAATCCTAATTAATTTATGATTATAATTTATACTTATTGTCAATGTGATTGGGAATTATAGGGCCACACACTTAAGGATAATTAGTTCAAGATTAAAATGATTTGATAAGTATGAGATACTTATAGGTTAATTTATGAGATAAATTAACTTTTTAGACTTAATTGTAATAAATTATAAATGTTAAAAGCTAATATATAATACATATTAAGAGTCTTAATATTTTTATAATTATTCATATGCCCATGACCCAAATTAATTAGAATTTTTGTAAATTCTCTAAACCCAATTTGATTGGGATTCTATATAATTATATATATATATATATATATTATATTATAATAAATATATATATGCTTAAGTAGTAGTACTATTGGTAGTACTAGTATTTGACGGCCTTTTGATTAAAAAGTCATAAATTTTCTTTTGAGAAACGTGATTGTGACTTTTTGAATAAAAGAAAATAATTAGAAATTAGTATTTTGTGGTTTAAATCAATTAATTTTGTGAAAATTTTTAATTTAATTATCTGTGTGAATATCATTAGAGGTCGGGTACTTGTGCAATTTGTGGATCGACGTCCTGAACATATTGGATATTTTACTACAATTTTAAGATATAATATTTATACTTTTTTTGTATTACGCATAAATTAATCAACGTGATCCGTAATTAAAAAATAAAATTTTATATTTACAGTATTTATTTATTTACTTTCTGACAATAGTATCCTTAAACTATATAAATTTGCCCTCATGAAATATTTTGGCTGCACCCCTACCCTGCACAAACCCCTGCAATCCCTCAGCACCCACGCCCAACAACGTGCTAGGCCTGTACACGTTGGTGCCCATTACCGGTTAGGCTATGCCACCGTGTCCGTGCCAGCACCATTACCATCACCAGATTGCCAACTAGCACCTGATTCAAACCATGGTAGGGATTGCAGGGGTTTGTGGGGCAAGTTGCCCTTACTGACATGATCCAACCACCACTTTTATATTTTTATGTTTCCTTTCAAAAATATTAGTAGAATTTTTCTGACTGTTGATTTTATCAAAAACAAAATATGTGACTTTCAATGGGCATTGGATCTCCTGTTATATTTTTTGGTGTTACACTCATATTACACCATGTGATGGGGTGATATTTATCCCTCATTTATTATTTTATTATTTTAAAGATACACATGTTACCCCATCACATGATGTAATATGAGTGTAACACTAAAAAGTGTAACAGATGATCCAAAGCCTTTTCTTCCAATGACTATATATTCATACTTTTTTGTTCCAAAATTTAGTTTTGTTCCAATAATTTTTTTTGTAAAAATGTGCGAAACATGTGACTAGTTGACACCATTTCTCATATTTGTTTTGATAAATATCACAAATTTGTATATGTTATTATTAATGTAATTAATTGAGAGTTATGTAGTGAAAGTTTTTGGATCAGGTATAAACAATTTTGGAAGAGCGAGTTCACTAAATTTTATGCCCAAAACATATTTGATAAGATATTGAAATGATAATCTAAGAAGAAAGGAAAAAGGAAACTGTCACACTCGACTATGAGGCCATGTTGATAAAATATTAACAAATAACGATTGAGGAGAAATAACTGACACACCATGATTGTTGATCTAGCATAAAAAATATATATAAAAAAAAAATTATTGAGAGAAACTTGTTGGATTAGGATTTTCCCATTTATAGTATCTAAATAATTAAAATTAAAGGAAATAATTTAAATATACCAGTAGTTTACCTCACTTATTAGATTTTCAAATTCAAAAATCAATTCACTCATAAAATTCTGTTTTCACTATTAAATTTATACGCTACATTTGGACAGTGGAAAATTTTTAAATTTTAATAAAACATAAAATTAATTAATCAAAACGATAAAATATTATTATTTTCTTTTGATCTTTTGTAAGCCATTTACATAAAACATGATATTAATTACTAAAAGTTTTTATTTTCAAAAGTGTTTTTCAATTTTATTTTTAGAATGGAGAGGATTCTTGTCTAAACTTGCCCCCACTAAAAGAAATTGTAACTACACTGCTGCCAAGCAATATAAGGAAGATTTACAAGGATCCATTGTATTGGTTTAGAGCTAATCTCAACATAAATAGCATTTTTACTTCTTTTCACAAAAGCAGTACCTCTTCCTTCCACTTGTTTATTATTTTTCAAGCTTATATATGGGGTTGAGTAAGTGTACTCTAAATAAAACTTTATGCCCAATTTGTAATTTTTATTTTTCAATGTGGATTCAATGAATAAAAAAGATCTTTTATTCCAATAACATTGCTATGCAATCTTTAATTTCTTGCAACTATTTCATCATGGCTCTATAAGCATTTTTCTTCTTTCACGTATTGTAGTTGAGTGTGATTGCGATACACGTCAGTTGGTTGGTGAAAACAATGTCCAATGCATTGCTAGCTTTATAGTCCTATCACTTATTAGATTTGTTGGTGTTGACTCGTAACACACACAGTAGATGTGGATCTACATTTGGCCCAGTGGGGGCACGTTTTTCCATTGCCCGAAGGAAAATATTAATTTTAGGCATAAAAATGTTTTAAAATTTTCCTTTTATCTTATTATTTGTACATGTTCTTTTTGTTAACCTAAATAAAAGATTGTTTGTTTTAGGTATTTTATTTTTGAAAATTTAATTTTACCCCTACTAATTTGCAGATACACACATATATACTAAAAGGAAATTAGTACATCTGTCTAATTGGTTACTGAAATAAAAATACTACATTGGTAAGTTGACATTTATACAATTGTATAAGTATACAAATTAGATATTTAAATAAGAATTGAGAATATTAATCATACTATTATTGTTAAAATATTATATACATCAATACATTGATATATTATTAGAATATATGACTAAAATACCAAAAACAAATGTTATTCTACTTATTTGGTTAGTAAATTGACTTAAAAATTGTTATCAAAATCGAGTCGAGAAGTTGAAATCGATTCTTAATTAATTTTGAATCAAATTCAAATCAAAAGTTAAACATGTCAAATCACACACATATTATATCAATTTAAGCATATCAAAAATAAAACTGAAATCAATTATTTGTCTCATGACGAGTAACTATTATTGGAGACCAAAGATTTGTAGGCATATATAAGCTGATTCCAAATGGTTTTGAGTAATTGACTAGTTGGTCTTTTTTGAATCTTCCACTCAATTAGAATACCTAAATTTCCACTTGTACATTGAACAAGACTTCAGCTTATCAATATAAGATAAGGCGGTACAATGTTAACACTATCATAGAATTCTGAACAAGCAGGCAGTATTTCTCATGGCTACCACAACGAGAAATATCTATATAAAATAATAATAAAGTGTAATTTAAATAATAAGATATTTTTTTTATAATTTATTAATTACAAATTCGATTCAATTAAAGTGATTTTTTTTAAAATGTCTGTACAAAAGTAGGAGCAAATAGTGCTCTAAAAATTACATAACTGTGTAATCCACAGTTTTACATGTCACCTCTGTTGAGTGACAATAATAATATTTTGCAATAACAGCAATCGCACTTGTTAAAGTTCGGTGTTCGGCATGCCATATTTTTCATCCGCAATTCAACCACAGGGATGATTCAGCATTGCCAGTTAGCCAAGAGGACTACTTTATCTGTCTTGTTAAATTTGCCAAATCTAACTTCGTGCGTATTTCAAAAACAAATTAAATTATCAAGTAAATAACTAGAGTCAAACAAATTGTCCCTCAATTTTGAGTGAAAACCTTATTTCACCCATCAATTAAATTTTAAACAAAAAACATCCTCCTTAGTTCTAAGGCTATACATTTGATCAAATTAAGGCCCTAAACACATTACAACTAATAGATATTAATACACATAATTTATATAAAGTGGGATAAGATCTTTTATGGAAGTATGCATAATATTTTGTAGTATTTTCTTAAAAACTCTTTATCAAGTCACGTAAATCTTATGTGCTAATATTTATTAGTTGAACGAAAACTGCACAAGACCTAAATATGATCAAATGTGTAACCTTAGCGATGAAATAATCTTTTTTAATTTAAGGAATGAAATAAGATCTCCACCTCAAGTTGAAGAATTATTTGGGTCATTTACTCAATTTAATCAGAACAGTTAGTTACCACAATTTCAATATATGTACCTCCATTAAACTCGTTAGTTATTGGTTATTGTAAACAAATCCTAGCATTAAAAAAAATATTGTTTATTGTAAAACTGAACTTTCTTCGGAACTTGTAGTGAAAAAAATTGTGACGTTTGTTTTTTTTTTCTTTTTTCAATATCCTTCAAACTTTTGGGATAAGTACAAATAACAACCATCTATTTGTCTAAATTACATATAAAGGAAAAGTCTCAATTAGTCAAGTAATCTCTCCCTCTATTTGTTTTTAATTAATTCTTGAAAATTTAAAATTAGTTTTACAACCACCCATGTTGTTTAATTTATTTATTTAAAATTTTAAAAATTATTTTATAACTGTCATAGGTAAGTGCATAAATACTACCATTTTACTAATAGTTTGGTTTTGAAAATAGAAAAAAATTGGGTAAATCTAGTTTTTGACTCCACTTATGGACTTTATGGTGTGAATTAAATGTTACAAAATTTTTGAAATCAACTGATGTAAGCAAAATTTTATAAAATTTAATCTTGGCTACAAGATCTATAAATGAAATCCAAAACCGAATCTATTTTAACATTTTCCTTTTAAAATAATCTCAAAAAACATATTTGTTGTTATCCAAGTAATCTCAAATTAATTTATACAAAATAATTTTGAAGTAAATCTAATTTTCATATTGCACACAAGTTGAGTGTTCTTTTGTCAACGAAGTAGTGTACTTTATTAGTAAAGTTTTCTAGACAACAATTTTATACTATTAGTGTACTTTATTAATAAAGTTTTCTAGACAATAATTTTATACTACTACTAAAAAGATGCTTCCCCAAGATGCAATAATTTAACATGAAAGGAAACTGATTGAACCAACAGATATAGGTCTAGCTCTCGGGTACATGGAAGCTGAACCTCCTAACTTATATTCTTATTAAACATACACAGCATATTTACAAAGCAATTTACATGGTAGACTTACTGTATATAGCATTTCTTCTCTCATTCTTGCACACCATTACACACAAATAAAACTAGACTTGCTTTTTTGTCAAAGGCCATTGAGTTTTGCAGCAGATATCTACATTCTACATCATTACATAAGATTTTAATTTCGCTAATAAACATTTTGGCCTGGTGGGGATGGTGAATATATATAGGTTTGAAACAATTTTCTTCAACAATAATTTATAGGCCTATCATTAGTTGACAACCGTGCAGACAAAAACACCATCCTCAATCTTCTATCTATTCAGTTCATCTGGGGTTGCATCCATGAGGGCATGATTGCATTGGTTTGATTGTGACTAGGGGTTCCTTCAGCTTCATTATCTCCACGAGGGTGGTGGTACGTTTCGCTGCATGTATAGTACATATCACAATGGCCATATCAGATTTGGATTTCTTCCCCAATTATACTTCACTAGAAAAAATAGATTCGTATGAAAATTCTACTATTTTTTTTAAGGAATCATTTCATTGATAAGACAACACTATATGCTGTAAAATTCTCAACACAGCGGTAGAATTTTTAAATAAAGCTATTGTTACATGATTTGGGCAATAGAGACTTTTGCACATAATGAAATATCGCTAGTTAATATTTTCTAGTATATGTTGGAGAATTTTTAAAATAAAAAGAGTTGCAATTTTACATAATTGGTAATTGTGGTATCTCTTTAATTTAATTCATTAAATCATAGTTGGTGAATTGGTGTGTTTCACAATAAAGAGACATTTGAACATCTATAAATATATTGACATGTATGTGTAAACAAGATACATTATTCTCTTATTCTTTTAATTTCTCCTATATAAATAAGACAAATTTGTCAAAGGTTTGAATGTTTAGTGGATTGATTTCGTTAGCGCAAAATACAGTCAGTCACGAGGTTTCATTGTATCCTAAAGGTTATTTGTAAAACATTTTTTCATACCAATTATGATCGGAGCAAATTAAAGCTTTAGTGACAATATAATACGTCTTGAAGTCATCTCTTATTCTAACTATGAAGTTTTATGGTACATTTTCATATTTCCTATTAATTTTGTTCTAACAATCTTAAGGTTTAATTTATGTCCATAAAAGTTGATTTTTTTGAGAAAATTATGAGAGATGACAATGGCCACATTGATGGAGAAAATTAGAAAAGAATAGTTGGGAGGGAACATGTCTTAACAATTGTGAGAGTTTATATACATTCATCGTGATAATCATTTCTTAAGAGGTATGTCTAATGCAATTTAGACATTTTAAAATAATAATATTGGAAAGAGTAATCAAAAAATCATTTCATACTAATTATGGGATAATGCTGTATACATGAAATTTTGAAAAATATGTTTAAATACTTTTTAAATATTTAAGAACATATTACTTGTGTTGAAAATATAATTGAGTAATTTGGATGCAAGATTCAAGAATAAAAAATCACAAGTAAGAAAATTAATATTATTTAATTATTGTATACATAATAGTATAATTGGTAAAGATTTATTATGTACTTGTTTGACATGTTATATACAAAAAAAATTTATTTGGAATGTGGAAGTACATTCATGAAAATGATGTATTAGATCTAAGAATATTAAATTCATATGAAATTCTTGATTTGATTTTCTTATGGTTCTTCTCTTATCGGATTAAAAGTTAACCGAATAAACTGATTCTGGAATGAAAGTTAGCTTGTATTAAAAGGAATAAAACAAAACTCCTTATTAAATCAATTAAGGAGTATGAGAATTATAACTAAAGAAAATTTTAGGTCCACAATTTTCTTGGAAAAATTTTCGTAAAGAAAGATTTTTAGAGGATATTTGAATTCAAATTTGGATTATTGATATTTTTATACTATATAAAAAACATGCGAAAAACAATACAAGAGGTGTTTCTTTTTGTTTGAAAAAGGTTTGTAATCATTTATAAAATGACACTTACAAATAGTTGTGCCTTTTAACTAAAGGACATGTTTTTAATTAAAAAAATCAACTAGTAAAGACCAAAAGATGTGTTATTATAATAAAAGACACATGAATAAAGTATATGGATTTTCATGAATAAAGACACGCTGGTCGAAGTTTAATCTTACGAAAAGATTGTTTACCAATTAATAGATTGATCTTTATATTTGGTAGAGGTAAATCATTAATTTCTTAAAATATAAGAAATGCATATTTATAATTGATTCCACCAAGGTTAAATTAGAAGCGGAATGATTATGGAATTATTTCTGTTAGTGTCGAAACCAATTCTGGAATATCATTGTAATACGGAATTTATGCTTTGTAGAGCATATATTCAAATTTACAATGATAAGTTGACACACAAAAAATTAAAACATAGCTATATATGTAAAAGAATTATTTTTTGATATATAAAATGATCACTATTACTTTTGCGGGATCTACTAATTAAATAAATTGATCAGTAGCAAAAAGTTTTGTACAAGATCTTGTGAATCAAAGGGGATGGAGTAAAGTCCATATCATAAAATTACCAGCAGTAGAATCTCGACTTAACGTTTGATACATCATATTTTAAGTTCAATGAGATAAAATACACTATTGTGTGATTACAGGCACTATAATATATTTGATATCTATCCCAAGTAAAGTGTTTAGTACACCATATGTTTGCATAAGAATGAGTAAAATATGCTCTTAATGGACTAATATTCAAATAAAGTTTTAGCTACAGAAAAACTTTTGATGAAGTCCATTTATGTGAGTGAGAAGTGTCGCCGCTTCTAAGAGTTTAAGGGTTTTAACTCTTACAACACTCAATAAAAGAATATAGGCACATGTCTGGGATAGTGTCAGTGGATACTAAATTACTCAAATTATAGAAATTAGTGTGTAAAGTATATACAACTTGTCAATTAAGGATTGTGGGTTCAAAGATTATCATATATAACATATTTTTCAGACTTGTTGGAAATTTGTTTTGCTAAATAAATGTTCAAATCAAAAGATGTTTTTACTATGCACTAATTTCTAAATTTGTCAAGTTTACACTATTTTGAAAATAGTAGAGGATTATTGGAGAATTTTCAAAATAAAAAACATTGCAACTTTACATGATTAGTAGTTGTAATGTCTATTCAATTTAATAGATGTGTCTATTCGCTAACCCATGGTTGGATAAATATGTGTGTTTTATAATACTAGAGACATTTGAATATATATATATATATATATATATATATATATATATATATATATTGGTATGTATATGTAGACAAGATTATTCTCTTATTCTTCTAGTTTCTCTTACATAATTAAGATAAATTTGTCAAAGGTTTGAATGATTAGTGGATTGATTTCGTTAGTGCAAAACGCAGTTAATCACTAGATTTCATTGTATACTAAATGTTATCTGTAAGACTCTTTTGCACACTAATTATGATAGAGGCAAATTAAACCTTAAGGAAAGTGATAATGTAACATGCTTTAAAATCATCTCTTGTTCTAATTATGTGATTTTATGATATGCTTTTATATTTTCTATTAATTTTATTCTAACAGCATATATTTTCGTTCAATTATTTTCACTAGTTCCATTTTTGGCTGTCCCTTTTCAACTTCCTATTTATAGATAAGCAACTATCTAGCTAGTATTATCTTGATTATGACACATGTTGGTCAAATTTAAATACAGTCCATAAATTTAATTTCCTGCAATTTTTCAAGGTATACAAGTAAGCTTATACTTAAGAATTTATTTAAGAACAGCTGATTAAGGAAGCTTTGATTTTTTTAAAAAAACGGACATCTCAAATGAAGATATAATATTTGCACAGATATTAATAAATACTTTACATGAGCTAATTATGTAATATAATTAGAACTTGAAAGTCTTATCAAAAGATTATGCAGGATGAATTTATGGAAACTTGAATATCCTGACCATGAAAACTATACTAATCTTTTCTAAAATATAATTACGTAAATATAACTAATTGGAATGTATTAAGATTTGATGGTTTTTCTCACGAACTCACAATTAAGATTTGATGGGTTTTCTCACGAACTCACAATTAGTGACAACAAAGACATATTTATGCAACTTTTTGTATTGCTAGCAAAACTAAACTTACTAAAAGAGAATATTTTAGAGATTTTAAAAACAAATGCTTCAAGTCTAATGCATTCAATATCCTATGTATTAAACAATAATAGTTTCAATTTTTTTTAAATGAATTATTAGGGTTAATAACACATTGGCCCCTAAAGAAGGGGCAATCACACTTTATCCCCTCAACAAATAAAATTACACTCTACCCTCCAATTAACTATTCATCCGTTATTATTTCCTAACACAGTAAGAAAAGTTAATTGAATGACTAAAATGTTCTTATTAGCAGTTTTTTAATTTTCAAGTTTTTTATTTTTGATAGTGGCTTGATATTCATTGAAAATTAGGAAAAATAAATTATAAATAAATGAATATCTATGTCTTCGGTGGTAAAATTAGGGGAAAAGCTTGACTCAAATTGTATCTGACATTACAATTCGCACATGTTTAACCCAAAATTATATATAAAATATCAAGGCACAATGAAAAATTATAAAACTTTTACAAAAAATCATTGCCAAACAAATCCTTAAAGAAAAACTTCCAATAGAACCAAAAAACCTAATCTAAAAACAATATCAAATAAATTCCAGAAATTGCGCAAAAAAAAAAAAAAAAAAAAAAAAGTACTCCATAAATACAAGAATTTGTCACAAAAAAATATTAATCTGAATTATATTGAAATATTTTATATTTACTTTTGCTTATTTTATTTTTTTTATAATTATTACGCTATTATTAAAAGTTGAAAATATGAAAAATCAAAAAATATTGCTAAGGATATTTCAATTATTTAATTAACTTTTTTGGACGGTATTATAAAGTAATAACAGATAAATAGATAAGTAAGAGTAAAAAATAATTTTATCAGTTTAAAAGATAAACTATAATTAACTTTAAGAGGACAAAGTATTATTAACCCGAAACATGAGGAGTACATAGCTATACTATGAAATAGACAGTAACTGCACCCGTGGCACTTACATTTGGAGTCCTAAAGCTATTGACATGGGGTGAAAGGAAAAAATTTACATAAATTCAGTTTTTGATCTCCACTTGTATATCTTGCGGTCAAAATTAAATTTTATAAAATTTTACTTACATCATGATCAGCTAGACTTATGTCATAAATTTTATAATATTTAATTTATACTATAAAATTTGGGACCAAAAATTAGGTTTACCTAACTCTTCCCCTTTGTGAAATAGTCCAATACCTAAAAACTCGAATATATTCACTCTTGTGTGCTACCTAGCTAGCTATATGGAGCAGGCAGCGTGAATAATCTCGTACCTTCCACATGTAGATTATAGTACTAGATTACCCGCTAGTGATGCAACTTGCCCAATAGTCATAGCAGTAAATGGACTACCTTCTAATTCTAATGCATTTTTTCTTAGAAAATATTTAGATGGATCCGATTTTTAATCACACTTATAAATCTTATAATCAAAATTAAATTTTAAAAATTTTGTTCACATCAGGTGATGTTATAGATTCTACATCACAAGATTTACAAATAAGACTAAAGATCGGATCTACCTAAATATTTACTCTTTTTTTTTTTCTTAATTATAAATATATCCGTTTGATCACATCAATTCATTTCAAAAAGAGATGTGGAAATCTAATTACCAAGGGACAACTAACTAATAATTCAAACAAATAACACTGGGAAAAAAGTCCAGTTTTCACAGCACAATATATTCGTGAAGGAATAAAAGATAAATAATATGAGAAATACTTGAAGAAAAAAATAATGAGGTGAGCACATTAGCACCGGAAAGTTACTAGTTACGAATTGACTCTTTAGTACTTCAAGCTTTCAATAATTCAAGGATCTATAATTACTTGAGTAAAAAGATATTTGTGTAATATTTTTTTGTGGAATGAGAAAATAGCCCATATCAATATTTTTAGAGATGCTAAACATATTAATAAAATTTATGATCCACTCTAACTTAATTAATTTATAGTTCAAATTTCAAACAGAGATGAAAGTAGAATGTTATTGTTACTAAAGTTTGACGTAGATCATGTGAATTTAATGTGCCACATAATTTGCAAGAAATGAAAATATGAAAGTTTCATTCATTAAATATGGCATGACATGAGGTATTATGAGCTTAATTATACTGGAAAAAGACAAGAAAGATGAAGAACACCATCTATGTAGTACCCGCAATTTTTTTGGCCAAAATAATAAATAGGAAAATAAGTATTTGAGATATATTAAATAATAGAGTTTTAATAGAAAAATAATACTTCAGTAATTATTTTTGTGAATTTCGGAGACTAACCTAGCTATATTATAGGAGAAATTTTAGGAATAAATTGCCTATAAATATTGGCTCATAGGATTGAAAAATTACAACATATTTTTCAGAAAATTCGTAGGAGAGAGAAGAAGAATTTTTCCAACAAACTAGTAAATTTTCTTTTTTTACTTTAACTTTCGTAATTAATTATTTATATTATTTTAGACTCAAATATGATAGATTAGAAATCTTTTATAGATTAATTGTGTAGATTATTAGGGACCATGTATAAACTAATTTATACCTGTTTACGAATTTAATTGTCATTTATTTTGGAGTATTTTCATATTTAAATAATCTAAAATTTAAAAACATATTGTGGGTTAATAATTATTTTCATATGAAATGACTCTTGAATTTTGGATGCATTTTTCTACTAAGAAACAAGAAGAGTAGAATGTTTTGTGTTTTTGACAAAAAAAAAAAAAAACAGAAGAACCAGTAGCAGCAGTAGCGTCCCACGAAGATGGATGATTTGTCATCTTTGTAGTTTAGTCATTTACTTTGCAATACTTTTACTAAGGCCCGATAATTTTTAAAGGAGCTTGGGTTAAGTCCTTATGATCTTTTAAAAATTAGAGATTTACCCAGAAAGGTTTTGATGAGTCAAACAAAGTCCAGAACTCTCTGAAATTACTTTTTGAATCCTTGAGGTTTCTGGAAAATTATACTCTGGCCCGAAAGTTTTAAGATATTATACTAAAGCCTAAAAAATATTTTACAAATTATAAGAAAGCCCTCAAATATTTTCTAAAGCTGTATTGAGCAACTTATTATTTCATATAGTTATATGAATGCCCAAAGTTTTCTAAAAGTTTCAAAAAAGACCGAGTCTAGAGTTTCTAAACACTTGTAATAGTAAACTAAAAGTTATTTGTGATGGAAATTGAATTGACTAAACCTAGTAAGGACTCACTTGAGTTATTTTGACAATTTTAAAAGGTTATATTATTACATTTAAGTACACTAAAAGTACTTTCCACATTTTTACATCACTAATGAATCTTAAAATATTTAAAGTATTAAATCAACCATGGTCCCTAAGAATTTGTAATAGGGTTATAGTGACTTGGATTAGGAGTTTATTAAGTGTTTATTAATGATAAAATATCATGATTTCTTACAAAAAAAATATCAGGGTCAAGATTAAGTACGATAATTGAACTCATTCGAGATAGGTGGTGCTTACTTTCTGAATTTTCAAATTGTTTTATGAACTTCGATATTTCTTAAAATTGCTTTATAAACTCACGTGAATTTCAGAGTTGTTTTACAAAAGTGTGTTTTATGAAAGAATTATTTTTACTATGAAAATTTGGATCATGTATGGCTATTGTGACTTGCTTGGTTTTGAAGTTATATAAAAATGTGATACATGCATGATTTTGAATATGTATGATATGTGTGTGATGTATGGGTAAAATATTAATGAACAAGGGCTCTAAACGAACATGAGATAGTCGGTAGGGATTATAGTCCTGAACTCTCCGATTAATTATGATTATGATTATAATAATGATCATGATTATAATAATGATAATGATAATGATAATGACAATGATAATGATAATGATTAGAGAAACCGTCAGGTGGTTCCATGGAAACCTCTTGACAACCTTTTCTAGTGAGGTCAAACACTAGGCTAAGTACTCAGTAGCCGATGAATGCATGGTTAGTTTTGAGCCTCTTCTAATAAGTGAATGCATGATCGAACATGATTTTATGATTATGAAAATGAATGATGTATGTATGATTATGAAATTTATCAAATGAGAATGACTGACTTGTGATTATAGTATAATTTTGGGTATTTCAAAAGTATTAGATAATGATTTTATAGAATGATTTTGATAATATGATTTTCTTGAAAACATGAGCATGTGATAGTGTGACATGATTGTGAAAGTATATATATGTAACTGCATGATCCAGCAGAGAGTATGTGCTATCTACTGGGCGACTTATCGCTCACTACATTCCCTATGTTTTTGTACAGATGACGAGTACGAAAACGTTATCTTAGAGGATGAAGGTTAGACGCACTCGAACAAGAAATACCGTTAAGATTATTTAGCGGTAGATTTTGATAGACTTAATGGATATTGAAATAAGTTGAGCTTGCATGCTCATGATCTTATTTATTACTTTTCCATTTTAGAAATTATTAAATGGAATAAGTACCGCACTCTTTTGGTTATCATTTATGAATAGACGTTCCCGCTCTTGTTATTGATGTTTGAGGTTATTGATACATGATTGATACCTTGTATTCGTGAGAGTATGGTTTCACGGATACGGCGAATGGTACATGCCTGAAAGTACGGGCCAGGGGCGTGACATTTTTAATGGTATAATCAAAGCCTGGGTTATGATCTCTGTAGTGTGTCTTAGGTTAATACTTAAGATACTAGTCTCTGAGTTTTAGAAGGAAACAAGATGAGTAAGAAATACAGGAATTGGAATATTAAGTAATTTTGATGCAATGGAAATGTGTAAGAATCATAGCCATAGATTTTGTGTTAAGTTATGGAAGAAATAAATGAAATCCTATGATATTGGTAGTCAATGGATTTGGGAGTTAGGATTATGTTATTGGACGAAAAGTATTGGTCAAGCAACTAGAGCTATATGATAAAGCATTAAGCCTATTAGATCCTATTAATAAGAGATTAAGCTTTGACACGAGTTAAGACTAAATAATATGTGAGAAAGGATTTTTGGACTCCTTTGGTAGAAAAAAATATAAATAAATAAATAGCTACATCGTTAGTAAATTATTGAAGTTGGTATGACGACTCATGTTTTGATAGTGATTGATGAGGATTATATTTGGATTACTATGAGCACACTCCTTTTTTATTAGTTTTGATAAGTTAGAAAACTAACCCTTGAATCTTTGATGTAGGAAATGGCACGCCAAACTAGATCACGAACCAATAACTCTGAGGCCAATACAAACAATCCCGAGGCAAATATAAGCAACCAAAATAATATTGAAGGCACACCGGGAGAAAGTAGTGGTGCAAGTGCAAACCCTGCTTTCAATTCTGGATCTAGAGTAGGAAACAATGTGACCCTTATGATTGTACCCGTTGAGTTTATTACCGCCATAACTAAAATGGCTCAAGCTGTTCAAGGACATGTGCAAGTGCAAGCCCAAGCAGCTCAAGCTAGTGCACAAATACAAACTGGTATTCACGTTTACTATGAGAGGACGAAAAAGGTACATGTGCCTACCTTTGATGGACAACTGGACTCGGATAAGGCCGAGAAGTGGCTCAGTGAAGTAGAAAATAATTTTGAGTTATTACAAGTACCAATGGAAATGAAGCACCTAGTGATTAAACCATTCTTGGTTGGAGAGGCCAACAGAAAAGTGGTGGGCTACAGTTCAAGTAACTATCGCACCTCCTATTGATTGGACTAAGTTTAGGATGGTATTCTTATATCATTTCTTTCCACGTGCTATGTGTATACAGAAAATAAAGGAGTTTGATGCCCTTAAGCAAACCCCAGGCATGTCCATAGTGCAATATGCTAATAAGTTTAATACTTTGGGACGTTTTGTGCCCACTATCATGGGAAACGAAGAATTGAAAATTGTTAGGTTTAGACGTAGGTTGACAAGTCGTATGCAGTCTAAGATTTCTAGTGCCAATACTTCTAACTATGATGAGTTATTCAATACTTGTTTAAGAGTAGAGGCTAATATAAAGAGGTTTGATGAAGAGAATAACGGAAAGACAGGTCAAACCATTGAAAGTCCGGTAGTGGTAGGATCGAATGTGTTTGAAAACTCGTGAAGGTACTTAAGAGGAAGCGTGGACCGCCACCACCAGTAAGAATTGAAGGGAATAATACAAATATGAATGTTGACTATTGCCACAAGCGCCATTATGAAAAATGTTGGTTAAAGACCAGAACGTGCTTCAAATGTGATCAAATTGGACATCGTCAGTGGGAGTGTCCAGATGAGAAGGGTAACATTGGAAGAAATGTGGAGCCAAGAAAGATACTAACTAAGGCTAATGCTAGGGTCCATTGCATGACTGAGTATGAGGCTGGAAATTCGGATAATGTTACAATAGGTATGCTACTAGTTACTTTATTGCCAAAGTACGTGTCACGTGAATGTGGCATAAGGGGATGAGACTTTGTGCTGCTAGGAGATAATTGATTTATGTGGATAACATGATTGGGATGCCTAAGTTTCGAGGACGAAACTTTTTATAAGAGGGGTAGAATGTAGTACCCACAAATCTTTTTGGCAAAAATAATAAACAGGAAAATAAGTATTTGAGGTATATTAAATAATAGAGTTCGAGTAGAAAAATAATACTCCAATAATTATCCTTGTAAATTTCGGAGACTAGCCTAGTGCTATATTATAGGAGAAATTTTAGGAATAAATTGCCTATAAATATTGGCTCTTAGGGCTGAAAAACTACGACATATTTTTCAGAAAATTCGTAGGAGAGAGAAGAAGAATTTTTCCAACAAACTAATAAGTTTTCTTTTTTTTACTTTAATTTTCGCAATTAATTATTTATATTATTTTAGGCTTAAATATTATAGAATTATTAGAAATCTTTTATAGATTAATTGTGTAGATTATTAGGGACCATGTATAAACTAATTTATATCTATTTACGAATTTAATTGTCATTTATTTTGGAGTATTTTCGTATTTAAATAATCTAAAATTTAAGAAAATATTGTGGGTTAATAATTATTTTCATATGGAATGAATCTTGAATTTTGGATGTATTTTTGTACGAAGAAACAAGAGTAGATTGCTTTGTGTTTTTGAAAAAAAAAAAGAATAAAAGAAAAAAAAAAAGAACAAGAACCAGTAGCAGCAGTTTAGTCCCAGGAAGATGACGAAGACTATGGATGATTTGTCATCTTTGTAGTTTAGTCCTTTAGTTTGCCATATTTTACTAAGGCCCGATAAGTTTTAAAGTAGCATGGGTTAAGTCCTTATGACCTTTTAAAAATTAGAGATTTACCCAGAAAGGTTTTGATGAGTCAAACAAAGTCCAGAACTCTCTGAAATTATTTTTTGAACCCTTGAAGTTTTTGGAAAATTATACTCTGGCCCGAAAGTTTTAAAAATTATACTAAAGCCTAAAAAATATTTTACAAATTATAGGAAAGCCCTCAAATATTTTCTAAAGCTGTATATAGCCACTTATTATTTTACACAGTTACATGAATGCCCAAAGTTTTCTACTCTAAGTTTCAAAAATAACTTTAGAGTTTCTAAAAACTTGTAATAGTAAACTAAAAGTTATTTTGTGATGGAAATTGAATTGACTAAACCTAGTAAGGACTAACTTGAGTTATTTTGACAATTTTAAAAGGTTATATTATTACATTTAAGTAAACTAAAAGTAAAACTTTCCACATTTTTACATCACTAATGAATCTTAAAATATTTAAAGTATTAAATCAACCATGGTCCCTAAGAATTTGTAATAGGGTTATAGTGAGTTGGATTAGGAGTTTATTAAGTGTTCATTAATGATAGAATATCATGATTTTTTACAGGAAAATATCAGGGTCAAGATTAAATACAATTATTGAACTCATTCGAGGTAGGTGGTTCTTACCCCTTTGAATTTTTAAATTATTTTATGAACTTCGATATTTCTTAAAATTGCTTTATAAACTCACGTGAATTTCAGAGTTGTTTTACAAAAAGTGTGTTTTATGAAAGAATTATTTTTACTATGAAAATTTGGATCATGTATGGCTATTTGACTTGCTTGGTTTTAAAGTTATATAAAAATGTGATACATGCATGATTTTGAATATGTATGATATGTGTGTGATGTATGGGTAAAATATTAATGAACAAGGGCTCTAAACGAATATGAGATAGTCGGTAGGGATTATAGTCCTGAACTCTCCGATTAATTATGATTATGATTATGAAAATAATCATGATTATAATAATGATAATGATAATGACAATGATAATGATAATGATAATGATAATGATTAGAGAAACCATTAGGTGGTTCCATGGAAACCTCTTGACAACCTTTTCTAGTGAGGTCAAGTGCTAGGCTGAGTACTCAATAGCCGATGAATGCATGGTTAGTTTTAAGTCTCTTCTAATAAGTGAATGCATGATCGAACATGATTTTATGATTATGAAAATGAATGATGTATGTATGATTATGAAATTTATCAAATGAGAATGTCTGACTTGTGATTATAGTATAATTCTGAGTATTTCAAAAGTATTAGATAATGATTTTATAAATGATTTTGATAATATGATTTTCTTGAAAACATAAGCATATGATAGTGTGACATGATTGTAAAAGTATATATGTGTAACTGTATGATCCAGCAGAGAGTATGTGCTATCTACTGGGCGACTTATCGTTCACCCCATTCCCTATATTTTTGTATAGACGACGAGTACGAGTACGTTATCTTAGAGGACGAAGTTTAGACGCACTCGAACAAGGAATACCGTTAAGATTGTTTAGTGTTAGATTTTGATAGAGTTAATGGATATTGAAATAAGTTGAGCCTGCATGCTCATGATCTTATTTATTAATTTTGCATTTTAGAATTTATTAAATGGAATAAGTGCCGCACTCTTTTGGTTATCATTTATGAATAGACATTCCCACTCTTATTATTGATGTTTGAGGTTATTGATACATGATGGATTGCTTGTATTCGTGAGAGTATGGTTTTACGGATACGGCGAATGGCACGTGCCTGACAAATGCAGGTCAGGGGCGAGACATTTTTAATCTGTAACACCTCGAGTCTTGGGCTGGCACAACAACTTTTGAGCAGAAACAACAGACTCAAAATGCTTACGCCAAGTTGTAAGTAGCCCATGATCCAATGTGTTATAAAGTGGGACGGGGCGTCATATTCACCCACTACTTTAGACTTTGCGTTCTCGCAAAGCCGAAGTTGGGACACATCACGTACACTGCGCAAGTTGGGGCCTAATAACACATCACATACACTTCGTTGCATCGTCTAATACCACTGGTCCAGTCTCACCCTGTGCAAGGACCATACAAGATTTGCTCTGATACCAACTATAACACCCCAGGTCTTCCCGGGTCTTGGACTGACCCAACAACTTTTGAACAGAAACAACGGGTTCAAAATGCTTAAGCCAAGTTGTAAGTAGCTTATGATCCAAGGTGTTATAAACAATACAATATCCCGTCCCACTTTTGATGTGGGACGGGGCATCACAATATAAACCGGTAAAAGAATGTAGTTTGATTGCACCATATTCTCTTAAGCAAGAAAAACGATTTAGTTTGATAAATTATCCTTAAATTATCATTAAAATGTTAATCCTCATGATACTTGTAAACTACACTTATCAGCTATTTCTAGGTATTAAAGCCAACAAACTAAAATTAGAGTATATCACTGTCCTTTTGTACGCTATTAACTGTACTAGTATTATACAATAAAAGATAAGAAACAATGAGAAACAATCACAAAGTCCAGGCTATATAAACGTGTGAATGAATTAGCTGCTCAATTAAATGCATTACTCTTCCCAAAAATCAATAGTTAATTTTACACATGTGAGCTAGGCTTCTCTCCATTAATTTGGAGAGACCAATCTCTTCTATACACCTTACAAAAATATGATTTTTAATTATTTTTTAAAAATCATAATCGTTCATAATATAATTTATTGCATATGTTTGCTAATCATAAAATTGGAAAACAAATAGATTATCTTTTCTTGTTTGATTAAATATTTAATTTATATCTTGATTTTGACTTATCTTACACCATCCAAATGTTCCGTGTGAATTGAATGACAAAACATTTTTTGATAGATTTAGTTTTAAAGTATGTTGATCTACTTATCAAAACAAAATTAATTATATAAACGGATAATTTTTAAGAATTTTAGTTGTTTGAATATAATAGATTATTGGAGGAAATTGGAAGGGGATTTAGTGGAGAGGATCTCAACTTTAATTTAGTTTATATTCTCCAAATATAAAATATATTTACTACTATTTGAAATAAGTTTGGAACTTGTAAGAATTAAAAGATTTAAAAATTTGACATGAGAAGAAAAACTATAGGGAAAAACTGGTAATCATTAACTTAAAATTTGATGACGCAGTTAGGCAAAGTTCTTAGTGATCTCTACATTAGTAAAATATGGGGAATTTATTCACCAAAGTAATACTTAAAGGGAAAAGTTACATGTAAGTCCTATGTTACATATCACATATTATAAAGTCCTTTTAAAACTCAAAATTATATAATAAATCAAAATTTTCAAAAACAATTGCAGGAACTCCAAGCCCCTTTAATAATGCATGATTTGTAATTTTCCTTTTAATTTCTTTTAAAAATTTACTTGGATTTTGATTTTTTTTTTTTTAATGTAATTGAATTCAAATTTCTTCAAGCTTTAGGTAATTTTAATAAAGTTTATACTTTTCTCATTTGTAGTTAAATAGTACTGAGAAACATTTGTACATGAAAGTAGACAAAAGAAATAAAGTATTCTAAATAAATAGTTTGGTCTTTGGAGTTATTTATAACTACTGAATTTGTCGCACTCCATATGTATACCATTTAAAAAAGTTTAATTATGAGTATAACTTTAGTTAGATAATTCAACATGATCAAATTATAAAGCATCTTTCAAATAAATTTAAAAGTCAATTTTTGGGTAAGTTTTTTTAGGTGCAATTTTTGGGTAAGTTTTTTTAGGTGCAATTTTTGGTTAAGTTACTAAATATGTGAATAGTGTTCTTTCTTTTTTTTTTTTTTTTTTAAGTTGATGGTAGTTATCTTTTGGGTTAATTATACTTTACCCTTAAAGTTTAGCATCACTAGGATTTTAGTCCCAAACGTTATCTTTTGAGCACTTTAGTCCTTTCGCTATGCCAACTAAATTTTTGTTGTGACCATTTTACCCCTATTCTATTCTAATGTTTACTTTTTGTTTATTTTTATTTAATGAATCAAACTTTTGTAAGGATTAGACTTAATTCATGTGGAAATTAATATGAATAAATAGTTAGAAGTACAATTCAACAATTTTTATTGTTTTTTGGCCAAGATAAATTTTTTTTAAAAATGACAAAATCTGACCAACATTATTTTTAAATACATATCTTTGTAATTGACATAAATTATAATAGATTCACGTCTTTTGATTAAAATGAGTCCTTTAACTTGAAATTCTACTAATAGAAAGTTAAATTGATAATATTAGAAATTTTGAATTAATTTTATTTTAAAATTATTAATGCCAATCAAAATAAAAGGAAATTAAAAAAACAAAATGCACTTTTTTTGGTTGTTGTTATGGTTGGCAGCGGTAGTTATTGGAGGGATGAAGAGCAAATAAAGGTTAAAAAAAGGAATAGAATGGTCAAAAACATAACAGAGGGGGTTAAGTGTTCAAAACAGTATAATGTTAGGAACTAAAATATTAGTGAGACTCAAGATGAAGAAGGTAAAGTGTAATTAAGTAAAGGGTATATTTGTCTATTTAGTAAAAATTTCAAGCAGCATGAGAGTTGACCATTAATTCAAGGAGTTTAATGCTCAAAAGATAAGGTTAGGGACTAAAGAATTAGTGATGCTAAAATTGATGAGGGGTAATGTTTATCTTTTGAAAATTAAAATTTTTATTATCAAAAATTAATTAATACTTAGAAGGAGAGAGGCAGTTTCGGCCTTTTTAAACTTTTTGGTTGTTACTTTCGAAAACTAAAATTTTGTGTGTTAAAAAATTAATTAAAGAAACAAAGAATAAAAAGAGAGATCACCAAATCAAGTGGTACCCTTCATGTAGTATAGACAACTAGGACTTACTGGTTTCAAGGTGTGTAAAATTTGCCTTTGACATTTTAAGAAATAGAATATGTTGGTAATTGCTAACAATTCTAAAATAAGCAATAGTATATAAGTTTAGTACACATCTCTTAAACAGCTATGATATAGTGGATGTGAATTCCTATTTTGGTTGAGAAGATGCTCCAAAAATACTGTGATTATATGTTACATTGCCTTTGGCAAGTGAAAGTAATGAAAATAAATACTTCAAAAATCTCTTAACCTTGTCCCATGATACAAATTGAACCCTATATATTTTATAATTGTGTTCATTTTGTGCCTGTGTCTTGCAATACCAAATCAATTTAGTAGTTACATTTCTTTCACAAATCATTAGGCTAATTCTTTAATAATATAGTTATTATAATTTTGAGAAACTTTCCTACAAATGCCAAATATACCATATAAGCTTTGTAATGAATTGATTTACCAGACAAGAATTATAGAAAAATGTAAAATAGTCCTCAGACTAACAATTTAACACCCTAAACCAACATACTTTATTGTATATAAAACCTACCTTCACTATATACTTCAAGAACAAACTTTGTAGTCAAACAAAGTCCAATTTGGGATAGCCTATCTTAGAACTGAGCTATAGGATCGAATGACTTTATGAGTACAATATCTTAGCTTAATGAAACTCTTAAGACATTTCAAGGTATTGGTAAAGAAGTGTAGAAGATTTATGGTCTCAAAGTTTAAAGATTAATTTTGTGATTGTAGCCAGGGTACCGAATTGATCCATTAAGATCTTCTGACTATAAAACAAGTAGGACTATCTCAAATTTTGAGGAATACAATATAAATAGTGACATTGAGGCCAATTTTGTATATAATTTTTTTGGCAATATATTCTTGAACGTGGGTCCAAACTTGGTTTGTACACCAATATTTTTGGAATATCGTCTAAAAACTACTGTAACAAATTTTTTTGATGTGATACGTGAGATAAAAAAGCGATTGAAAAATATATATATACAATGATTGTAGAATATTAGTTGGTGAATAATAGAAAAAAAACCATCATTCAAACGGAGGTTTTGCTATATTATACAATGGTTTTACATTTCAATGTTTGCCAAGCTTATCCAAATCTCTAAAACTTTATTCAGATGTCGTTAGATGTGTTCTACGTACTACTAATTTTTTTCCTTGAACGAGAAAAAATTAGGTTACAATTTTTTGGAACAGTTATAGATGGGTTGTGGCTTTTCAAATTGTAGAGGTAGGGTTGAAGATTTGAAGTGGTGTATGTGATAAGTATTGAGTAATATGAACAAAACCTTTTTCTTAGACTAATCCTCATTTACTTTATGAGTTTGTGTATGAGATAGATCAAATTAGCACTTACGTAACATAACCTTTTAATTTAGATGTAATGGAGTGATTGATTAAATACTTCGACAAGTTCTTCAAGCCAGTCAGTTTCAACAAGAAAACTACAGTCTTATTCTAGTGAATTCCAACTCAAAAAAGACATGGATTCCTAAACCACAAATTGTTTTCTTTTACGCATTATTTTATAGTATCTTCACAATCAAATGATATATGAAATTTGAAGTTCTAATATACCTAAATTAGATCAAAAATTGACATGTCAGTCCTGTTTGTTAGATTTACTATCAGATTTATAAGCAATTCTCGTTTTCTCAGCTTAGCCATGTGGTCGATAATAGTCATTAGATCCCTTTACAGATTTTGAATGAGGTAAATAGGCTATAAGTTTGCAATTTCAGTTGTCCTTTTATATTATGCAGTTTCAAATGTCTTTCGTCTCCACAAGACATGTAGGCCGATGAGATACATACTTTGAAAAGAAACTTTCTTATTTAATATCAAGGGCAAAAACAAAAGCCATACCCAAAATAAGCAACTTCAGAAAACTGAAATTTATTCGCCCAGGAAAATATTAAAAAAAAAAAAAAAACTCAATTCAATTTGTTTAGAATGCTCGTTTTCCAAACTATTGTAAAGCATGTTAATATCCAAAAACGTATTAAACATAGCACATTTGCATAAAAATCAGTTTAAGGGAAATTATGTCCAATAATCCTTCTTTAAATGTTTGGGCTAAATATGTTATCTAGAGTAAGAGAAAGTACCTGATGAACAGTTGGTTCAAGGAGTTGAAAGGTTGGGACATAAGAAATGATGACGAATTCAGGTGATGAGGATTCTGCTGCTCCAACTGGGACTGTTGGGCTTGTTCTTTCTCCTTTTCTTTCACCTATATTTTGGCTCCCAAGATTTACTCAAGTGTGAACACAATTGCAGTACTGTCTGCTTTTATGGGTAAGTATATGATGCAATTTAAATTTAGGTTCTGTAAACAATAATTGCAATAAATTAAAGTCATCACCTTTTTTGCAAGCATGTTGTTTTGCTCCTGCAATGCCTTGTCCTGCCACCACAAAAACAGTGATAAATAATTTAAACAAAATAAAACCGTTTGTGCGCTGTTTTTCCCTTTGTGAATGTGCCTCTTATCACGGTTCAAGTTCATGTCTTTGAGGGATTCTGATCACAGTATATGATTCATGTCTTCGTTATTAACAAAGTACTAAAAACGATTTGGACAACCAACTAACTAAAACAGTACAACTGACTCGTAATTTCTCACTCCCTCTCAGATTTAAAATGAGATTTTGCTCCTTAGACAATTTTGGGAGCACTAACCAGCTATTTGTGATTAACTCAAGTACACATTATTAAAGGAATGTGAAGATCATTTATGTAAAAGGCACTCACTTTCTTCTGCATCTCAGCAATTGTTTCAAACATGAGCTGGTTCTGTGAGCAAAGAAAATTCTGATCAGCTTAATGGACTTCTGCTTCATGGATGTTAGGTTGGAAAACCGAAGAGAGCCCACCAAAAGAGTCAGCTCTAATATATAAGTTGGAACCCAACTTTGATCTAAAAGTTTAAATCAGTAGGTCTTGGAACCAAATTATATATTAAGTACTCTTTATTTCTCTCTCAAACCAATGTATACAAAACTCAAAAAATTAAGACATTCAACTTTTTTTTTTACCTTTCTTGATCTGATGTGTTTAAGAGCTACATCAAGCTGATGCTCCACATTCTGAAGCTCTCTGAGACTTAAATTGTCAAGGTCTTCTCTCCATATAGTGCCTAAAGATGTCAAGAGGAACATAATGCATTAATTTGACACTTCTCTCTATTGATGACATTTTATTTGAAATCAGAAGAAAATTTATTCCTTTCTTTACTACCTTTGGTTTCTTTGTAGAACTTCAATCCTAGCCTTGAGTTTTGCATATTCTAGACTCCAACTGCCCTGCAAAATTTTTTTGAAGTGCTTTGAACAATTGTCTTATGAAGATCTAATAGGAAATTTGAAGTGTATATGACATTTCTTCTGTATGGACTGATTGCAAACCTGTGACTCAAGCTTAGTTGCCTCAAGCTGCCTTTCTGCATAAGAATACCTGTCATACTGCTCAAGAATCCTCTCCATGCTGTTAGAGAAGAAAGGCTAATTAATTAAGTTAAACACAACAGTTAAAATGCAATTTCCAAGCTCAAGGCCATTCGTGGATCTTTAAAAACGAGAGTTTGGAATAGACTTGCAGCATTGATCATATAATTATATACAAATTCTTATTCAGCCAAAATCCTTTCTTATATTTCTTAGGAATGAAGATGTACCCAAAATATTTGTTCATTCTTGGCTTCATTAATTACGAAGAATCCAAGAGGCACACATTTTCATCTTCATTCCAATAAGATATGTAATACTTGAGAACTTTGTACTTGCATTTTCTAAAGTCTGAACAGCTTTGACAAATGTTAAATGTCATATTGGTAATTGCAACGCTTGAAGTTTACTGAAGTACCCGAATCGGTTTAGGAAAAATTAAACCTTATTCCGGCCACATTAATAAGAATCCCGACTCGTTAAAATCGATTTAGAATGTTGGGTATCTAGACTAGTAATTTTCCTCCTATTTTCAACATTAAAATTCAGAAAAGAAAAATAAATATGACTAATTACACAATTGCCCTTGTAGATGGGAAGTGATGCGGAGAAAAATATCACACAAAAATCCCTTAGTATTGGCTGTGAATCAGTATTGGACCCGATATCCACAACAGTACAAACTGCTATCGCAATCCGGTATTTATAACGAGTCCGATTATCCTTCTTTTATGATTTGAAATGGGAGTTTTAGATTTGTTCTTTCTAAAATAACCCTATTTTAAAAAATTATTATTAAAGTAATCCAATTATGAATTATATTCCCTTTCTAGTGTAATTAGTGCCGCATAGACTTCTAATAAGTGGAGAAGATCGAAGTTTGTAGCACATCTCCTTTTTACTCTTTTTTATTTGCATAAACTGTATAGTTGATTTGTTTGTGAGAGTCTCTAATCTAATTATAGATAAAGAGTCATCAACCAAAAAGGCTTTTAACATCTAAAAAGTATAAAGTTGCATACAACAATTTCAAAGGTAGACAAGTATTTTTCTCTTCTAATGGTAATGTTATTTTGATTAAAAATTTATACGGAGAAGGAATAATTCTTATAGCCATTTCCGTTAAAAATTGCTCAGCAGAAAAAGATTTAAAGTTTGAATACCTATTATTGTATTATCAAGTTATCTAAATATATTAATGGTATTGAAGATACAATTTATTGGTGGAACGAACTTGGGACTAGTTTGCCCGCCTAAGCAAATTTATTTATATTTTAGAGTGAACTAGGAGCATCAATGGATCAAGTTCGGGTCCAAAACCGTTTATTCGGGTCTAAATTATATATAATTTTGATTACCGAATCTAATCCGAATTTGTTTAGCTATTATAACAAATGGACCAAATATGCATCTTATTATTTTGATCCGATTAAGACGCGACTCTAATTAAATATTTAAAAATAATAAATCACTTGTGTATGTGTGTGTATACACGCACTAGTATAACCTACATGTACATATATAAATTTTTTATAAATTGCTAACATAATTCATATTCTATTGTATAACACATGCATAAATAGTACTTATAAACTAAATTTCTTTTTTAATAATTACAAAAAGAAATTTCTACAATAATTTAAAAATCTATATAAAAATTTCAAAAGTAATAAAGAAATAACGAGGCCTGAATCCACATCTAGATATCACATATGGATTGGATTTACTTTTGTAGATCTATGCGTATCCAATAATATAAATCAGATCTATCTATGAATATACTGGATTAGACCCGAATTTGACTCGTTTACAGCCCTAGAGTGAACCAAGAAAATTACTAATTTCCATGGGACCCTTTGCTTTTTAAAATCGTTTTAGATTAATTTAATCTATGTTGTTTCAATTAGTCAGCCAAAATAGACGAGTGTTGTTCAAAATTTACTACCCCATTGTTGAAATTCAATTTTTAGAAATCATCATCGATAGGCAACTGTATTGTTTTGCTGGGTTGTGGATAGGGGTGTTCATGGAACGGGTATTCGGTCCATGAGTCAAAAAGTACCCGACTCTCACTGACCGGGTCAAGAAAATTCTGATCCTCTACCCGGTTCATATAAAATGGGTACCCGGTTGGGTACCCGCAACCCCACCCTCACTAGTAATAAAACATAAAAATTTAAATAATGATAATTAGGCAAGTTAATTTCACAATTAAGTTAATAATATAAGTCTAAATCACAAAATACATCCCAATATTACATGCTAATAGCAACAAACTAACAAGTAGCAACAGGTCAATAGCAACAACAATTAAATCATAAAATACATCTCAACAGATGTGAGTGTAAGAAATGAGGATGCAAGGAAGAGGAAGGGAAGAGATGATTGAGGAGGAAGAAGAAGGGAAGACAAAGAATTGAAAAAGAAGATATCAGAGGCTGCCAATAAGTCTAGAAGTATCAATTTTTAATGAAACCTTATTAATCAAATTTATAAAATTACCCTTGAAATGGATCGGGTCGGGTATCCCGTGGGTCACATTTTTGTGACCCGCTACCCGACCCTCAAACTGAATGTCCCAACCCTCTACCCGACTCGCTTTCAAAATGCGGTTCGGGTACTCTCTTTTTTTGATTCGGTTCAGATCGGATCAGTTCAGCGAATTTTTCAAGTTAGCGAGTCAAGGTGAACACCCCTAATGTGGAAGCCTGGACACCATAGGATTCTTTTTGGAAACTTCAACAGTTATTTTCTCGATGGTGTCATTTACAAGTATGTATGACACTTAAAACACTAGCAACGGAATATAATTCTTCGGGAATTATTTTTTGTAATAAAGTTAATTTGGTAAAATACTCTTGAAATGGACTAATTTTACAGATTTTTCAATTCACATTTTTTTTTTTTTTAACACATCAAATTATCATAGCTGGTGGAGGATTAACTAAACACTCGGCACATGGATACCATCACTGTGGGCCTGTGGCTAAAAGTTCCCAAATTGGTTTTCTGGAAAAACTCATTCAAGTTTGTTGAACAAAAATTTCTTATACAAAATAAGAATTTAAATTTACCATTTCTAATTTCATGACTTGTTCGGAGTCATTGTAACTAGATGGTATTGATGATATTCGTTCTTGAATTTTTTCCATTTCAATGTTAAGAGCGGATCATGTATAAGTTATAAAAAAATATTTAGGTACATTCGGATTTAGATGTCATCAGTAGACTTTACAATCAGAATTGGCAAGAATTAATTAAATTTAATAAAATCTTTCATCAGTTGATGTTATTTATTTTAAAAGATTTAATTCGTATAATAGTATGTATAAGTAGGATCAAAAATTAAATTTACTTAAATATTTCGTTTAAAATTTATTCAAGTTTTCTTTTTAAATTATTCTTTTACTCTTCGTGTTTTAGTTTGATGGCAGAACGAATATAACGTTCCGCGCCTGGGAGCACGATGATGGAGACCGAGAGTAGCGTTTACAGGTTCTTTTCTTTGGTGACTTGTGTAGGTTGTGTTTTTGGATGAAGAAATTTAATTAGATTTGAATTCATTTTCATTTCATCTTAAATTATTCAAATAAATTAAGTAATCTCATTAAAATTTTGAAATTCATTAACAAATAAGTTAGATTTTAATAGTTTAATAAGTGCATTTTAAATTTATTCAAATTTTAATTCCTTTCAAATTCAATCATTTTAATTTTTTTTTACAATTCAAATGCACCTATCAAAACGCAACGTAAATGCATATTAATCTCATAATCAATACAGTACATTAATTGGAGAACATGTAATTTTGACCGAATAGCGTCCTAGACTCCTAGCTATAAGTCCTTTAATTTGTTTTGATGAAGAATGAAAGAGGAAGACAGCTTGCCTCAAACTCTGGGATTGCAGTTTTAGTTAATGTATAATTGTATAATGGATGTGCTTGTATAGTTGTATAGGAAAAAATTAACCAAAAGCCTTTCTGATTATATATTAATATGGCATGTAGTACCGTAAGTACTATTAGATGTGCATAATTATAACCATGCAATGAAGTACATTTAGTCATTACTTCACTGAAAATTTGTAAGAAAAATTTGGATTTAAGGATTTGGTGATGGATTTATCAATTTGTTGGATTATAATTTTACAAAGGATTAATAACACTTCACCATCCTAAACTATATGTATAGTTATACTTTACTTTCCTAAACTATAAAAATATACACTTTGCCCCTCATTCACATTATTCATCTTTTTAAAACTTTTAAAATATCAATAAAATTTAGTTAGATGACTAAAATATCCTTCGTATCATATTTTAATTTTTTATATATTTAATTGATTTTTTACAGTTATAAAATAATTAGAAAAAAATAAAATATAATAACACATTGATATCTTGGACTTTAGGGAATGAAAATGTGAAAATTTGTTGAATTATATTATATCTGGCATCGTAATTTGCACAGATTATGTCAAATATTAAAATTATAAAATACTAAGAGACATCAAAAAAATTAAAAAGTTTTACAGAAATTATATTTTCAAACAATACTTTTACAGAAAAAATTTTCATAGAAAACAAGCCTATTTGGAAATGTTGTACCACTACAGTTAAATCTTCAAATTTGAAATAATATAAAATGAAATCTAAAAATTTTAAAAATTTAACCAAGACATATATTGATATAGATTATATCGAAATATTATATAATTTAATGTGCTAATTTTTAAATAATTATCACATCACTATCAAAATTTAATTAATACATAAAAATCAAAATATAGTACTAAGGGTATTTTAGTCATCTAACTAAATTTTCTTGATATTTTAAAATTTTTAAAAGATGAATATTGTGAAAGGGGAGCAAAATGTATATTTCTAAAGTTTAAGAGGGTAAAGTATAATTACCCATATAATTTAGGGGGGCAAAATGTTATTAACCCTTTTATAAATTTTAAAAATTCACCGAAATTAAAAATATTAAAGGAAGAATTTTAAATAATTTTTAATTTGAATAGATTTGAAATTTATTCAACTTAACTTTTCAAATCTCTCTAACAAATAAATAGATTTAACTTATTCATCAAATCTATGAATACAAATGCAACCATATTGTATTTCATTTCCATTTATATATGAAAAACGGTTGAATTAATACTACAGTAATTTGTTACCTCCTTGGAGAAAATAACAGTCTCTAAAAGTTACATAGATGTGATGGTTGGAGAATATTTTATATTAATTACAGAATGCCACCTTTTACCCCTAGGGGAAAAATTTTTCAAAGGTTAGTTCATCAGATAACTAGGGTAAAAAAATGCCATTTTTTTTTATTTTAATTTTGGCCATTTTTCAAACTCGGGAAAGTACCAATATGAAGAAAGCTCTTTTTTTGCTCCTTTCTTCTCTGTTTCTTTTCCAAACCCCAGATTAACTTAGTTTCAAGCTAGATTTAGGAGTAATCACACAACACATTCACTTCGTAAACCTTGCATGCTTTTCTTGCATGAGCCTTTAAACATAGATCTGATCATTTGATGAACCAAATAACCAAAAAGTAAATAATAATAATAACAATAATAAAATAAATAAATAAAAATTTGGGGCTGTAGAAGGATTCATTAACCGGTACACCTTAAGTTTTCTTGCATGAAAATGGAGAAAAAAATGCCGTTTATGGAAACGAGCACAAAAGATCTTGAGCACTGCCAAATCAGCACTATAGAAGTTTTGACTCGTGCTCACGACCAGAGCATAAAAGAAGCTTTTTTCAAAAATTTTTTTTAGAGATCAACATAAAATCTATCATCAAAAAATGATCAATAAATAGAAGTGTGAAGGATGGTCGTTGTTGGATCTAATGCCTGATCATGCTAAAGCAAATCGTTCAGGGTTGTATGAAAATTTATATACCCAAAAAGAAAGGCATAGAAATTAAGAAATGATGATATACAACCACTCAAAATGTTTTTCAAAATCAAACAAGTAAAACATACCAGGAATCAGTAGCATATTCCACGAGTTTTCCTTTAGTGGAGAAAACAATAAGACCAACTTCAGCATCGCAAAGCACGGAGATCTCGTGAGCTTTCTTCAGCAATCCGGATCGCCTTTTCGAGAAAGTCACTTGCCTGTTAATCTTGTTCTCGATCCTCTTCATCTGTACTCGTCCTCTCCCCATTCTTGCTCCTCTTGTGGTAGTAATTGAGAACCAAATTTAACCCACCCACCCCCACTCCAACAAAACAAAAAAAACTCACAAGCCCACCTTCTTATAGATCACATTTATATATATATATATATAGAAAAAAGACAGGTTTTTAAGCAAGGGAGATGTAAATATGTAATGTTTGTATCTATTACTTTTTTTTCTTGCACAAAAAGAAAAAAATATGAAGTGGAATATAATGAAATATATATTGGATGTATGAAAGGGGGAATATGGCAAATAGGGTAAGGAGAAGCTGAATGTAAATGTATGCCAAATATGTTACTAAATGGAGCTTGTGTTGGGATGTGTGGAAACTAGGAAAAAAAAAAAAATACTTGCACTGTTTTAGATGTGGTGGTATTATAAAACCAGGGTGGTTTCGTCAAATGCGTTGTCGAATTTTGATTGGTGGGGAGTGACTGAGGGAGTTGTTATTAGCTGTTTGGAGAAAGGTGGACCACTAGTTTGTTTTGACTATTCGTACACGTGCGCTTTGGGGATTGTACGGAAAGGGATATTTTTATTTCTGCAATTTATGTATTGTTATTTTGGTCCGGTGACGGCGCCCCCACTACATACCAAAACACTTTTTATGTTGAATTGGACTCTCTTCTCTGAAGGTTAGAAATCACTAATTTAATCCCCAATTTTTATTACTAATTCACTTGTTGTCCTATTACTTTAATTTGGAGTAGTTTGAGCTCTAACATTATTTCGGGGCGAATTTAACCCATTTTGCATTATAGCCACCTAATATCAATGTGTCTTTTGGCCTGTAAACTTATGATGGCATCATTATGAGACCAAATTGGCTCAAAAAAATGGAGGACCAAAGAGACCTAAATTAAAATGGAAGGACAAAAAATGGATTAATAAAAAAGTTGTGCAAAAAAAGAGATTTTCCCTTCTCGAAGTCAAGGCTCATATTGTACATGTTAATTTTGATACATAAAGTACTTGACGACTCGGGTGGGGAAAAAAAAAAAACAATAAACAAAGGTCAAGAATTGTATAAGTTGCTTTTGTAGGGGTCATTCTTGAGTGGATCTCATTTATACTTTTTGAAACCGATTTATTTTAATTTTTTTTTTATATGAGATAAGTTTTGATTGATTATTTTGTAATATAAAGTGAATATACTAATTAACCGTGACAATGAATTTTTCCTCTTGTAAACTCATCCTACAAGATACCCCGCCTTCTTACTCACAATGTGGGGCACTCTATGCCCGGTAGTTACAACTTACAAGAGAACTTCCTGCTATGTTAGATAACATAGTACTATAAGAAATATTTAAATAAATTTGATATTTAATCTAATTTATAAATTTTGTAATATAAATTAAATGTTATAAAATTAATAACATCAACATTAGTTGATATATATAAAATTTTATAAGATTTAATTCTGATCACAAAATCTATAGGTGAGATCTAATACCGAATCTATGTTAGTATTTTCTCTATAACTATAATGGCCAAGTTGGTGCACTTTTTCAGTGTAGAATAACAAGTTAATGGGTAGAGAGAAGTTAAGGTTCCGTTTGGATTGTGAATAATAGACATTATTTGCCAAATAATACTTAATCAAAACTATTTGGTCAACAGATAATTATCTAAATAATATTTTACACTATTAATGTCTTATTCATTATTGTTGTGTTTGGATGGAGAGATTTGGGTGGATTTAGATTTGAAATCTAAAACCATCATTATGTTATCAAAAGAAGTTAATTAATTTAGTTGAAGATTTGAAATCCACCAACAAATGAGTGTGATTTTAATAATTAAATGAGTAGATATTAAATTTACTCAAATTTTATGTAATTTCAAATCCACTTCATTTAATCCATTCATTTCAAATCTTTCCTATAATTCAAATCCATTCATCTAAATACAACATATTTATATTTTAAAAAATATTCAAATAATAATTACGTATAGATAGTGGAATTTTTTTTTTTTTGCAGTCTCTATTTTTGCATAGGGACGTCTTAATCTATATCTAGTAATTCTTAAAATCGTATATTTTATCATAAATTGTGCTTGTTACAATATTTAGTTAGTAATTTATGAACATTCATATCGTGGATGTCATGATAATCCACGACATTCACTTTGTGCATTTGCTTTGATTCCATGGACATGTATTTAGTTTTGGTTTAATTTGACTTATTTCGTATGTTTGCTCAATTGAGTGTGAAATGTTTTAATAATGCCATCAAATAATTGGTTAAAATTTTTAATCATCTTTTTTCCCGATTGATTTTGGTACTTTTTTTATTTTTTATATAGGTTTAAGTTCACTTTACCTCCTTAACGTTTAGGGTCATAATCACTTTAATCCCCCAATGTTATTGTATTAGACATTTTAGTCGTTGGGCTAATGGTCAAAATTAATGGTGTTAGATTTTTTGCCTAAATAGTCTTTTTACCCTCAAATTATTAATGTGTGAGCAAATTTTATCATAACACCTAAAATATCATTTTTTTTTTAATAAATAGAGTTTGATGAAATTTAAGATATGGTGATGAATGATAAAAATAAATAAAATTATTGAATCATGTCAACAAAATGAGAGAGAGGAAAAAATGAGAAAAACCAAGAAGAAGATAGACACTTATAAGGGTATTTTTGTTAAAAGGATAATGAATGTTAAGTTGGATTTAATAGAAGGACTTAAATGTCTAAAAAAATAATGTTAAGTACTAAAGTGATAGTAAATATAAATATTAAGGGGGTAAAATAAAATTAACCTTTTTATGTATGTAGAGTTTGATAGCAATGAGGGGGAGTTACAATTTCACATTTTCATTTAATGACGTGCGCAAAACCAAGTGAAAATTTTTCACAATTGTTATTTTTCTATGTTTATTGTTTTTTATTTTTAAATGGGTCCATCAAATAATAAGTATATTCATTATTTCCAATCAAAATGGTTATTTCGAAATATTATTTCGTATCCAAACAATTATTCCATGGAAAAAAGTCAATATTATTTCCAAAAATTATTAAAGTCAACAGACGAATATTATTCACCAAATAGCACTCTATTTTTTGCAATCCAATCGGAGCCCAAATTTTCTATGTTTAATCACATATATGTTAGGAGACAATAGAAAAACTTACTGTCTCAACATTTATGGGTGAGTTTGGCTGCCTAATCTTATACAACTCAGCTGTTGCAATGAATATTTTCTCATTAGCCTCGACAATAAATAGTTAATGTAATCATTGACTCTATAGTAAATGATTTTTATTCTAAAAAATGAGAAATTTTTTGCAATTCACTTTTCATTATAGAGTAAATATTTTGATCGTTGGATAATTGAAAAGTAGTGAGATTTCTCTATTTTTTGTCATTTCAACGACTATGATACTTATTTCGCATTGTAAAGTGAATAGTCAAGATTTACTCCTAAAAGAATATGTGAAGAGCTTCTATCAGAACATTGGAGAGCACGATCGATTTTCGTTATTGCATGGATTTATATGAATTTGGAATGAAATTTTTGCAGATCTCTAAGTGAATTATTCCCTCTTGTGATATTTCTCAAGGGACCAAACTTCATGGGGTAATATGTAAGCTGGAAAAAGCTTTAGCTTTTTTTTTTTTTTTTCCTAAAAACGATAGAAATATATTAAGAGACAGGGGGATGATATCAACAAAGGATTACAAATATGAGGATAACTATCCTACTCCTTTTTGGCTTGTTAGCAACCCAAATTGGGAAAAACTTTTTCCATTTGATATCAAATACAAGATTCTTTGCAAATTGACCAATCTTCCTACTTAATCTATTACTATCCCAAAGAAACGGAACAATGAAAACAGATAGCAATATAGCCTTTTTCAGTGGATGCAATAAACAAGAGAACAACTCTCATATTTGCATTTAGTGCAAGTGTATTTCGAACTACGTTGGTCTGATACTATATTTGGATTAACTTGCATACTATCTCCAATGCAAAAATTTATGAATGTGAAAAAAATATTGTTCAATATGTGAAAGCATAAATCGTTCACCGTAGGCCTTTCCTGGCCCCAAATCCTCTCAACAATAAGCTTTTAGAATAGAGATCCTCCATTTAGAATTAAAAAATAAAATTTGAAAAATATTTTTGAAAATGAAAATTGTTCATAATTGATATAATGTTATATATATAAATGTATTACAAAAAATTAGAAAAAAAAAATAACATTTTATCATTTGACTAAGCAATTTTATATTTCACAAAAAAAAAATTAAAATTTTTTGTCCTATTCATGTATGACATATAAATTCAACAGTAATTTTTTTTTTTTAAATGAATTTATTTTTGAATTCGATAAACTATTCAGTGAGATAAAACTAATAATATATTCATATTATTTTTGTTAAGTTTGATTTTTAGATATAAGGAAATGGACAAGTAAATAGAGAGAAGTAAATGAAAATGATTCAAATCTGTTTAAGACCTATTTTTGAAGAGTGATGGCAGCTTCATTAGATTCAGTTGGAGGCTGTTAAATCATAAATTAAAGACCTGAGATTATTATATGTATCACCTTTCTTTCCTAACAAAAACAATCCTATCTTTATAAATTCTGCAAATGGAAGCTGTGAATTAAGATTAACATGAAAGTGAGAAATAAGGAAAGAATGAATGATTAGTAATATTTAATTCTAAGAAAACAGTAATAGATTTTATTTTATTATAACATATGTCCATGTAATTCTTATCATAGCTATTGCCGAAATTCTATCAATAGTACCTTTTTTTTGTACTGAAATTGGAAACATTAGAGAAAAGTCTTTCAATTATTCGTCATAAAAACAACAGAAATTAAACAACCATATTTATTGACATTGGAAGTTTAGGGGCCACTTTGGTAAAGTTCCTAAACTTTGAGAGCAAAAGTTGCAAATTTCTCTCACAACTAGTATCCGTTTTTTCCTTTTTTTTTGGGAGGGGGGGGGGAAACATGCCTTTCTGGTAATATGGCATTCGGGGTTAATTTTTCTGGACAACGAACAAATGAATCATTAACTTCCCATCAATGTTTTAAAATTCGGACTGGTAATTAAATCGAACTTTGGATTGGTGATTAAATCGGTGAAGCTTTCGGTTCCAATTTAATTAGGTCAACATTTTGGACAGACAATTAAATAAATATTAAAGAAATTCTACAAAATTTTGATTTGGCTTAGTTGGTGGGCAATGCAAGTTTTCAACCTTGAGGTCCAGGTTCAAGCCTTCTTGTCTATCTTTTCTTTCTCTTTCTTTTTTTTTAAAACACTCTTCATTTCTATTTTTTTTTTTTTCATTTTTAAACAATTCAAAATAATACAAAAAACTCTATTTTTCTTGGGAAAATCGCTGAAATAGTCCTTAAACTTTTTTACTTTAGCCAAAATAGTCCCTCAACTTTTTTTGTAGCCAAAATTGTCCTCCAATTTTTATTTTTTAGCCAAAATAGTCCTTTCATGAGAAATTATTAAAAAAAAAAAAAAAAAAAAATTTATGGTGACTACACCATAAAAGGATTTTTTTGGCTAAAAAATAAAAGTTAAAGGACTATTTTGGCTAAAAAAAAAATTGAAAGACTATACTGGTTAAAAAGAAAGTTGAGGGACTATTCTGGCTAAAGTACAAAAGTTGAGGGACTATTTTGGCGATTTTTCCATTTTTCTTTCCCCATTCCTTTTCTCCTGTGCCTCCATTTCGTTACGTCTTCCCTCATCCATCACCAACTCCATCTCCTTCCCCTTCCCTCACCCTTCTCCATCTCTATCTTCGTCTTCTTCCCCCGCCTTCTCTCTTCTCCGTTTGTCCTCTTCTCTTCCTGTCGCCCCAACCACCACTGCCCATCCCAACATCTCCTCTATCTTCTCCATCCCTCTTCAAGGATCTTTTTTTTTTTTTTCCTTTTTATATGTAGATTTGATGATTTGGTGATGGATTTTTTTTTTTGAAATTGTAGGAATTTGGTGAAATGGATATGTGATGGATTTGTATTTTGGATGGAAAATCCTAAAATTGGGTTTGATTTTGGGGAGGGAACAAAAATCTGGGAAAAATTTAGGTAGATCTGGTTTTTTATTCCACTTGTAGATTTTGTGGTGTGGATTAAATATTATGAAATTTATAACATAAATTGATGTAAGTAAGATTTTATAAAATTTAATTTTGACAGTAAGATTTATGAGATCAAAAATCGAATTTATATAAATTTTTTTCAAAATCTGGATGTTACCGATTCATCTTGATTTTTATGTGTTTCCTATTTTTGATTCCTTTTTTTTTTTTTTTTTTTTTAGTGAATTTCGGGTTTAGCATTCACTTAGACTAGTGCTATTGCCGATTAGCGGTTTAACCAGTCAATCGGCCGGTCTGATCCGGTCCGAATTTAAAACCATTACTTCCCATTAGGATCAATTAAATCAACTGGTACAAAATTTGTAGAGTGCATGCAAAAATTTTGTCTTGTCTCGAATGGGTAATCCATTGATGACCAATGCATTGTACAGAGGACAAGTATAGAATTTTTGAAAAATATTTATAAAATTATAAATTTAAATTATTTAATAAATTTTTTATATAATAAAATTATAATAAATTATTAATTTATAATTTTAAAAGACATTAAATTTGAATTCAATTCTTTTAAATTTCAACCTAATTTTTAAAAGTAATTATGTCACTTTTATATATATATATATATATATATATATATATATATATATATATATAGTATATATATATATGCACTATAACATTCTTTATGGGCCAAAGATATCCATTCACTCGTTATACTAGTCAACCAACATTATTCCTAGTACTTGAATTCTACACACCAAATGTAACGAAAATTTCTACACGAAAAGGTGGGAATAACATATTACTGCAGTGTTGGTGGTAATTGGTCAGTGAAATCCTTTTACCCATGTATTTATATTTTATTTTCATGGTAGTACTTCAAGTGGGCAGTGGTCCAGTTGAACCCAACTTGCATTAGAAAGGTTAGGTATTTGTGATAAATTTTATGTGGGTTATAAATAATTATTTGGTATATTTAATAGTTATTTTTTAATTAATAAATTTTTTTATTTAAAATAGAGGGTTTATATTTTTTAAAAATAAAAGAGCTATTTTATTCAAAAAAAATAAATTCTACATTTCAAATGACAAAACAATTACTAACATGTCTAATAACTATTTTTAACTAAAATAAAAATTTCCGTTATCTGGGCACATCGTTTTGGGTCTTTGACCAAATGTTGATTGGCCGAATTGAGTAAGAAATATAGCGAATTGTTGACGTCTAAACTTGGCACGAAATATGCGTCCCACTTTTACGCAAACCCAATCATCTGCAGCTTCTCTATTTTTATTTTTACTATTATTTGCATGGATTAATTACACTTTGCCCCTTGTAAATTTGTTCATGTCTCGATTTGCTCCTGAGATAAATTTATATACATTTTGTCCAGTATGACTAACAACCGTAGCTATGAAGCTAAAATTAGCCAAAAGTTTAGGAGCTGCTACAAAATTACTAAATTACCCTCTATGATTTTAAATAGTTACAATTTGTCCCTATAATAGTATAAAATTATATTTTACCCCTTATAATCTCTAAATTTTTCAATTTATCACTTGTAAAGTAGATAAAATGCGCGAATGAGAAATTTCATATTCTGACGATTTTTATTGTTTAACAATTCCATTAACATATTATCAATTTGTCATCATCCTTACGATAAAATTTTTAATGGATAATTTAAGAATTTTAGGATTGAAATTAACATAAACTATGTATTTAGTGAAATGGTTACTTTATTTGGTGTTTTATAACCTCGAAACTTTATATTGAATCAATTTTATATGGAATTTATACTTGTTCTAAGCACATATAGAGAAAGAATTTGAGTATGGATTTAGGTGTCGAAATTATTTTTGATTAGTTGTAGTTTGCCCTTTGTGAGAGGAGACCTGTGAAGACGTTCTCTCATTGTACATGCTTAGAACAAGTATAATTTCCACATAATAAAATTGCTTCAATATGATTTTTCAAGATTATAAAACAAAAAATAAAGTAACAATTTCACAAAATAACTAATTGATGTTAATTTCAATTCTAAAATTCTTAAACGATCCATTAGAAACTAGCATAAGGATAATGAAAAATTTATAATACTACACTTCTTGATGTTATATAATTAACATTGAACCCCTTTGATTTAACAAACTCTTACCGGCGCTAAATTACTGCTTGAATAGACCAAAATGCCCTTACTACAATAACTGAGAAAGCTTTTAAAAAGTCTATAAATTTAAATACCTAGAAAAAAAGGAATTTTTTTAGTCACTAAAAAATTATTATGTTTTCTTTTTGAAAAACAAAACCTGCTAGTGACGGATTTTTTCTGTTGCAAATTTGCGACAGAAATTTACACGACAACAAATTTTTTGGTTGCAAGCAAAAGAATTTGATTTTTTTTGCAAACTTTTTGGTACTAAATTTTCATCTCAAAATCTGTCGCAAATTTTTCCTTTACTAAATCTGTTACTAATGATTTGCGATTGGGTAAAACACTATGGCCAAAATCTATCGCAAATAGATTTAATGACAGATCTTTTGCACAAAGTCGTCGCTAAATCAATTGCTAATTCATATTTATCTAGTAGTGTCTATTCAAGTTTTAACCAAACTTTTCATAAGTATATTTAGGTATTAACTAGGGGAGGACTTAAATAGATCCTATCTAATAGAAGATCCAAGTGACACAAAAATATAAATTCTGTGTACATGTAAGATTCACATGAAATTCACATTTTTTTGTCAGTTGGTTTATCTAAATATTTGCCTATTAACTGTAGGAAAATATTTAGCAATGCCTCGCATGACTTATATGGCCTGCTCGTGACTAAACAAAATGGAAAGATATCCTACATATTTTATCGCTCTGCTCTTTAACTCTTCCTAGGATCTTATGTGGCCTGCATGTGATTTATTGTTACAGCTACTTTGTTGCAAACAACTAATGTTGCTTTTGCAAATTAGAGAGGGCTTCGCATAGTCCAACTATCATTCAAAGAAAAAACACAAAAACATAATGAAAACTCACAGCTATTAGGCGAACAAAGAAGAAGACGCACCAAGGGAGTAAGCTTAGAGTTGTTAAACTGCCTATGGCTAACCATGGAAGTTTCTTCCTTCGGCCTCATGCCGAAGGATAAATCACCACCACCTCTTTCTATCCTTACTTTCTTCTTAATACAAATCCTATAAAGTTGTGTTGAGAAAAAGCTATTTGCATCTTTACCTCTCTTCACTAGAGAGGTGCCTAATGTAAATGTTTCATAAGTTTTGAAACCTGTCGGTTTGGCTACTGGCTATACTGGGTCTGAAATCACTAAAGAGGATTTAATTAGGATAAAAGAACCTTGGAAAATGTCTCTGATCGTCAAAGCATTTTGCAAGAGCCTAGGTTTCAAATTTTTTGACAAAAAATTAGAGAGCTTTGGAAGAACAATATGTAAGTCATTGATTTGGGTAAGGATTTCTTTATCACTCGTTCTAAAGAACCATAAGAATATTTGCACAGAATTATTGTTGGCGGCCCTTGGTTTATCAATAGCATTTTCCTAACTATTAGATTCTGGAAACCAAACTTCAATATTTATGTAGCTCCTGTGTATTCTGCTGCAATGTGTGTTAGGCTTCCTAGACTCCCTGTGGAGTATTACAATTCCTAGAATCTACTATGTTCCTATAGATTCTCATGGAACTTGTACTGCTTCAGCACCTATTAGAAGACAATAGGACGTTGGAATTGAACCTAGGCACTCTTCATGTATGGAGCTCTCAGAGCCAAAGCTTGGCTCTAACAATTCACGCGGATCTGTATGGAGAGGTAAGAACACTGAGAAGGGAGCTGTACATGCGCAACTTAAGAGTGAGCATTTGAGCGGTCTGATTCAGACCACAATCTTTGAAACTCAATGGAGAGGAGCTCCCAGAATTTCAACCCTGAAGGGTCTCACGGGCTCAAGTTTAAATCAAGGTTCCCAAGAAGCAATACATCATACCTGGTCAAGGTTCCCAACAAGCAACACATCATACCTGGTAATTTAAATTCCTCTCGAACTCCTCTATAAGGCTAAAGCTAAAGGTAAGAAGACAAACTAGTTGGTAGAGGCGTTCATTTTGACCCGTTAAGCAGAAAAACCTGTTGATGATAAGGGTTGGGGACTGGAGGAAAAGGTAGGGCTTGGTAGTGGTAACCAAGGAGGCATGGAGGGGTGACGGTGATGGTTGTGGTGGTGCTAATGAAGGACTTGTAGTGCTGCAGCGTGGTGGTGGTGTTTTTTTTTTGGAAATAGACAGGTAACAAGGGGTTTTTTGGTAAAAGAAATATTAATTTTCATAATAAAAATGACTTTTTTTCCCTAAACCACTCGCGAATATGGTGTTTGTACGCCATACTTTATCAATTTAGATGAAAAACGTTACTTTATCATTTAACCCAAAACATAAGGGAGTTTAAGATAAATTTATAAAATACATGGGTGTTACGAGTCAGATAACCATACTGCATGTGGGTTTACGATAATTTATCCAAAATTATATTTTACCCCTTATTATGTCCTATATTTCTACTTTACCCTTTGCAAAATTAGATAAAATACTAAGATGAGGAAAATTTTTTTACACCGATGGATCTTTATTGTTTTGTCAGTTAATTAATATGTTAATTTATTTGTGATCATCTTTATAATGATATTTGATAGATCGATTTAAGAATTTCAGGACTAAAATTAACATAATTAAGGTTTTAGAGTAGGTAAACTTAGTCTGATTCGCATATGCTCTTTTACTCTATTTATGAGGTTGTTACTTTATTTGTTCTATAATCCATGAGAATTATATTTAATGAAATTTTGTCCATGATTTATACCTGTGCTAAACATGTATAGGGAGAGAGCATGTCACGGGTCTCTCCTAGTCAGTGGTTCTCTAGTCATTTTCGCCTAATTTATTGCTAAAGTTATAATCCTACCAAAAATTTGAGTCTAGATTTATTTACTAGAAAAATTTTTCTGGTATTGCGTGAAGATGCCTTTGGCAAAATTTGCCACTAAAACTATCTTATAAATTCCATGAAATACCGTTATTTACAATTAATTTAGTAGTTTTATCAAATTGGCCGTATGTAATTTTGTACCATTATAGGGGTAAAAGTATAATTAACCGTAAAATTATACGAGGGCACTTCAATAATTTGTGCCACTTGCTTAACATTTAGACTAATGGTTAGATTTAACCCCTAGTTAGAGGGGACTAAATATATATAAAAATTTTGTACGAAACAAATCGAGACACGATCAAATTTATGAGCGAAAAACTGTAATTAACCATTTAAAAATTCAAAATCTACGGTGTTTATTGTTTAGGATACATTATGAGCTTAAAGATCTCACAGTTTAAAACAGTTGCAACCCCAAATGTCGACGCACCTTCCCTCCTATTCCTCCCAAATATCCTGGTCTCGAATTATGCTTAAAGTAATTATACACATGAAAGATAAATTGATCAACATTGCGCATTGACAGGTAGTTCAATAACAATGAGTAGAAGAGAAGGATCATATTTGTTTTATCTTTGATCTTAAAGTTTCTGAAATAAGATCACACTGGTCAAACCATTCTCATAAATTTGATTCTGGGATTGAATGGAACATTCTGATATCAACATATGGGAGCATATTATTCCTATAATACAATTACAAAATTAAACTATACTTAAGCAGCCAATAAATATCTCACATAAGTTTCTACACTTAAAATACTAAAAGCCACAGAACTTAATTGACAACATTAGATAATAAGACAACAAAAACCAAAGTTCATTATCTTTCTGCAGATATATAGAAAGTTACAGTTTATAATACATAATTACAAGCAATCCAAAAACAAAAAATCAAGAAAGGTTGTAGTAATATTTATTGTGACAGTAATTCATTACTAAATTAAAGTTGCTAATTATATAGAGGTTTGAACTTTTCTCAGAGCATATGACGACCAGGAACAAATCCATTGAAATTATGAGTAGGGGCAGCAGCATTGACTTCATTATTGGAACCTGCAGGACTGTATCTGATAGCCAGGATAAGGAGACACAATCAATTCACTAATTCAAATTAGATGTAGAATTTATCATATTCTTGAGTTCCCATTTATTTTGTTATAGTAGGATTTGTTTTTGGTCAAACAGATACCAATTTTTTTTGAAGAATTTATACAATTGATTTATTTGATTTATAATTAAATTTCTTCAACAAAAAGTAAAATTTATATCAAATATTAACATATATAAATTTATATTTTTTCAAAAGTTAAAGAAATATATAAAAGATTGACCTATGAAAACTTTATACATTAACCAAAAAAAAATAAAAAGTGAAATTGTGACAATTTCAACGAGACAGAAGTAGTATTAAATAAGTGTGGGGAAAGAAGAGTACCCGATTTGCAATGAGGAGTTTAATCCTAAAGGTTGAAAGAACGCTTCCGTGAGTGAAGGAAGGTGATTATAGGGAACAGCTTGTTCTGTCCTTTCCCATGATAACCGAAGAGGAATGTTAGCTGCACTTTCATCCAACTGAAAAATGGGATTTTTTTTTTTTTTTAAAAAAAAAAATTATGTTAGGAATAGTAACTACATTTGTAGCTAGTTCTTTGGAAGTGCATAAGCAACGCCAAAAAATTAAAACACGAGAAACAGGGGAAAAAAATATCATATTTCTCGCAATTTTTTTCTCTCCTAATTCTTAAATTTTGGGCATAACCACCCTCTAATTTTTAGACAGTAATGGGGTAAAATAAGAGCTAATCTTATAGAGTTATAATTAGAGTTCACATAGATGTATGTGATTTTCAATATCGCAATTTATGTGATGCTACTACTACTTCAAAAGTCATATTGTAATGAAGAAACAGAAAAAAAAAAAAAAATGGTCAAGCTAACACCGCAATGATCTTAACAAACTAAAATAGCAGAAAATATAAATGTCTTTTTTCTGATGTTCAATATTGTAAATTGTGGAAAGGTAAATTAGTGCTTCAAAGATCAAGATCACAGAATTTTCTTGCTTATTTCATACTTCAATTTTAAGGGAAACAGCTAGTACCTTTTTTCTTAGGACTTGGTTGTCTTCAGCTAGCTTTTGCTCCTGTAAGAACATTGCTCACAAAATCCGTTACCGATATGACAAGTTAAGATGTTACACACGTTTGTAACTTCAAGTTAGCATACCTTCTTTTGACTATGAAAGATCTGCAAGTTGATCCAGCATGAACTGTGTCTGCAAAGAAAAGCAAGGAAAGAAATATGGTCAGGCATGGTGTGTTTAAGATGATAATTTTGTTTTTGATTATTTAAGAACTCAGAAATGCCCAAAAAATATCATATTCGTAAAGCAGAAACATAGATACACTCCTATGAATGTGGAAAATATGCCGGATTGCTCGATTCAAATTGGAATTGTCAAGTCATCCATAACTTTTTAGTCAAAATCAAAACAATAATTCGTTTTGATCGAATTGACTAGTTTACTTTGTTTACTGTGGGGCATATCTCATTTCAAGGTGGAATCCTATTTCCATTATACTTATTTAGATTTTTTTAGTTAGTATAACACGCTATCTGTATTTTCTGGGGTGTGTTCGGTTGGATTGAAAATATTTTCTTGAAAAATATTTTACATGAAAAAGTATATTTTCCATACAATTACATGAAAAATTCTATTTTCTATACAATTTTAGTATTCGGTTGACAAAACGAAAATATTTTGAAATAAAAATTTTTAACGGTTTTATCTTTAATTTTGTAAATATAAGTTAAAAAAAAAACTAATAACAATGGTAATAAATACCTTACAAGTAATTATGACTAATAAAAAATTAATTTTGTTCGAAATTAAATCATAGAATAATATAGTAATAAAACATGCATAATATAGTTATATTATTGTGGGACCAATGATTAAGAAAAAAATGAATGGACAAAAATTGAAAACAAAAATAAGTTTAGAAAATAAAATTAAGTATTTGAGATTTAATGTCACTTTTGAATTATCCGAAAAATAACTTACATTCAAAAATTCTGTAAGTTATTTTTAGCTGGAGGAAGGAAAATTAAAAAATATTTTACATTGGAAAATATTTTCCGGTGTTTGGCACCAAAAAAAAGTTATAGACAATATTTTTTTGAAAATATTTTCAATCCAAACGAACATATCCTCATAGCTTTAGTTTTTCCCAATAACTTTATTACTTCTTATATATGAAATAGGGCAGGCAAAATGTCCCTAGTTAAATGTACGGATGTAAACGAATCGACTCAATTTCGAATACACACCTATTCGAGATCGAACTTGATAAAAATACATGTGTTCGAATTTGAGTTCGAGCTCGATCGAGCACTAATAACCTACCTTGAGTCCGAGGTCAAATTCGAGTTTAATCGAGATTTTTTACCTTTAATTTGTTTTTAGTTTTTTCTGTAAAAAAAAATCTATGGCTATATATGTATTATAAATCTTTGTCCATATCAAAATTCATATGTAAGACAAAATCCCAAGCAAAACTAAGCAAAATCTAATTGGTAACCTATATTTAGGGGTGTCAATGGGTCGAATTGTCAGGTTATCGTGTCGTGTCAGGTATGACCTATCGCTTATTGTATTCGTGTCGTGTTGTGTCGTGTCATGTAGGATCTGTTTCTTATCGTGTCGTGTTCGTGTGTGATCTATTCGGATTCGTATCATGTTTGTGTTTGACCCGTTTACTATTGACCTAGAGAGTATCAGCCTATTTGATAATTACATAACTTACGATCCATTTGAGTTAAATCTCAAATTTTGATTATTTAATAATTCAAACAATTATTAATACTAACCTTATTATAACAGTAATTTAAAACATATAATTAAAATTATTAAAATTTTTTGGATAATATTTAAATAATATTATGTTTGATTTAATAATCTAATATTAAATCTATTATTCACAATTTTAAAATATACTATCTTAAATGTCTCTTATAATAAAAATTTCAATAAAATCTATTCATAGAGTAACTTAACAGGTTATTGTGTCAACTCATGGGTTGACCCAACCAAACCCGTTTAATTTTATCTCATAAACAGGTTGAACTAATAATGACCCGATAAATTCTGAGTGTGTCATAACCAGTTAATTCGTATCGTATTCGTATCGTGTTATCGGGTCGTATATGAAATTGCCAGTCTGGGATATACAAGTAATTCTCTTATTATATAAATAAAAAATTATTAATAATATTTAATTGATTTAGGAAGCTAGATAAGGCTCGCGAGCCCCTAGCATAGAGTTTTTAAACTCAAGTTTGACTCATTTATTAAATGAACAGCTCGAATTCAGACTTGACCTTGATCAGTATCGAGTTCGAGTCGAATTTTGACCAAACTTACACCCCTAGTTAAATGTCATGGGCTATCAGCGCAATAGAAGTCAGGTTAAACTGGAGGCAATTCCTCTTGTGTTCTATATTTTCTGTAAGTAGCACCAAAATCCAGGTTCCCCAAGTAAATAGACAGCAAGATGAAGCCTTTAGGGGCTAAGAAAAGAAGATAAAGTGGGCTTCAAAAGTCCAGGTCCTCGAAAAAGAAGTCAGGATGTGTTTCAATAGTAGGATTGCGTGTAGGATTTGAAATTCAATAATTTTTTGAGTAAGTTTAAGAGACAAAACTAATAAATTTTAATTTTACTCAAAATTTATAAAGCATGAAAATAAATATTTTAAATAATTTATAATTTAGCTAGATATAAAATTAATTATTTTACTTCTACAAATCCTAGATGAGTGGATTTTGAATCATTCATCAATTCATCCATCTAAACGCAAACTTAAGCAGTCAAGAAAATGAAGATAAGGCAGGCTTCATCTAAATATTGGTGTTTTTGTTCCATTTCCCAAAGCCAAAAAAAAAAAAATGATGTTGGTCTGTAAGTAAGAAGGTTATTGAAAGAATGGACTGTAGTATGTACCATACTAGTGTAATACAATCGGTAACAGGATGTGTACCCAGCGAAAATCACGCGAGAATTCCATTGTTTTTGCTCCATGTTTGCTAATTGTGTGAAATTTCTAGTATAGATAATAGACTGTTGCAAACAATATTACATAGTATTTCTTATGTACTTTCTTTATTATTAAAGTGAACGGCATGTTCAGCTTTATTATTAGAAATTCTTCTCATGAAAAATGAAAAGAATAATTGATTGAGTTGTCACTTGCTTTAAAAATGTGTTGATTACATAGACATAATCGCACGAAACAATCCTCATATTTGAAGGATAATAGAACATTGAAGGAAAACAAATATCTAGCCAACTGTTGATTATGTAGACATATAAAAAAATCCATATATGCCAATCCATATTTCTTTAAGAACCATGTATAATAATGTTTAAATATATTGTGTTTATCATTTAGTGAATCCAACAGTTGAATTTGAAAGGTACTCTAATTGAAACATTTAACTACCTTGTAATATCAATTCATAGCCGGTAGATCAAATCAGTTAACTTAAAACAATATGAAATTTTCTACTTGTTTTTAATCAAAATACTTTAATATAATAACAACAAAAATTTAATTGTGCAATTTGCCAATTAAATTATAATTTAAAGGGACATATTGCAATTAACCCATAAAAATGGTTTGACATCAAAAAAAGGCTACCAACTTGTGACGTTAAAAAGTACTAGTAATAACAAATTTCCAATCTTCAACAGGTTTGGTATACAAAGATGAAGGGAAGTGGATTGAAGGCAAAGCCTGAGCCCACAGTTTACAGCTACATGTCTGATTCCCTGCATAATCTAGCCAGGACACTACTATTTAAGTTGTAAGGATCAGTTAAGGTGACGGGATAGATTCGAATCTGTTGCATATGTTGCTACTGGAAACCTATTATTCCTATGGCACTGAGTAGTATATTAGGATATGCCGTCCGAATTTGGAGTATTTTACTTCATCACATTTTATTTGTAATTTCATGTATATATCTATCCAATAACTCATTCAACAGGTTGTCATTAGAATTGATTTGGATGTTTTTTACTTTCAAAATAAATATAATTTGTAAGATCTACTGCTACTATTGTATCTAATTCAGACTTTCTAAAAGGCAATCCACGGATGGATTTATCTTTTAGGCGTGCATTTTGGCCATTTAAATTTTATAAATAGTAATCTTACCATCTGAATCACATTCCTTTATTTATGTAAATATAGTCTAGCACAAATATGCAACTATATAAATAACTTCAAAAGGCTACACGATCTCATTAGAAACATTTTCATTTCAATCACTAGTTTTTACAATTTTCTTAATTTGTGGGGGAAGGAGAAATTAAGATTACCTTTGTTGACCTGACGTGCTTTAAGGACATTTCCAGCTGATGCTCAAGTCGCTCAAGTTCTTTTGTGCTTAAGCTGACCAAATCTTCTCCAAGAAGGTTTCTGCGTGATTTATAAAACAATGGTTTAACATTTCAAAATTAATTCGTGATTGATAAATTTGGAAGTTTAAACATCATCAGAATTCAGAACTTCTTTTACGTGCATTAAATTTGCTACAAGTACTAGTTAATTACCTATGATATCGTTGAAGGACTTCCACTCTTGCTTTTAGCTTCAGATATTCATGATAGCTATTCTCCTTCATGATGCAGCCATTTGACAGAAGAAATGAAAATCTTTGGACATAGCGGGTAAGCAAATAATAAAGGCTGTGTTTGGATTGAAGAAATTGGCGAAAATTTTTGAACTTATTAATTTGAATTGAAGTAAGTTTTAGACTGATACTAAATGAATTACAGATTTGTCTAAATTAAAATGTGTTGGAAGCAAGAATTTCAAATAACTTTTCGTTGCGTTTGGATGGAGAGATTTGGATTTCAAATCAAACATTTTAGGTTTATCCACACAAATTAATGGATTTGGTTGGAAATTTGAAATCTACCGACAAATGAGAATGAAATTTTAAGGGTTAAATGAGTGAATTTTAAATTCATTAAAATCTTATGTCATTTCAAATTCACCCAATGCAAATCTATTCGTTTCATATCCATCCTACAAAAATCAAATCCATTGATCTAAACGCAACTTTTAATTTAATTAAATTTGAAATTCATTTATCTCAATATAAAAAGTCTTCCAATAAATAAATAAATTTTAAATATTTCTTCAAATTCACGAAATAAAACACAAAGGAAAAAGAAATTAATACCTCTTAATTATAAATTCTATTACCTGACCCTCAGCCGGTTGGCTGACATCCACTTTAAGGATCCATAAGTGTACCTTTGATACCTTTCAAGTGTATCCGTCGTGCTGAAAGGATAGGAAGGGTGAGTGGGACCGACCATTTTTCTTGGGTGAAAAAAATGAAACGTAAGTAATTAATTTGTTTAAAGATTAAAAATAGTTGATTTGGAAAGAACCCTTTTTTAAAACGTAATTAGGGAAGTACCCTTAAACTGTGAGGTAATAATTTGAAGGGCCTCATGTTGAAGAACGTCAACACAGGACTATTTGCAATCCCAAATCTTAAGAATATACCACAGCTAGAGGGGAGAGAATATCTTGGTACTTCATGGATTAGAGCAAGGACAACATCCATGACTTTTAGTCATAAAATAGTTAATCTCTTAGTCCATGACTTTTCCTCGTAAATTGTTAATCCTTTCTAAATTAGTCGTCACGAATTTAAATAGTTTATAATAAAATATAGGGTTAAAAAATAACTAAAATTACGTTTGATACTCAGTTAAATTCGATTCTATACGTTGGAGGTGGTTTGAGTTTGGTTCATTAATAATTAAACTAACCTGGAACAAGATTTAGAATTTGTTAATTATTTGTGTTCCCCTCGATAAAAATTCGTTTGAATTCAATTTAAAAAACAATCAAGTCAAAATTAAATAAAATCACAAACTCGTCAAAATAATCAAATAAGTTTAAATACGACCGTATTTGACTTAATTGTCATAGTTTAAACAAAAGCAAATGGCATGACAATATAAATTATCTGATATCCTATTACCCTAATCCTAACCATCGTTTCATTCCTCGATGAAATAATGTTCTTCAAGCCAAACATGGAAACAACTTTAATTAGATGGAATCGCTTGTAACAAGTGAAAATTAACCTAGACAATAATTAGGAATGAGATTTGGGTTATTGACATAACTACTAGTGATTATAAAAAAAGTCCATCTCAACTCGTCAAACCAAACAAGCCCCGTGAGTGGTAAGCACATTTGCTCAGGCATATAGGAAGAACCGGAGAGCATAGATTATGACCTTTTTTCCCCATCTAATCCTAACCTAAGCTTTTTAAGGGTTTTTGATTTATTGAAGCAGGAATGAAAATTAAAATTAATAATACTTATAAATATTATTTGGTTAAGTATTATGATAATTATTTTATAAGAATGTAAATTTTAATGTCCCTTTTCATTCATCACTTGTAATTTGATTTCAAAATTGATTAGTTTAATAATATAATGAAACCTATTCTATTTCAAACCAAATGAGTAATAAATAATGATACACATTCGTACCGATAATAAAATTTATTTATTTTATTCAAAATTCAATTCCAAAATGCAAACCAAATATTTCCTTAGTTTTGCTAAATGCCTGCTAGTCTCTTTTCATTGACGCATTCAAGGTATTACAGAGCTCTTATTTAACTTTGTTCCACTACTTTCAAAGATTTACATGCATGTTCCTCGACTAATCTCCATGTCCAAAGGAGACCAAAGATAGTAGTAAAACCAAGAAAAATCACAATGGAAACACATAAAGTGTGTGTCACAGTTGTGGCCACAACATGAAACGGGCGGAGAGTTAATTCAATATTGTTCCCCTTTTGAACGCATATTCACAACCACCCCACCCCCTAAATTACTACTAACATCTAGATGTGTATAAGCTCCAGATCTGTCTCTTATACACATCTAGATGTGTCCTTTTGACCCTGAAGACATTAAATTTTAGTAAATGATGAAATTAAATTGCCTTTCCTACCTCCTAGTCCTGAATCAGTACATGGTTTACCGTCAAAAAATGCACGCACTCATATTTAGTACCCCTTGCTTTTTTAAGTCACTTTCCCGTTTAACTCCACTTAAAAAAAAAAAATAATAATAATAATAATAATAATAATAATTAACACCTAAGACCATGTTTGCTAAATTTATGGGTTAGTAAAGAGTTATTGTGGCTCCCATACGAAACAATACTTCATTTTGAAATTAAATATAATACTATTGATAAAATAAGTCATGAAATTAGTGAATTCCTTTGTAAAAACAGTTTTTTTGAAGTTCTTTATCAGTTAAGGAAGTAAAAGTTAAATATGCCCGAAAATTAAACGTTTTGATTAAAATTGTGACTTTCAATTTGTGATTTTCAAAATCACAAACATCTAATTAAACACTACCTATAACTCTATTGGATGAATTTTTATTTTACAGCAGAATATCTAAAAAATAGGAATAGTTACGTCTAAAATGTAAGGATGTAAGAGTGTGAAGAAATAATTTGATAACTTTGGAAGTGTTAACGACTTTGATTTTCTTACTTTGATTCCCTTATTTGTTCAATTAGAAGTTCTCTTCCAACCATGTAATCCTCCAGGACTCCCCCTCATTATATCCACATCTTTTTGTTATATTCTGACCAAATGCCATAAGGAACAGCTGGAAAATGGATATTAAATGTCACATGATTTTTTGTCCCATTTCATGTCTTACTCTTTGTCTTACTATCTAATAAACTGTTAAATTTTTTTTAAATATAATTATAAATTTTAGAAAAATAATCTTAACTCCACAATTCAATTGATAATGTTACAAAGAATGAAATAGAAAATGAGACAAATGATCCCAAATGATATTAGACCGTACCATACAGCATCAAAAAGTTTCTTACATGTAGAATGAAAAAGTACAGAGGGACAAAGCCCAAGAAATGCAAATATTAATGTGTCGGGTTAATAACCTATATGTTATCTGTTGCTTAAACAAAACCCATAGGTTATGAATCACTATTTCATTGGTGATGAAGACAAAAAAAACAAAATCTAGGTTAACAAACAATGAGAGTGAGATGCACTTCGAAAAACCTAATATTTATAAGCCAAGAAAACCCAAATTTTAAAATTATATCTGCCAATTTTATTTTGCTTTCGATCACTAAATATATAAGTTGGAATTATTAAAAAAAAAAAAAACCAAAATAAGAATTCGAAGTATAACATAAATGATCCACTTAGTATAATTCATCTCCAATATAAGTTGTTTTCCTCAAAAAAAATAAAAATAAAAAGACAACTTAGTAATATTATTTTTTTTTCTTTTTACCTCTACAATGGAGATCACAAATATGAAGATTCATTACAACCCGACATGTTCTTTCACTCTTGATCTGTTTAAGATTTGAAGGAGCATTCCTTAAACTGCTCAGAGATGTAGAGTATGATGATGAAAGCAAGATTTTCAATTAAACAAAAACAAACATATATAAATGTGAAGATCCCTTATCATATGGTTTGATGGTTTTGTATTCTTGATTGTTGCTCTTGTTGTTTTTTTCTAAAATTTCTGAAAGGATTTTGGAGGAGTTTTGCAGCTTTAAAACAATTAAAAAAGGGCAGCTTTTCCATATTGTCACTGCCAAAATTCTTCTTTCTATTGGTCAAAGAAGAATAGCAGCCTTCCACATCAAGACTTAACACTTCTGAAAATCAAATCTTAACAGTGATTCAGTAACCACATTTAATTTTAGGACTTGAAAAAACAAATTAATTTCTTTCAATTTACTTTGCTTGGTTTCAAAGACTCTCCATGACAAAGTTCTTTTGTTTTTCAGAAAACAACAAGAAGTTCATATACTAAAATTTAAAACTCATAGTCCAATTCATGGGCATAATTAATCTCCAAAACTAGTAAGTACCTACAAATGGTGAATATTCAAGAAGAAATCTACATAATGAAGATTCAAGAAACCATCCTCTAGATCAGCACAAAAGGGATAGAGAACATAGATCTTGAGAGTATGATTAACTAACAAGAAGATTGAAAACTAAAAGTACTATATATTCTCAAACTTTTTTTTATTTTTTTTTGTTGAGTTTGTAAAAAAGGAAACTAGATGTATATTTAGAAACCCTTTCTTCTTGCTTGTTTAAAAACACTAATTCTTCACATATATAATTAGAAATTAGAAAAGAGATATAGAGGAAGAGAGTTTACCTAGAGCCACTACAGAACTCATAAAGCTTGCCACGGTTAGAAAAGATGATGAGAGCAACTTCAGCATCACAAAGAACAGAGAGCTCATAAGCTTGTTTTTGAGAAGCCCATTTCTTCTCTTGGCAAAAGTCACTTGCCTGTTTATTTTGTTCTCAATTCTCTTCAACTCAACTCTGCCTCTTCCCATTTATTTTTTTCTCTTCAAGTTGTTTCTTTCTCTTTTAGCAATATGTTCCACTATTAGTTAATGCTGGAACACTTTTAAAAGTGTGTGTGTGAAGGTACCAAAAGAGATATATAAGAAACAGTTGAGATAGTATGAGAGAGAGAGAGAAAACCAGCTGGTCCCTGGTGGGGGAACAATCATGTAGTTACTTTGCTCAAACTGGGCATTTCCATTCTTTAAAAACCTATCAGTCTTTCCCATGAATTCATACTAACTCCATACGGACATACATGTAAATAGAATTTGAGATATCATCCATCCACAAACTCAGATATGTTACTCATTGAGAGTTCTCTTTGGTTACCCTAAAAAGAATTCTAAACCTATTGTTTCACATATTTTACGTGCAGACGTGCTCAAAGTGATATTTAGGTAAAGAAAAAAATGAATCTCAAATATTAATGTTGGATGTAAATTCAGTTTTGGGATGTAAATTATTCTAAGGGTTAATTACATTTACTTTCCCTGAAGTTTGACCAAATTATCAATTAACTCCTATAATTTGGTAAAATTACAGTCAATCCACTTAAATGGTTAAACATTTAACAAATACAACCGGGGCGTTAACCTCTATTAGTATAAATGTTGACATATGCAAAAAGTTAATTTTTTTATCTCCAAAATGTCCTTCTCCGTCCTACTTATTTTCTCAAAATCTATTAGCCCAAAACAACATCATTTTGCAATTTTGCAACCCATACCAATACAAACGCAATATTGACTCGTATACAAAACACGAATTTTCACTCCATCCTCCATCTCTCCTCTTTCACGGCTCCACTAGATCCAAAGCCGCCGCCTCCTTCTTCCTCGCCTTCTCCCTCTAACCCTAATCCCGCACTGCTTACCCACTTCCCCTCACTCACTACCTCCGTGTCAGAGGTATACCCAACCCGTCTCACCCTCTCTTATCTCTCTCTCTTCCCGCAATCAGCCTCCAACCACACAACCCCTCCCACCTTTGTATTCCTATCTTTCTCATCTCCTACACCGCCCCTCTAGTCCCCATGTCGTCTCCCCCTTGACCTTTCCCTTCTATCCCCATCCCGCAGCCCACCATTTATCCCTTTCCCACCGTCTCTAACAAGGAGCCATCCAATGGCGATTTCTCTAAATTTTTAGTTGCTTGTTTTATGAAACATGATTTTAGATTGACTAAAAATTCAAATATTTAACCAATCCTAGTTCTTCTTTTGGAATTTTTTCATATGGTGTTTCTACCAATTTTGGTAAAGTTATTGATTTGAATACTCACTAGTTGTTTGGGTCTTTGGGCTGAATCCTGTTAGAAAATTTTCAAATCATATTTTTTTGTTGTCTAGGATATGATTCTAATTAAGGAAAGGAATCAAACGTTATCATTTTTTTTTTTTTGTGAGAAGGTGCTGTAGGTTTCAGCATTTTCTCCAGGGACACCTTAACTAGGAAAAGATAATATGGAAGTTGCTTATGTATTTTGATATGCATGACGGTTGGAGTTAAATTCTAGAACTTTGTTTTTTGTTTTTTTTTTGCTAGGTAGTTAAATTCTAGAACTTGCTTTTCCTAAAGGTTTTGATGATGTAGATTTTGGTGTAGAATAAGAGGGATATGGCTAGGGAAGAGGAAGGGGTAGGAGTGGAGGTGGAGGAGATTGTGTTTGGTGGTGGAGAAATGAGTTTATGGACTAAGTTGATAAAATAAAAAGTTTCAGGACTATTATTGATTTTAGGAAATAAACTAAGGAACTAATAAGGCAAAAGGTAATAAAGGTAATTTAGTCTTTTTCACATGTTCTGTTAACAGAAGTTAGTGTGAGGGAAAGTTTGTAATTTTGTCAAATTACAGGGGTTAATCGGTAATTTGGTCAAACCTCAGGGGAGGTAAATGTAATTAGTCCTTAATCTAAACGTAAGGAAAAAAAACTTAGGAGAATCAGGGTTTTGAACCTTACCTATAGACATAGTGGTGCAGATTAAATTTTAGGGTTAATAACACTTTACCCCTAAAGTATAAGATAATTACACTTTACCTCCTAAGCTAATAAAATTACACTTTGTCCACTATTTAACTCTTTATCCTTTCCTATTTTCTAACACTGGCAAAAAAAGTTAGTGAAATGACCTAAATGCCATTTCACTATTTTTTATTTTTTCATATTTTCAACTTTTAATAATTGTGTGATAATTATAAAAATTATAAGTAAAATTAAGTATAAAAATATCTCGATTAATCCATATCAATATTTTTTTGTCAAATTCTCGTAATTCATGGAGTACTTTTTTGAGCAATTTTTGAAATTCATTTTAATTATTTTGAATTATAGTGTTTTTCATAGTGGTCAGAGTAGGCTTTTAATGAAATTTTATGTTAGAAGTTTTCTTTAAGGATTTTGTGTGACATAATTTTCGTAAAAGTTTTATAAAATTTTTCATTATGAATTGGTATTTTATATTTTTTATTTTGTGTTAAACGTGTACAAATTGCAAGGTCAAATACAATTTGAGTCAAGTTTTTCTCATAATTTTCACCATCGAAGAGAAAGATATTCATTTATTTATAGCTTATTTTTTCTAATTTTTAATAAATAGCAAACCACAATAAAAATAAAATACTTAAAAACTCAAAAAATAGTGATAAGGACATTATAGTCATTTAACTAACTTTTCATGTTGGTGTTAAAAAATAGTAACGGATTAATATAGTTAAATGAGAGCAAAGTGTAATTTTATTATTTTAGGAGGTAAAGTGTAATTACCTCCATAGTTTAGGGGGCAAAGTATTATTAACCCTTAAATTTTATAGAATTTCATTTACATCAATTTATATCATTTATTACATAAGATTTAATTTACACTACAAAGTGTATATGTAGGGTTAAAGATTGGGTCTGTGTATTCCCTGAATATAATATGGTATGATCGTGTCACATACTAATGCACTGAATCCTATCAAAATTTCAAAGTTAAATTTGTTTGCACGAGAGTAGTAGTTAGATAGGTAAACCTAATAAGTCGCTGTAAGGAAAAAAATTAGGTGAACCGATTTTAAATCTTACTTGTAAATTTTGTAGTGTGGATTAAATTTTATAAAATTTTACTTACATCGATTAATATCATTTATTCCGTAAAATATAATTTACACCACAGAGTGTACTAATGTGATTAAAGAGCAAATTCGTGTAAATATTACATTATTATATTAGAAGGATGTGATCGTGCCAAAACTGATGCATTGGATCTAATCAGAATTCTTTTAGTTTGTGTGGACGAGAGAGAGTAACAATTGGGTGACTTTAAGAAATTGCCGTGTTGCACCCTTCTCTTTTATTACCAAATAAATAAATAAATAAGTATATAAAAAATTTTATATTTTTTTTGTATTTTAAATATTTATATAATATAATATTATATATTTTAAGAATTTATACGGTAAGGTGTAAATTTTTAAAATTATGAGAATGATACTTTAAAAAAAATATATAATATATATATATATATATATATATATATATATCGAGTTATATCTTAATTAATCATTCGTTAATTATGGAATGTCCACGTCCACATTGAAATTTTAGAGTTGGAAGTGTATATGGCTAGCCTTGGGTATTTACACACAAGCCAAGTAATAGTACAATATTGGAAAGTGTTTTTCTTTGCCTTTTTATGGCGATGACACCTACTTTTTGGGTCCTGGTTTATAAACGTCGAAATGTGCTAATGCCTGCTGGACATCAACAGCCACCTTAAAGCTAGAAGTGACATTCTGTTTCCACGTGTCGACTCCGCATTGATTGATTGTGGTCTTTTTCAGGAATTACAACCTTTAACAAGTAGTTCTACCTAATACTGGCAATTTTAAACAGAACATAATAATATGATACGAAATTAACAAATTTAAATATGATTTAAATTTAATTGAATTATTATTAAGTCGATCCGATAATGATCTAAAATTAAACGAGTTAATATCGTGTCAATTTACGAGTTGTCTATAATTCATTAGGATATCGGGTAATCCAACATTCGTTTAAGTCGTTAAGATATCAGGTAATCCAACATGAGATTAATTAATTAAGGCATTTATGAAAATTTAACACAATAACTTACCAATTGGACCATAATATACATATACTTTCCTATTTTTGTTTATTTTTAAAAGACATCCATAAAGAATTTCATTCTAAAAATTAAATTGTATTCATAAGAGAAATTACTTTTAAATTACCAAAATAAAACCAAGAAAAACCTTAAATCATATCTTCTTGCATCCATGGTTACTTGTTACTTTATTTTAACTCTCAAACATTAACTAATAGTTATTAACCACATCGAATTTAATTTTATAAATACTTCCGTTCATTATTCAGTTATTATATCTAATCAGAATTTCAAAGGCTATGATATTATTTAAATAGGTCAAGTTTGATGTTATTGTTTAAACAGATTAATGGATTAATAAGATTGAGTTCGCATATCGTGTTATTTAGGATATATGAGTCAACATAGTAATTGTGGGTTATTACCCGTTCGGTTAAAAAAAAAAAATTTATTATAAAAATCTTAACAAGCTAAATAAGTTATGTTACGTCGATTCAGTAATAAGCGATGCGATATGAATATATTTTAAATTGTGTCTTATTTTAATTGACACGAATATCATGATATGACTCATTGACACCCTAGACTCCTACTACTACAGTGGTGTTTATTTATTGGTACAACTACTACTATTACATTGATTTGTATCTCAAAAACTTGTTTTTCTCAACCGAGGGATAAGGCATACAATCCAAAATAGGTAAAGAAATTATTGCGGAAGCAACTGCTCATTCTTATTTCACCACCCATTTTGCACCTTTTTTCTGTGAAGGTAATAATCCTTTTTATTTTTATTTTTATTTTGAATAAGGGGTCTGAGGAGGACAGAAATATCAAGGAAAAGTCAACTCCTATTTGTAGTTATTTCTACTTCAGCAGCACCGTTACTTGGGTAGAACTTCTGAAAGTTTCAAATGTAGTACTTTGTACTTTGACTATTGTTGTGTAACAATGACATGATAAGATTTTCCAATAAAAGAAAGGGTTAATAACACTTTGCCCCCTAAACTAGGTGAGTAATTCACTTTGCTCCCTGAAATATAGAAATATATACTTTGCCCCCATTGACACTATTCATTTATTATTAACATTAAAATCATTAAGATAATGTAGTTAAATGACTAAAATACCCTTGGTACTATATTTTGATTTTTATGTATTTTAAATTTTGACAGTGATGTGATAATTATTTAAAAATAAGCAAAATAACATTTCAATATAATCTATATCAATATATTTCTTGATCAAAATTTTAAAATTTTTGGATTTTATTTTATATTATTTGAATTTGAATGTTTACCTATAGTGATAGAATAATTCCTAAATTGGGCTTATTTTCTATTGAAATTTTTTATATACATACTGTATGAAATTATATTTTCTTAAAACTTTGTGATTTTTTTGATATCTCTTAGTATTTTACACTTTTAATATTTGACTTAACCTGTGTAAATTGCAATGTCTGATATAATATAATTTAACATTTCTCACATTTTCATTCCCTAAAGTCAAAGATATCAATGTGTAATTATATTTTAATTTTTGTCTTAATTCTTTTATAACTATCAAAAATCAATTAAATACATGAAAAATAAAAAATATAGTATCAAGGTATTTTAATCATTTACTAGATTTTCTAGAGGGCAGAAAGACAAAGCCTTGGGATGCTTAGGCAAACCTCAGTTGTTTGGCAATCAAAATCTCTCTCAGCTCACTTCCTGTGACGCCCCGTCCCACATCGAAAGTGAGAGGGGATATTGTATTGTTTATAACACCTTAGGTTGTGGGCTACTTACAACTTGACTTAAGTATTTTGAGCTCATTGTTTCTGCTCAGAAGTTATTGGGCTAACCTAGGGCTCGGAGTAGGTTACAGTTGGTATCAGAGCGAACCTCGTGGTCTCTACACGGAGTGAGATTGGGCCAGTGGTATTGGGCCGCGACTATGCAAGGGAGCCCAAGAACTAAGTGCTGTGCGAGACTAAGTGCTACGTCGACCTAAGGGTAGGAGCCATCTCTAGAACTCGTACGAGTCACCTCTAGAATCCTGCATAACCAAGTATGGTTTGTTATGAGCCTTGCGAGGGCGCAAGGCCTTAAGAAGTTGTGATTGTGACTCCCCATCCCACATCGGAAGTGGGATGGGATATTGTATTATTTTATAACACCTTGAATTGTGAGCTACTTACAATTTGGCTTAAGCATTTTGAACCCGTTGTTTTTGCTCAAAAGTTGTTAGGCTAGCTCAGGGCCAGGGGTGTTACACCCCCTAAATCTAAGTTGTGGGCAAACATGGAGGTGGATATATTATTATTCCAGAGCAAGGAACTGAAGGGGCAAAAGCCCATTTCTTATGGAGGTGGATATATTATTATTCCAGAGCCTATAGAAAAGAAGGAACTGAAGGGGCAAAAGCCCATTTCTTAGTAGCAGATTTATGAAAAATAGAACTCAAGAAAATACTAAGCAAAAATATATCCAAGAATATCAGATTAATGGGAAGTTCTAAAGGAAATAAGAAGAGGACAGGTGGAATCTCTAAGGTAGATTCAAGAAGTAACTACCTTTTCCAACTTTGATATAATGAAGATTCTGATGTAGAACGTAATGGGGGGGCTGGAAGATCAACTTTTAGAATTCATTTAATTCAACTTATCAATCTGCATAATCTTGGGAATGTGATCATTGCTGAGACAAGGTGTTCTGGTGAATCAACAAAGAATGTGTGCTTCATTGCAATTTTCCAACGCCATTATAGTTGATGCATAGGGGTTTAAAATAGGATTATGGATACTTTAGCACCAGAATGATATGGAACTACAATTGATTAGTAAATCTAGTCAATCAATTCATGTCCTGGTTAATGTAAGATATTCAAACTAACTGTTAAGTGCCATTTATGATATAGCCCAGAGTATGAAATTAAGAGAAGTTTGTGGAATGAGTTAATTGTTTTAGTAGGTTCTCATAATTTTTCTTGGATGTGTGTTGGTGGTTTTAACCAAGTTTTGTTTAAAGCTAAAAAAAGAGCGAACCTTATTAACTTGTTTGGAGCTGCTAAATTCAAAGAATGTCTTGATGAGTATGGATCTATGGATTTGGGTTTTTCTGGTGCAAGGTTACTTGTCTTAGTAGAAGGTATAATTTTAGTCTTAATTTTGAAAGAATTGATAGGGCTATGTCTAATGTTTTTTGGAGAACTTTGTTTCCAAAAGTTACTGTCTATTATTTAGTTAGGACTAGATTTGATCATTGTCCTTTTTTCGTGTGCTTGGATTCTGATATTTCTATTAAGAAGAATAGATCTTTTAGATTTAAAAAATTCTAATTTAGTGAACTCTCTCTTGCTAGTGTGCTGAAGAATAATTGGGACCCCTATATTTAGTCCAATCTCTTTGAGTATTGATATTGTGAGTAGAAATTGTTAACACCTTTCCTGATATTTTTAAGGAAAAGAGAAAGATTCTAGCTAAATTAAAGAGTATTCAAAGAATTTTACAAAATGAGTATTTTGAGCAACTGATTCACTTGGAAGGATCCTTGCAAGACAAGTTTAGAACTATGTTACAACAAGAGAAGAAGTTGTGGAGTATGAACTCTAGAATGGATAGTGCTGTTCGAGATGACATGAACACAAAATTTCTGCATACTACCACTATTAAGAGAAAGGAAAATAGATATATTCTCTTCAAAATTCAAAAGGTGTTTGGATTTTTGATGAGAAGATCTGAAACATCTAGTTGTGTCATTCTTTGAGAAATTGTTTACTACAGAGTTTCTGATAAGTTCATAATTGTGCTATTATTTTATGTGTCATTTTCATATTTTTATGTGGTGTAAACAAGGTTTGAGTTATTATTGAGCTTAATTTGGTTATTCTCAGTTTTTGTAGGGTTAAAGTGAAAAAGGGCTAAAAAATAAGATGGGAAGAGATGAAAGAAAATGCTAAGGGCGGAACAGGCACGAGTATGAAGTCATTTCGGACGGTATTCCATATTTTAGGCATAATTATTGATCCTGAGCTCGAATTGAATTGATTTGAAAAGCTAAGGTAGAGAGCTACAACTTTCGTGTTATGCACTTTTTCAAATTCCACAAGCATCTAGGAAAATATCGAAGTTGAAGGCGGAGCACAGTTGTAAGAGCCAGCACACATGCGCTAGAGCTGTGCAGCGCATGTGCGCTGCGTCCAGAAAAGGAATTTCAGATGGAGCTTGCGCGCACATGCGCGCTAAGAACTGTGCACATGTGCATGGAAGACAAAAGACCAAAGAAAGGTTCTGCCTCGCGCGCACATGCACACTAAGCTTCCAGCGCATGTGTGAGGAAGGCAGCAGGGTGGTGTGAATTAGATTTTTGGCATGTTCCTTCGCCCAGTTGGCCTCCCTTTTTAGCCGATTTCACGTTCTTATCCATAAATCCTTAATTGTCCTAGCCATAATACTCATTATAAATACCCCAAGAAGGGTGAGAAAAAGGGGATCGACACTTTTATTTTCTTTTGGCTAGGGTTTTTAGCAGTAAAAATTCTTCTTTATTCTTCTATGGCACTTTGTGCCTAAACCCTTTTCTTGGTAAAGGTATTTGAAGCCATGGTCAATTCTACAAAGTTGTGAGACTTCTTGTGCTTGAATTTATTCAATTATATGTCAAGTATTGATTATTTTTCTACGATTAATTTTATGATTGTTCTTTTTAGCTTATTATTGCTGCAGAATATTAAGTTATTGGAATTAATCTACAGCTAGATTGTTTTAATTCAATCTATGAAGCAACTAAGTTTGATAATTACTCGATTAGTGTTATTGAATTTAGGGAATTTAATCATCTAATTGGCATAACCGCGTGTGTTTATGTTTAATTAGCCTAGTTGTTCTTGTTGATTTTAGAGCTTCTATTGAATTAATCTTTGGAGCGTGTCTGGGTTAGATTAATATGAGAGTTAGGGTTAATTGGATCGCGTGTTGAAAATTAACCAACTTTAGAAAGAAATAAGAATCAACTTTGAATTGGTATTCGTTCGGCTTAATTCTTCAATTAGTGCTTGATATAAAATTGAATTATCTTGTGTGTCAAGGATCGACTAGTGAAATTGCCATGGTGGATATGACCAAAACTAAGACTTTTCTTATATCGAATTTTCTTTAATTATTTTCTTGTTTTAGTTTTACTTTAAAAGCATTCAAAAATACTCTTTTCCATTTAACACAAGAAAAAACTCTGTTCTCTGTAGGACGACCTGTACTCACCACTACTACATATTGAGAGTTGTTAATTTTGGGTGCCTACGACAGCATTGTAACTCGACAGCATCATTTTGCACCACCAAAATTTTTGCGCCGTTGCCGGGGAACAGTTTGAATTATTTTTGTGAGAATTATTTCAATTTTTCTTTTCTTTCTTTTTATTGTTATTCTTCTGCTAATTGTATATGCCTGTGACCCAGTTCATGTGCTGAACAAGTTGAATTCCAATTTGATCCGAAAATACAGAGAACATTACGTAGATTGGGAAAAAAATTAAGAGAATGACAGTTAGGGAAAGAACAATTGTTTAATTATATCTTTACAGGTGACCAGGAATAACAGGAAGAGACGAACATGGGGCAATGAACTTTGAGAGAATTATCAGTGCCCACAATAAATCAACAACCTTTATGCATTATATATCCAGAATTAGATGCTAATGTTACATTTGAATTAAAATCTGGACTAATCTATTTATTACCTTCTTTTTATGGATTACCAGGTGAAGATCCAAACAAGCATCTTAAGGAGTTCCATGTGATTTGCACAAGTATGAGACCCACCGGGATGTCAGAGGAGCATATTAAGTTGAAATCTTTCCCATTCTCAGTCAAGAATGAGGCGAAGGATTGGCTATTCGATTTACCTTCGGGTAGTATTACAACTTGGGAGCAGATGAACAGACTATTCTTGGCTAAATATTTTCCAGCATACACTCGAACTGCAAATATTCGCAAGAAAATTTGTGGCATAAGGCAGTTCAATGAAGAATCCTTGTATGAGTATTGGGAGCGTTTCAAGAAATTATGTGCAAGCTGTCCACATCATCAGATAAGCGACTCCTTGTTAATTCAATATTTCTATGAAGGATGTTGCCTAATGAAAGGAACATGGTCGATGCCGCAAGTGGAGGGGCGTTAGACAATTTGACCATAGACGCTGCTCGTGAGCTTATATCGAATATGGCCACGCGTTCTCAAAAGTTCAGGACACGACGCGATCAACCTCTCAAGCGTGTTAATGAGGTAAATGTTTCATCTTTAGAACAATAAATGGCTAGTTTGACTTCTTTTGTTCGATAGTTGGCTTCAAGTACCACACCGACTTCACAACCATGTGGTATCTGCTCAAATGAGCGACACTCGACAGATATGTGCCCCACAGTACAAGACGAAGGCCAAGAACAAGTAAATGCAGCGGAAGGATTCCTAGGACATACCACGACCAAATTACGATCCCTACTCGAACACGTATAATCCTGGATAGAGGAAATATCCTACTTTGAGATACGAGAATCCAGCACAACCTCAGTCTCAACAGAATCGGCAGAACTTCCGACCATACAGGCTGCCATTCGCTCAAAGACAACAAGTCAATTTTAATAATCAGACTGGTAAGTCTTTAGAGGAACGACTAAATATTTTAACCAATAATACTATTCAATTTCAGCAGGATACCAAGGCCAGTATTCAGTAGTTGCAGCATCAAATGGGACAAATGGCTACTGCGATTAGCAGGTTAGAAGCGCAGAGGTCCGGGAAGTTACCGTCTCAAACAATCATCAACCCCAAGAAGAATGTGAGTGCAATTAAGTTGAGGAGTGGTAAAGAGGTTGAAGTGCAACGCAAAATAGTTTCTGAATATATTGGGGCCGAGAAGAAGGAGACCAAAGCCGAAGAGGAGGTTGTCCCATACGAGAAGAAAAGGAGCAGCAGTGAAGATCTCTCAACATCTTCAATGTCAAAAATGTTCTTGTATAGCCTGAAGATAAGCCCGAACCCCCATTCCTCGAGGCATTGAAAGAGTTTTCAAAGAAGGATCCCGACAAAGAGTTGTATGATTCATTTCGTAAGTGCGAGGTAAATATTCCTTTATTAGATGCTATTAAACAAATACCTCCTTATGCTAAGTTTTTGAAGGAATTGTGTTCGCATAAATGAAAGCAAAAAGAGAAGAAGGTTTGAAATGTAGAGGTTGGGAGAAATATCTCGTCTATTATTCAAAAATCCCTACCTGAAAAGCGTAAGGACCCAAGTATGTTCTCTGTTCCTTGTAAGATAGGAAATACACACTTGGAAAAGGCCATGCTGGATTTAGGTGCATCTATTAACGTAATGCCATATTTTGTCTATGATGCATTGAAAATAGGACCATTAAGTAAAACTGGTATGGTAATTCAGTTGGCTGATAGATCTTTAGCCTATTCGAAGGGAATTGTAGAGGATATCTTAGTTCAAGTGGGAAGTAAGTCTAGTTTTTCCTACTGATTTTTATGTTCTAAAAATGGAACAAGGTGATTCCAATGCTCCAATTTTATTAGGAAGACCATTTCTAGATACTTCCCAAACTAAGATAGATGTTCTTAATGGCACTCTTAGTATGGCATTTGGAGATACAAGTGTTAAGTTTAGCATTTATGATGATGTTGAATCGTCTCACCATACTAAACTTGTTTCGGCAATTGATGTGCGTAAGCCTCCATTACAGGAAATTCATGAACATACCAATAATCAGGAGGTGGACATGAACCTTGAAGAACATCTCGAGGAACAGAATAAGGACTTTTTTCAAGAAACAAGTAATGGAGGTCCTAATGCTTTACCACTTTCTAACGAGAATTTGAAGTTATCTGTTGTGCAGGGAACAATTTTGGATTACAATCACCTTCTTGGTAACCTTAAATACATATGTTTGAAGGATAAGAAGAGGTGATAATCTCAAATCAACTTAGCAGCTCGCAAGAAGAGCAACTTGATATGTTCGGGTTCAAAAAGAGCAAAGGAGATTAAATCCATCATTTGTGAAAACAGTGAAGCGGAAGATCCTTGGACTCCTTAACATGGGAGTTAATTGATTGGTGAAAGAGTATCACGTCGAGCCAACGACAATAAACAAAGGTGCTGCATGGGAGGCAACCCATGTCCATTTCAATTTTATTCTGTTATTTAATTTTGAACTTTATTTTTGCTTATTTTTGTTTAAAAGGACAGCTTATTTTAATTTCGTTGTTAATTGGGAAATCGATTGCATTAAAGAGGCTAAAATGATAAAATGGTCCTTTGAAGTTTATGTGTTTTATGTGAGTGATTTAGGGTAGAATGTTTATGTGTTAAATTTTTTTTAAAAAAGTAATTTTTGTTCTACCTCGAGCACATATGCACTGAGACCCTTTAGAATTTTGGGGGGCGATGAAATCCTAGAGCATGTGCACGGGGCCGATTATCCTATGGGTACACTGTCTTGTGGGCACATGCACGCTGAAGGGGTTTGAGATAAACAGCGCACGTGCGCGTGAACGGAAATAAGGAACTTAATCGTTCCAAATCCCATTTGTTTCCTCACATTCCTCTTCTCTTTCAAATTCCTCTCAAACCCTCAAATCCCCCACTCTAAGTTTTCCAAAACTCACCCCAATTCTATCAATTTTACACCCAAATTTGTTCTTCTTTAAGGGAAAATCAAATCAAGGTATGAATTTCTCTCTCTTTCTACAATTTTTCCTTATGGGTTTCAATTAATTTTCAAGAATATTTTTAGTTTTTTTTATGCTTTGATTGATGAAATCTCATATGGATTGAATTTCAAACGTAAATTTGGTGTGATTATTGTTTGGATTGTTGATTGAGGATGGATTGCATGTTCATTAGATACGCAAAAAGTTCCTCTTTCTTTATGCATGCCATCTGTTCGATAAAATGTCTCAATAAATAAAAATGTTCAAACACAAGGCATTGGTGCACGAATTTATTTCCTAGACAATTGATTATGCCATGTGAAATTGACTCTTTCTAATTAGTTTCATGCATAGGAATGTTCATGCATTTTATATAAGCCTTAGTTTTAGGCATTATTTTGCTTGGATTTTTATGTGTAATCTAAGGCTTATGATTTGGGGGAATGGGTTTTTATTTAAGTGTGGGGTGTTGTAATTGTTTGTTTGGGGGTCATGATACATGTTTATGTGTTATAGGAATGGGAAGAATAGCAAAAAAAATAGCCACTGGCAAGGGTACCGGAGAATCCTCATCATCCGGGGCTCCACAACCTCGATTCGGTGGCTGGTTACGATTTTTAACTGCGGCAGCCAAACAAAAATATGACACTGATATCTCAAAATGGGCTGCAATTAAGGAAAGGGGCATACAAGTTCCATTGGCAGGGGTGCCAGAAATCAAGTTAGCCCTTCGCAATCGTGGATGGGAGCTTTTCACTTCAACTCCCATAGATGCCGTCCTTTCGGTGGTGTGTGAGTTTTATTCTAATTTTGATCATTATAGCTCCACCAGAATATATCTTCTGTACGAGGAAAAGAAGTGGATGTCTCTGCCAATGAAATCAACGAAGTTTTGAAGGTCATTCGTGTTCGTAACGATGAATAGCCCAACACTTGTAATTCCAATGTAGAGATTCAACAGATCACAAGCGTTCTTTGTGACGGAGACGTGGATTGGACTTTTACGGCAGATGGCATGACAGCTCGGCATTTTTACCCGAATAAACTTAAGCCAGCATGGTTTTTCTGGTTTAAATTCTTTTGTGGCTGCCGTTTACCAATAAACTATCTCACCCATGTCACTATGGAAAGGGCCAAATTGCTAAATTGTATTGCTACTGGGAAAGCCGTAAATGTCAGTCAGCTCATATGTCAACAAATCTGCTACTCCACTACCAGTAGGCAATCGGGATTATGGTTTTCCCATCTGATTACGACTCGATGTTTAGAAAGTGGTGTGGTGATTGAGCCTTCAGAAGAAAAATTGAGGCCAGACTAGATGATTGCAATGGAGGGTATACGAGCTCAAGGTTAAACGCACTCGGTCCCAAGCTTCTATGCCACACGTAGAGGAATCTGATGATTCAGATGATGAGCCTGTACCTGCTCCACATAAATTGCAGGAGGAGCTTCTACATCAAATCTTGGCAAAAAACAGGGGATAGGCCAACGTTTTGATTCGTTATGCAATATCAGTTTACGTGGTAGCAGATCATGGAGGCTCGTTAGATGGCCAGAGAGAGGGGAGAGGACCCTTCTACATTTCCTCCCTTTCCTCATTTTCCACAAGATTTGGGGCCCCATGCGCCTTGATTTGTTTATGCCTATGTGTTGGGCCGTTTTCTTTGTTTGATATTTATCGTCATTGATTTTCTAGGCTATATTACCATTCATTCTTATTAGTTAGGTTTCATTTTGGTTAGTTAATTTCCTTTTAGATAGATCTAATATTTTCGTAATGGTGTTTTCATTTATTTTTGTTGTGTATTCCCTTAAGGGAATAAGTTTTTCTTGATTCTTGTAGGATTATTTTCTACAGTCATTTTCTTGTTTTTCTTATTGTCTCAAGGGAATTATTTATTTTTTTGGTTTTGTTTTGTTTAGTGTTCTCTCCAGCTTTTCTAGGGCGACAAGGGGATATTTATAACGGATACTGCTCCAAACACGAATTAAATCTAGCGAAGTTTTTCTTTTCCCATTTTATGCTTTTATTTTTGCATTGAGGACAATGCTTCATGTTAAGTGTGGGATAGGAGTTATTTGGATTTTTTAAGTTGTTTGGTGTATTTTACTCGATTTTGCTGCGATATTTTAACTTTTTCTTTGATCTGAGATCTTGTGAAAATTTTGTGGATTAATTGACCATTATTTTTTTAACAATTTTTGAAAGTTTTTACTTAACATATTTTTTCCATTTTTTTGCATAATAAATCATTACTTGAATCATGCATGAATGAGTAGTCGGTATTAATATTTTCCATTCATGATTTTTAAGATTTTTGAGAACTAAGCCATACTTTAATTTTTGATTTGGGATATTTAGACTATCAATTTATGTAGACTCAATTATGTTGCATCCCAAAAACTCATTGTATTACATTTTCGAAGCTAATTTTTAGACGACCTGATTTAGTTTAAAAATGAGGGTAGTGCCTTCTTTGGTTGTTGAGCCTTTCTAGCCAGCCATTTTAACAATTTATTTCTAAATACCTTATTTGAGCCTTATTCTTGTAAAGAGAAATATCAGTCTCCTTCTTTCACATAAACTCAATTTGCCTATCCTTATTGAGCTTAATGTTCCTTTCATTGTTTTATCCTAAGTTTCCCCTTTAAGAGCTTATGGTGCACATTATTTCTTAAGAGGATATAAGGGTGGAATTTTGTGAGAAGTGAGTGATGTACATTTTTATTGCGAAATCGGGTATTGGAAAAAATTGTTGAGAAAAAATAAATATGGAAGTGTTGGTATATGCAGGTAGTGCCCATCACTGGTACCTGCATGTTTTTGATATTTATAGGTAGTGCCCATCACTAGTACCTATATTTGTAGGTAGTTACAGCTCATCTTTGGTACCTGCGTGTTTGTGTGTTGCGAGTAGTGCCTACCACTGATACCTGTACTGTGAGCGGACATAGAAAAATAAAATGATGATGTGATGTATATATGTTCAAGGGAGGTTGGCATGTTTGGTTGTTCAGAATTTTTCGTTGGTATTTGTTACTCAAGTGTGGGGTTGTAGATGTTTGATATTTCGCATGTGAAGAGAAGTTTTGTTTTAATGTGTGGCCACCATTACTATAAAACTCTTGTTCTTATTTGCTATATCCATTCCCTTCTTTGGCTAACAAATATCCTAACCTATAGGTCGAACTGAAAGTCTTACCTAATTTAAATTGAATCGGTTGTCTAGATTAGTGGAGGGGTGTAAGAAGAGTGAGCTATGGGGTGTTTAGAAAAAATTTTGAGTCTTCATGATTTAATCTAAATATTTTCAAATCTAAATTTTTGAATGGCTATACACACATACACACGAATTTCATGTTTTGGTTTTTATTAGCATTTGAAGCTTTTGGGTTCATAGACTACTCTGATTGCTGGATTGATTATTGATTAGTTATGTGGATATTTGAAGGAATATGTTGAGTAGAATGTGCTAAGCTTAAATGTTTTAATTTTATGTTCGATCAAGAACGATCAAAGGCTAAGTGTGGGGTAATTTGATAAGTTCATAATTATGATATATTTTATGTGTTGTAAGCAAGATTTGAGTTATTATTGAGCTTAATTTGGTTATTCTCAGTTTTTGTAGGGTTAAAGTGAAAAAGGGGTGAAAAAGATGGGAAGAGATGAAAGAAAATGCTAAGGGCGGAACAGGCACGAGTATGAAGTCATTTCGGACAGTGTTTCGTATTTCAGGGGTAACTATTGATCCTGAGTCCAATTGAAGTGACTTGAGATGCATTGGAAAGCTAAGGTAGAGAGCTACAACTTTTGTGTTTTGCAATTTTTCAAATTCCATAAGCATCTAGGCAAAAATCGAAGTTGAAGGCGGAGCACAGTTGTAAGAGCCGATCTAGCACACATGCGCTGGAGCTGTGCAGCGCATGTGCGCTGCGTCCAGAAGAGGAATTTCAGATGGAGCTCGCACGCACATGAGCGCTTAGAACTCCATGCATGTGCGCGGAAGACAAAAGATCAAAGAGAGGTTCTGCCCTGCGCGCACATGCGCGCTAAGCTTCCAGCGCATGTGCGTGGAAGGCAGCAGGGTGGCGTGAATTAGATTTTTGGCATGTTCCTTCGCCCGGTTGGACTCCTTTTTTAGCCGATTTCACGTTCTTATCCATAAATCCTTAATTGTAGCCTAATAGTCATTATAAATACCCCAAGAATGGTGAGAAAAAGGGGATTGACACTTTTATTTTCTTTTGACTAGGGTTTTTAGCAGTAGAAATTCTTCTTTATTCTTCTATGGCACTTTGTGCCTAAACCTTTTTCTTGGTAGAGGGATTTGAAGCCATGGTCAATTTTACAAAGTTGTGAGACTTCTTGTGCTTGAATTTATTCAATTATATGTCAAGTATTGATGTGCATATTTTTCTGCGATTAATTTTATGATTGTTCTTTTTAGCTTATTATTGCTGCAGAATATGAAATTATTGGAATTAATCTAGAGTTAGATTTTTTTAACTGTGTGTGTTTAATTCAATCTGTGAAGCAACTAAGTTTGATAATTACTCGATTAGTGTTATTGAATTTAGGGAATTTAATCATCTAATTGTAAAATAACCGCGTGTGTTTAAACAATTAATTAGCCTAATTGTACTTGTTGATTTTAAAGCCTCTGTTAAATTAATCTTTGGCGCGTGTCTGAGTTAGATTAATAGTTAGGGTTAATTGGATCGCGTATCGAAAATTAACCAACTTTAGAAAGAAATAAGAATCAACTTTGAATTGGTATTCGTTCGAGTTAATTCTTCAATTAGTGCTTGATTTAAAATTGAATTATCTTGTGTGTCAAGGATCGACTAGTGAAATTGCCATGGTAGATATGACCAAAACCCAAACTTTTCTTATATCAAATTTTCTTCAATTATTGTAATGTTCTTGTTTTAGTTTTAGTTTAAAAGCATTCAAAAACCCTCTTTTCCATTTAGCACAAGAATAAACTCCGTTCTCTGTGGGACGACTTGTACTCACCACTACTACATATTGAGAGTTGTTAATTTTGGGTGCCTATGACAGCATTGCAACTTGACAGCATCATTTTGCACCCCAAGTTTCCCTCTAATTCTGTTGACCCAAGGCCTTTTTTGCTTAGTTCAAAGTCCGCTCCTGAGGTGTTGCTTTCTGACTTTTCTATTATTCCCTCTAATAAAGAGATTAGGAAAGTTGTTTTTGATTTAGCCCCTTTCAAGAGCTCAGGTGCTAAAGGGATTCATGTTTTTATCTATCAAAGGTTCTAATCTATTGTTAGACTTAGTACTAGTTAGTTCATTACAAGAGCTTTCAAGGGTGATCCCCTTCCTTCTCACATTAATGATTTCTTTGTTTTCCTTATTCTTAAATGGAATAATCCCAAAGCTGTTAAAATTTTTAGACCTATTAGTCAAATTCTCTAATTCTATTTTAAAATTCTTTTTATAATCCTAGTAAACAAAATTAGACCTTTGACGGGAAAGATTATTTTTCCAATATAGTCTGGCTTCTTTCTTGGTAGAAAAGTTTCTGATAATGCTATTATTGTCCAAGAAGTTATCTTTAAACATAGGAAGAAGAAAGGAAAGAAGTTGGTTCTTCTTATTAATCGTATAACCTCTTCAATGCTGGTTCTTTTAATTAATGGTGACCTTTCAAAGTGGATAATCCCTTCTAAAGGAATTAGGTAAGGTGATCCCATTTCACCTTATGTACTCCTTATTTGTAAGGAGTATATTGCAGTATTCAATTCAAATTTGCTAAGAAGATGTGGGAATCTATTTAATTTGGTAGGAATGAGCCTTCTATATCTCATTCCTTATTTGCTAACAATGTGGTTTTGTTTAATAGTTGTGAAAGTCACTCCATTCATACTTTAACCAAAGTTCTGAGTGATTTTAGCCAAAGATCTAGGTCAGTTATTAATAATAGCAAATCTCATAATTTCTTCTCAAAGAACTCTGATGAGGAGATTAAAAGTGAAGTTTTTGATATACTAGATTAGCTTTCATTGATGACTTGAGAAGGTACTTGGTTTTCTTGTGAGTAACTCTAGAATCTCAAATTTTACTTTTTAAATATATTTTGAAAAAAGTTAAAAAGAAATTGGTTGGTTGGAAGGAAGATATGTTGTCTTTGAAGGAAGGATAGTAGTAGTACAACAGTAGCTTTTGCCATTCCTAATTATTATGGTAACTATGCTCTTATAACTATTAGTATTTTTTATAATATTAATAGAGTTAAGAGGAATTTTTAGTGAAAAACTTCTGAAGAAAGAAAGAAAAGTCATCTAGTGAAGTGGAGCTCAGTTGTTAGCCTAAGGATTGGGGTGGTAGGCATTAGAACCACTAAAACCTCTAATGTGGTTGTACTTGGTAGCTTATGTTGGAGGATGGTAACTAATCCTAATCAACATTGGGCCAACCTCTACCGGCTCTTTATGTTTGTTGTGTTAATAATAAAAAGTATAAATTGATTGGGAGATTACTCTTAAAAAGATGTTGGTTCTATTAATCTTAAATGTTTGATGAGAGTTTTGGACATCTTTAATAGATGAATGAAGTGGGTAGTAATAGATGGTAAGACTATTAACTATTTGTGGGATAATTAGATTGGAAAGTATTCTTTGAGAGAATTACTTATAGGTCCTATTATAGTTGTGGAGGAAAAGATGAAAGTAGAAGCCATTTTAATTTTGATAGGTATTGGAATCTTATTGGCCTCTCCTTTGAGGTGTTCTTGGGGTGAGCTTCTAATTAAAGGAATACCAAGGCAAAAGGGGTCTCTAAGGTGGAAGGAAAATGGTAATAGAAAACTTGCAACTAAATCAACTTAGAGAATAACAATCGCTTATGAGAATAAAATTCATGGTACTGCTAATAGCTAGAATTGGATTTGGAAAGTTCCTAACTTCCCTAGACTAAAGACTATACTGTGTACGGGCTTATTTGCCATCATAGGACTGTCAACTAGGTCGAGTTAGCCCAAACTCACTCCATTGATTCTTAAATTAGTGGGATGAGTTTCAAATAAAATGAGTTAAGTTTGACTATAAAACTTATACCCTTGCATTGTGAGATTAGTGCTTGACTTGGTGTATCGGTGGCCAATTTGGTAGAATTAGGGGTTGTTTTGTGAAAATCGGATGTTATTGAACTAACCAACCTTTTATTGATTCACCAGTTTGACTAGTTTTCTTCTTAACAATTTTCAACTTTATTATTCAATCGAACCATTACCCTAGCTAGTTTCTGGTTCAACCACCACTTGGTCCAATCTGAGTTTAAAAACATTAATTTTAAGGTTAATTTCACTTTACCCCTCAAAGTTTAGAGTCAATATCATTTTTGTCTTTGACGTTGTTTTTTAGCCACTTAAATTCTTGTGATAAATCCAACTCAGTATTTTGGCTCATTTTGACAAAAATACCCTTGTGATTTTGTCAAAATAAAAGACTATCTTTCTACAAATGTCATTCTTTCTCTTTCCTTTTCTTTTTTACCTAATTCATTTTTTTCATTTTCTCTCATTTTGTTAACATGACTCAAAATTTTATCATCTTTTAGTGTTTAAAATTCATCAACCTCTATTTAAGGAAAAAAGCTAAGACATTTTGGGTGTCATGAAAAAATTTGTCCATACGACAATCATTGTGGATAAAAATGTCATTTTAACTAAAAAACAAACACCATTAAATTTTACCCTTAGTCTACAAACTTTAGCAGTTTAAAAATAATGTAAAAGACTAACGTGGTAGTGACTATAAACATAAAAAATGGTTAATTACATTTACATCCCCTGAAGTTTGGGCAAACTATGAAATAAACTCCGAGATTTGGCCAAATTACAAATACCCTTTCTTTCTTATATAACAAAAGCCCCACTATCATCAGTCAACTCACGTTGACTACCTATATTGTACTACATTCCTAAAATGCCCTTAGAAACCCTATGAACACCCTCCAATTCTCTCTCTCTCTCTCTCTCTCTCTCTCAATCACGCCACAAATCAAAACCACAAAGGCTTGTCAATGAATCGAGTCTAGATCCGGAACGTATCTGATGGAACCTGTTTATCTAGGTTTGGATCCATAAGAAATTTCGATTACCCAAATCTGATCTAGACTAATTAAGCTATTATAATAAATAGATCAGATACGAATCTTATTGTCCGTCCCCATTTGGACCCGAATCTGATTAAAGTATTTAAGATATAATAAAATTATATAAAATTAGTGTTATTCTATATGTACACATACATAAATGTTGTGTAAATTATCAATATAAATTATATTCTATTGTATAGCCAATGCATGAATATAAATTTTGAAATAAATATTTGTTATAATTACAAAAATAAAATCTATAAATTATAAAATTTCTATATAAAAATTTCAATAGTTAAAAAATATTATAGACCCGAATTTGGATTTGAATTCGACAAAATCCAACGAATATTGGTTATGACTTTATTTTTGTAGACTCAACGGATAGCTGGATCTAAATATACTAAATGGATTCAGGTTTGACTTTACTAATTCCGACTCGAATCTAATTCGTTTACAGACCTAACCACCACTACCATAACAAACAACAACTTTATATCTTTACCAACAACTACTATCATTTTCTCTTCCACCCTTCCAACTCTCTATCTCAACCAAATAACCACCAACACCCTCATCCTCTCTTTTATCCCTCCAACTCACTCACTCACTCAAGCACCGTCATGATTCTCTGAAACAAATCGAATAAAGATTGAATATTTGCTCAGTGGCTCCAATGCAGTTTGATGACAATGTCAACCCTGACAACCTCTTAAAGTCTTGTCAACGGGTAGAGATCATTAACTAATCTCGGTGATCGGAGAAGCTTTATCCAAGTTCAATCCCAAAAGGGTAAAATAATTTAACCCTTATTTTAACCCATTAGAAAACCACTGGAGAATGTTAAAATGGATGTCCATGAGTGATTGAAGTATTTGATATAGCGGGTAAAAAATCTGTCACGCCCCAAAATCAGGGTCGCAACACAGTGTGCCCTCACCTTTCACGAGAACATCAGGCTCAAAACCCCTAACCTCTAATCACTTGCCTTAGAAAAATTACAAACACCTGTAAGAATGTTATGTAATAAAGTGAGAAAACACTTACCTAGTAAGTAGTTTATGACCTTTTTTATAGCATTGAGTACATTACATAAATATAACTTTGCAAATATTGTTTCACACATTAAAGAATAAGTATACATATATAGATGCAATTTTATAAAAAAAATCACAAGTGTCAAACACTTACATATAGGTAAGTGGCAAGATGTGTAAAAGTGAACATTTCATATTCATAACATAGAGCAAAATCGAACATAAACAATACACATCCATTGTACGTACATATATCGTTGGCCTCAAGGGTTTCCTAAAGGTTAATCGGCTACCTGAATATCCAGTGTTAACTATTATACCCGTTAGACAAAGGCCATCTGACATAGGTCAGTTTTCCTCTGTTGGGTGGAGTCAAACATAGACTAGCTACCCTCCGCTAGATAGAGAAATAGGGAACTAGCTCCCATCGAGGTCACCAAAGTTATTCAAGAGGTAAATTATTTTTCATATATCAAAATAAGAAATCATACATCAGACAATCATCATATTCGGTCAAAGTGCTACTTACTAAATTCATATTAAGAACATTAAATTAACCATACTCAATATGAATTTCATAGGTGACATAATACTTTGCAAAAATAAAATTTTCATAGAAAGAGACTTTTTAAAATATGAAAAAAGTTAGAACCACTTATATTCTAATAACCTGAAGCATGTGAGTTTAAATTAAGTAACCCGAAACATGCGAATCCTTTCCTATAAAATAACCAAAATTTCTTAATTCTATATTTTAGACCTAAAACTAATTCCAAAATCTTACCTATGGTTGTATCAAATGAGAATTTAATTTCCATTCTTTAACTTATTTTCTCAATAAAGTAAACTAATGCCTCACAAATTCATATATTCTTTTCTGCCAAACATCAACATCAATTCTGATGATCCACAAACCTTATTTTGATGATGACAAATGCATTTTACCTCTTAAACCAAGCTATGTGGGTCTGCTATTATATTTGCTAGAAACAGAGCTTTCAGACGTAGTACACCATCCGAACAGTACTACATTTCTCGGACGCATAGGCTCGCTGATCAAGATTACCACGGACGTAATTCACTGTCCGAACGGTCAGACAGAGAGCAAGTTTTCTGAGCACCTACAACGGACGCACAGGCCAGTCCGAAAGAATGTTCATCTGACGTATTTCTCCATCCGAAAAAGTATGGCAGAATCAAGAATGATAAGTACTTTCAACGGACACATTCAACCATCCGAAAGAAGTTTACATCGAACGAAGATGATTGTCCGAAAGAAACAATTCCCTGATAGGCATTAAACCTTTCGGACACAATAGATCATCTGATGTGTGAACTTTTCAAACACACCTAGTTCGGAGTCTCGATGGAATGGATGCAAGCTTGGCCATCCGAATGACATCCACTACTCACTTATATTTAAGATCAGACGATGGGTAGAACACACAACAATAACATCATACGTCTGAAACCTATAACGACTAGTTTTCGAGCATTTATTATTGAGCCGTTGGGAGGTGGTTACAACCCAATTTATTACACCTATAAATACCAACTCTGTTGATAATGGAGGTGGTTACAACCCAATTTATTGCACCTATAAATACCAGCTCTGATGATAATGTAAAAATAATCTTACACATTGAATACAAGCAAGAAGAAAAGCAATTTGAGTGAAAATTAGCTATTGAGCAAAGTTGTATTAGTGTATAATTTAGAAGTGCTATTCAAAAATATTGAGTTGAGTGATAATCTTGTACAAAAGTGAGGTTGAGAGTAAAATCCTTGGCTCAACTAAAGAGAATTAGTGTGAGCAAGGATTGTCCTACTTTGTGTACATTTGAGATTATTGGCTCACCATATTTGAGGAGCATTCTAGTGGATCAACACTTCAAGCTTGGTAGCTTGGAAATGTTATTTGTTTAATCTCTTTCTTTACTTTTTCTATACTTCATAAGCTTAATTATTTTTATCTCTGTCAATCTACTTGTTAGTGCAAAAGATTTTATAAGTGCATATTTTGCAAAGTATTTTTTTAAGAAACCTAATTCACTACCCCTTTTAGGTTGCTTTGGGGCCAACAATTGGTATCTGAGCATTGGTCTCTTTATTGTGCTTAAATTTCATTTGAGTAAAGATCACTTATGGCAACCAATAATACTTTATTTTTTGAGGGTGAATCTATCACAAGATCCCCTATGTTTAATGGGGTAAACTTTATTAGTTGGAAAGATAGAATGAAAATATTTTTGCAATACATTGATATTGACTTGTGGTATATTGTAAATGAAGGTCCTTTTGAAGCTACCATCTTTGATGATCATACAAAGAGAAGAAGAGAAAAGATAAGGGATGAGCTCACTCCACAAGACAAGGCAAACTTGACTTTAAATGCAAAAGCTATGAATGTGCTATATAATGCCTTAACTCATGACAAAGGATGCATTTCTGCTAAAGAAATTTGGGACAAATTGAAGGAAATTCATGAAGGGAGCGATGATGTTCGAGAACAAAAGAAATCCTTACTTGTTTGAGTCCTTCAAGATGGAGCCACATGAAAACAATGATAAAATGTATTGTAGATTCAATGATATAATCAAGGATCTTGAAGCCTTGGGAAAGGAATACTCTTAGCGTAAGAAAAATAGAAAAATTTTGAATGCTCTATCCAAAGAGTGGGAGGCCAAAACTATTGCTATAGAGGAAGCAAAAAATTTAAATTCCATGCCGATTGAATCTTTAATTAACTCTCTTATGTTCTATGAATTGAAGTTAAAGGCTAAGGTGGTGGATGATGAAGAAACAAGACCAAAAAGGAGCATTGCATTAAAGACTTCTCAAGAAGAAGATGAAAATGGCTCCATCAACCTATGAAGATGAAGATCTTGATGAAGGAGATCTTGTACTCATCGCCAAAGGATTTCTCAAACACTACATCAACAAACGGAAAATGAGAAGAGGTGGAGCTATCAACTCAAATAATTTTAAAGGGAAGACCAAGCAAGAAATGAAAAAGCAAAATGAAAAGTGCTTTGAATGCGGTCAACCCAAACACTTTGCAAATGAGTGTCCTTCCAAGAAGAAAAAGGAAGGAAGAAAGCCTCGCTTCAACAATTTCCAAATCACATGGGATGATAGAAACTCCGAAGTAGAAATTGAAGAAGAAATGGAGATGGCACAAATGGCTTTTATGGCCATTGGTGATGATGAGGTAACCTCTAATTATGATTCTAATGATGAAAATGATAACAATGATCTTGAAGCTTTCACTTTAAAATTACATGATAGTTTAAAAGAATCATATGCTAGAAAATAAGGAGTCAGTAAAGAAATCAAATGATTTATTGAATGCTAACTCTAAACTTGTGAATGTAAAATAATAGGTTATCACAAGAAAACAGTGATTTGAAGAAAAAATGCATGTGAAATCAAGGATCAAGGAAGAATAAGCCTCCTTGAAGAAAAGATTGGATGACTTGAATATAATCTTACATAAAAAAAAAAAGGAAAATATTGTTGATTTAAAAAGGAATAGAAATGTATTGATCAACAAGAACTTTGTCACCTTTAGAAAGAATGATTTATGCTTTGTAAAATCAAAATCTTCTTTATATGGAAATAAAAATGTTATTGCACTTATTGCCAACAACATGGACATGTGAAAAATAATTTCTATGTCAAGAGAAATGAAAAACTTGGTATGAATACCATATGAATTTGTAGTAGTTTTACTAACTCTTATGGATCCAAGAAAATATGGGTATCAAATGTTATCACTTAATTTCTTGTGTAGGAAATGAATATCACCAAGGATGCCAAATGGTTTGTAGATAGTGGGTGCTCAAGAAATATGACGGGTGATGCTTCTCTCTTCACCAAACTCATATCCAAAAGTAGTGAAAAGGTGACTTTTGGGGATAACATGAAAGCAAAATCAATTGGTCTTGGTGATGTAGGTAAAAATGGTGAGACTTTGATTAAAAATATGCTTCTTGTTGATAATTTGAATTACAATCTATTAAGTGTGAGTCAACTTTGTGATAAAAATCTATATGTGTTATTTACCAAACATGAATGTCTAATTCTTGATAAAAAAGTGTGTTGTTTTATTTAAAGGTACTAGGCACAATGATATTTATGTGATTTATCTTGACAATATTGGTAGTAGCAATGTAAAATGTCTAACCACTTCTATTGATGATCCTTGGCTTTGGCATAGAAAGATTTGTCATTTCAACAAGGATTTAATTGAAAAACTTGCCAAGAAGGAATTGGTAAGAGACTTGCCAAAATTAAAATTTTTGAAAAACAAAATTTGTGATGCATGCTAATTTGTTAAATAAGTTAAAGTGTCTTTTAAACCAAACAATTGTGTGTAAAACAACTTCTAAACCCTTGGAATTATTGCATTTGAACTTGTTTGGTCCAACTCAAAATGCTAGTCTCGGTTATAGTAAATATGCATTTGTGATTGTTGATGACTATTCTAGGTATACTTGGGTACTATTTCTTGTTCACAAAAATGAAACTTTTGAAAATTTCGTAAAATTGTTTTCCAAATTCAAAAGTTGTTGAATTTGAAAATTATCCGTTTGAGAAGTGACAATGGAGCCGAATTTAAAGTTGGAGGTTTTCTCAAATTTTGTGATCACAACGGTATTTCACATGAATTTTCGGTTGTTAGAGTGCCTCAACAAAATGGTGTTGTTGAAAGGAAAAATAGAACATTTCAAGAGGCCGCTAGAACTTTGATTAGTGAATGTGATTTACCAAAATATTTTTGGGCCAAACCCGTTAACGCGGCTTGTTATGTTATGAATTGCGTTTTGTTAAGGCCTATTTTAAATAAAACAACTTATGAACTCTTGTTTTATAAAAAACCTACACGTTGTGAGTTATTTCAAAAATTTTGGTTGTAAATGTTTTATTTTAAAATCAAAGAAAATCTTGGAAAATTTGACAAAAAATCGGATGAAGAAATTTTTCTAGGATATTCTAGTGACAAGAAAACATACCGAGTATATAATAGAAGAACACTTTTGATTGAAGAAGTTGTGCATGTTATATTCGATGAAACTAATGTTGTTATTTCAAAGAATGTATGTGAAGATGAAGATGTAGGTATTCAAAAGGAGCTTGAAAAGCTCACTATTCATGAAGAACATCAAGAGATCACGCCAAACAATGAAGACAACTCCCATCACTTAGACAAAGAAGGAGAAAAGAACGAAGACACTCCAAAAGATCTTCCAAGAGCATGGAGATTTGTCTCTAGTCACCCTCAAGATTTGATCATAGGTGATCCATCCGATGGGGTAAAAACTCGATCTCATAAACCTTTAAATAGTAATTGTGCATTGCTTTCTCATATTGAACCTAAATGTGTGACATGATGAATTGAATGATGAATCTCGGGTCTTTGCTATGCAAGTTGAACTTAGCCAATTTGAGAAAAATAATGTATGGACTTTAGTTGAAAGACCATCAATTCATCCCGTAATCGGAACAAAATGGGTTTTTAGAAACAAATTAAATGATAAAGGTGAAATCATTAGGAACAAAGCTAGATTTGTTGCAAAGGGTTATGCTCAAGAAGAAGGCATTGATTTTGACGAAACCTTTGCACCAGTTGCTCGTTTAGAATCCATTCGCATGTTTCTTGCATATGCATGCTTTAACAATTTCAAATTGTTCCAAATGGACGTCAAAAGTGTATTTTTAAATGGTTTTATTGATCAAGAAGTTTTTGTTGAACAACCCCCTGATTTTGAAAACAAAAAATTTTCAAATCATGTTTTCCAACTTTCTAAAACTTTGTATGGTTTGAAACAAGCCCCTAGAGCTTGGTATGAAAGGCTAAGTATTTTTTTGATTGAAAATGGATTTAAAAGTCTAGGTGTTGTTGACACCACTCTCTTTACCAAAACTAATTCTAATGGTTTGCTAATTGTTCAAATTTATGTTGATGATATTATTTTTGGAGCAACTAACAAAAGCTTGTGCAAGGAATTCTCATGCTTGCTGCAAAAAGAATTTGAAATGAGTATGATGGGAGAAATACAATTCTTCCTTGGACTCCAAGTTCACCAAACAAAGAATGGAACATTCATTACACAAATCAAGTACATAAAGAAGCTACTCAAGTGATTTGGAATGGAAAATTACAAACAGGTTGGGACACCAATGTGCAGCTCAACCAAACTTGACAAAGATGAAGGAGGTAATAGTGTTGATGAAAAATAATAGAGAGGTATGATCGGAACCCTACTTTACTTAACAGCTAGCAGACCAGATATTATGTTTTCCGTTTGTCTGTGTGCTAAATTTCAATCTTGTCCTAAAGAATCACACTTGATTGAAATAAAAAGAATTTTCAGATACTTAAAAGGTACAATGGCCATTTTGGTCTTTGGTATCCAAAATCCTCATCTTTTGATTTAATTAGTTATTCTAATACTGACTTTGATGGTTGTAAAATTGATAGAAAAAGTACTAGTGGTATGTGTTACTTCTTGGGTAACTGTCCAGTGTCATGGTTTAGCAAGAAACAAAATTCTAGTTCACTTTCTACGGCAGAAGCCGAATATATTGCTGCTAGAAATTGTTGTGCTCAACTTTTGTGAATGAAACATACATTAAAAGACTTTGGTGTCATCTTTGATTGTGTGCCTATAAGATGTGATAACACTAGTGCAATTAATCTCACAAAAAATCCTGTCATGCATTCTAGAACCCAACACATTGATGTCAAACGTCACTTTATTAGAGATCTTGTGTGCAATAAGGAAATTTGTGTTGAATTTGTGTGTACAAAAGATCAACTTACTGATATTTTTACTAAACCATTGGCTTTAGACCTCTTTGAATCTCTCAGAACTCGTTTGGGCATCATTAATTTCAAAACTGTCTGTTAATTCTACGTTCAGACAGATATCTTCGTCCGAACTATCTGCTCTATCGGGCGTACCTAAACGTCCGAAATCCTTTCTTTTGTCTCAGACGCTTATGACTGTCCGAACTATCCTTCTCATTTCTCTAACTCTCTGGAATTTCTAACGGACGCATATCACTGTCCGACATTGCTTTGGACGCACAACATAGGGTTTCAACTATCCGTTCATCTTCGATCGGACACACGATCGGATGGATACGAATCGTTCGGATGTCTGAACGATTGTTTTACCTGTTTAAATCTCTTCATTTTTCATATTTCGGACACCTCCCCTCCACCGAACCCTATCTTTGGCACCCAAGAGCTTTCACAAAATTCTCTCACTCTCCTCTTTAATATCTAAAATTGCATAAGAATTTTCCTTTCCTATCCTCTCACTTACTCCAATTCAATCCTCTTTCACCAGTTTCACATCAAATTTCTTGCAATTTCCCACAAATCAACTCCAACACATTTTTCCCTCTTCTAAACTCTTTCTTCTTCAAATTTACAATGGTACGATCACGCGGTGGATCTTCTACGGCTACCTTAGGATGAAAATCAAAGGGCAAGACTCTTGTGCAGGGACAATCATCCACAAATCCTCAAACCACTACTGATCCTTCTCTACCCAAATTAATTGATGCCAAGGCATCTGACCGGTACACCTCTCTTCTTAACAAGTCCATTATTGTTCAAAGACCTATTTCTCAAGGTATTTTTGATGAATTTAACTTACCTATTGTGAAATCTTGCTTTGAAAAACAAAATTGGGGTCATTTGGTTCACTTAGATTTTCAATTTATCATGATATGGTACTCCAATTCACTGCTAATCTTAGGAAAGGTCCTACTATTCGTATGTTGATATCTCGTGTGAATAACAAAAATCTTGACATTACATCCAATGTCATAAACTGTATTTTTGAATGTGAAGTTCTCTCGCCTAACGATTTTTCCTATTTTTTTTCATTGGATAAATGGTCTGCTTTGGATAACTCGTTTTGACATCGACGAGGTCAAAGCAATTTTTAATGTCAATTTTAAACAGACTTCGGAAGACAAAACTATTTTGCTTACTCTTGAACTCAACAGTCTATATACTTTGGTCACTAATTTATTGTTACTGACTGATGGGCATCGCACTAAGCCTGGTAAAATGTAGCTCTATTGATTTTATTGTGTTTTTAAAGGCATTCAACTTGATTTTGGTTATCTCTTTTGCACCTTATGGGAGCTTTTCTTAACTGATACTTACTGCAACATACCTTTTGGAAAATTCTTTACTAAGATTTTTGATCATTTTGACATTCCTTTCAATTGAAAAAAATAATTTCCACCTTACTTTAACAAAGCTTACATTGAGCGTAAGAGTTTGAGATTTTTCAATGACCAACAGTTCACAAAAGCAGCTTTTGAAATTGAAAAATCTAAATCTCAAGCTTCTACCTCTGGACTTGCACTTACTCATTTCCCTTCTCCTCAAACACCTCCACCATCCCATGATCCCCATATTTCTTCTTCCGAACCTTCCCTCTCTCATATTTGCAGCCTTCTTACTTCTTTGAGCGACCAAATGAGCTCCTTTCAGCGTCGCACCAATCGAAAACTGAAACGACTTGAAACTCGTCAAAAAATTCTTTAAGATGCACTTAGCTTAGGAATGTCTGCTTCAGGTCAAGTCCAGTTTGCCAATATCCAGTCCCAATACACTCTCGAATCTTCCTCTGAAAGTGATGACGGTGGCACCAATGACGATTTTTCCATTCTTGGGGAAGACGATTGTGAGGACCCTACTGGCACCACCAATCTTGACAAATCTACTGCTCCTGGTGCTGATGATGACGATGATAAGGACGTAGAAGACACTTTCCACTACATCATGCAATGACAAGACACTGATGCTCATGACAGTGTAGCTATCAATGATGATGCACCCACCAAGAAGCGCAAACTTGAAGAACGTTCCAAGAAGAAAAATGACTCCACTTAGATTCTTTTTACTACTCTTGTGTTTATTTGTTAATGCTCTATTTAGTTTGGTTTGGTTTGATTGACGTCATTGTTAATGTAATTATTACCTGCTCTACTTTGTTTGGTTTGGTTTATTGCTCTGGTTTGATTATATTTGTTACATTACTTACGTAAGGGGGAGCACCCTCTAAGGGGGAACTTATTTCATTTTGATGATGTCAAAAGGGAAAGTAGGAGCATCTATCTATTAATTGATTGTGTTGGAATTGATTGTATTTTTTGATTCATAGTTTGTCATCATTAAAAAAGGAGAGATTGATGATCCACAAACCTTATTTTGATGATGACAAATGCATTTTACCTCTTAAACCAAGATGTGCAGGTCTGCTATTATATTTCCTGGAAACAGAGCTTTCGGACGTAGTACACTGTTCGAACAGTACAACATTTCTCGGACGCATAGGCTCGTCCGATCAAAATTACCACGAACGCAATTCATTGTCCAAACGGTCAGACAGAGAGCAAGTTTTCTGAGCACCTACAATGGAGAAGATAGGCGCACAGGCGCGTCCGGAGGAATATTCATTGGACGTATTTCTCCGTCCGAAAAAGTATGGCAGAATCAAGAATTATAAGTACTTTCAACGGACGCATTCAATCGTCCGAAAGAAGCTTATATTGGACGAAGATGACTGTCTGAAAGAAACAATTCCCTGATAGGCATTAAACCTTTCGGACACAATAAATCATTCGATGTATGAACCTTTCAAACACACATGGTTCGGACGATGGAACAGACGCAAGTTCGGCTGTCCGAACGGCATCCACTACTCGCTTATATTTAAGATCAGATGATAGGTCGGACACACAACAATAACAACGGATGTCCGAAACCTAGAATGGCTAGTTTTTGAACATTTATTATTGAGCCGTTGGGAGGTGGTTACAACCCAACTTATTTCACCTATAAATACCAACTCTGATGATAATGTAAAAATAATCTTACACATTGAATACAAGCACGAAGAAAAGCAATTTGAGTACAAATTAGCTATTGAGTAAAATTGTATGTATTAGTGTGTACTTTAGAAGTGCTATACAAAAATATTGAGTGGAGTGATAATCTTGTACAAAGTGAGGTTGAGAGTAAAATCCTTGACTCAACTAAAGATAATTAGTGTGAGCAAGGATTGTCCTACTTTGTGTACATTTGAGATTATTGGCTCACCATATTTGAGGAGCATTCTAGTGGATCAACACTTCAAGCTTGGTAGTTTGGAAGTGTTATTTGTTTAATCTCTTTCTTTACCTTTTCTATACTTCATAAGCTTAATTATTTTTATCTCTATCAATCTACTTGTTAGAGCAAAAGATTTTATAAGTGCATATTTTGCAAAGTAATTTTTTAAGAAACCTAATTCACCCATCTCTTAGGTTGCTTTGGGGCCAACAAATTCTATTTTGTCCAATGTATTTGTTCATCAATTTTTATCTATTCTACTGCCTATCTTTGATTACTATGTCATCATCCTCAATTATTTTCTTTGATCCAACATGGCCTTGTGCAAATACTAAAATAGACCATTCGTTTTGTTTTGTTTTTTTATTCTCTCTTGGCCAACAAAACAATTATAAACATTAAACCGTTAGGTAAACTTAGGCCATTTAATAAATTTTCAATTGCACACCATTCATGTAGAAATCAAAAGCTAGATATTAACGAGACATAATTTTTACCTTTTCTTGCTTTGAAAGAAATTCCATAAATATCTTCTTCCTCCTCTTTCTTTCTCTTGAATGGATATTAATCCTAATTTCCAATATAATATGTTATATAGTTATTTAGCTCTAGGTATATATAGCAATTATCAACCTTTAATATTTAATAATTAGTCCTTTGATAGTACTTAATTACCTATTAGTTCAAACTGATAACTTGTGGGATCGAAAAACTAGTAATATATTATTCGGCTTTAATTAATCAAATCGTGGATCGATTTAGATTTTCACATTCTATTCCCCTTAAAGAAAGTTTCATCCTTAAAACTTCACACACCATGCGTATCTCCCAATTGGATTCCACTATAACACATCTTCAATTAATTCAAGAGTTATAGAGTTTCCCTCTTACCCCAAGCATATCTAAACGAACATATTGTTTTGATTTTTCTCCCACAATCCTCTAAGAACACAACAAACCAATCACTAAATCGATACAAAATTTACTGAAGGAGTACCTATCATAGTGTCATTACATCCATCCACTTCCTAGCCATCTAGAAAAAAGAAAGTCCAAGATCAATCACTTCATCCCAAAAATTTCAATAACATCTAATACATACGTATAATTCAAACTTAAAACTAGTTGCAGGATTTCATAACCTACGTTCTACTACTACTAAATGTCACGCCCTAAAATCAAAGTCGTAACACGTCGTGCCCTTACCTTCTCACAAGGACACCAGACTCAAAATCTCAGACCTCCAATCACTTGCCTTAGAAAACTACGAACACCTGCAAAAATGTTATGTAATGGGGTGAGTAAACACTTGCCTAGTAAGTAGTTCATGACCTTTTTTATCGAATTGAATACGGTACATCAATATAACTTTGCAAATATTGTTTCACGCATTAAAGGTTTGTATACATATATAGATACAATTTTATAAGAAAATCACAAGTGTCAAACAACTATATATGGGTAAGTGGCAAATAAAAGTGAACATTTCATATTAATAATATAGATAAAAATTGAACATAAACAATACACATCCATTGTATGTACTTATATCATTGGGGTCAAGGATTTCCTAAGACTCAATCGACTACCTGGATATCCAGTGTTTCATTGGGTGGAGTCAAACATAGGCTATCTACCTTCCGTTGGGTGGAGAAATAGGGAACTGGCTTTCACCGACGTCACCAAAGTTATTCCAAGAACCAAATCATTTTTCATATATCAAAATATGAAGCATACATCACACAATTATCATATTCGATTAAAGTGCCACTTACTAAATTCATATTAAGAAAAACTAAATTAACCATGCTCCATTAGAATTTTATTGGTAACATAATACTTTTCTAAAAATAAAATTTACATAGAAAGAGACTTTTTAAAATATGAAAGAGGCTAGAACTATTTTCATTCCAATAACCCGACGCATGTGAATTTAACTTAAGTAATCCGAAACACATGAATCCTTGCCTATAAAACAACCAAAAAAAAATCTTAATTCAGTATTTTAGACCTAAAACTAATTCTAAAATCTTACCTACTGTTGGATCGAACTAGAATTTAATTTGTCGAAAAGATTTCCATTCTTTAACTTATTTTCTCAATAAACTAATGCCTCACAAATTCATCTATTCTTTACTGCCAGACATCATCATCAATTCCATTTTGTCCAACTTATTTATTCATCAATTTTTATCTACTCTACTGCCTATCTTTGATTACCATGTCATCATTCTCAATTATTTTCTTCGATCAAACGTGGCCTTGTGCAAATTGAAATAGACCATTCGTTTTGTTTTGTTTTGTTTTATTTTTTTTCTTTCTTGAACAACAAAACAATAGTAAATGTTAAAACATTCTGTTAGGCAAACTTAAGCCATTTAATAAATTCTCAGTTTCACACTATTCATGTAGAAATTAAAAGCTAGATATTAACGAGACATAATTGTTACCTTTTCTTGCTTTTCAAGATATCCCATGAATATCTTATTCCTCCTCTTTCTCTCTTCAACGGCTATTAATCCTAATTTCCAATATAATATGTTATATAGTTGTTTAACCCTAGGTTATACAGTTGTTTAACCCTATGCTATTAGTCCCTTGATTGTACTTAATTACCTATTAGTCCAAACTAATAACTTGTGGGTTCAAAAAATTACTAATATATTATTGGGTTTTAATTAATCAAATAGTGGATCGTTTGGATTTTCACATTGTACTCCCTTTAAAGGAAGTTTCGATTTCGAAACTTCACACACCTTGCGTATCACCCAATTTCCACTACAACACATCTTCAATTAATTCAAAAGTTATAAAATTTCCCTCTTACCCCCAGGCATATATAAACAAACATATTTTTTTGATATTTTTCCCCACAATCCTCTAAGAACACAACAAACCAATCACTAAATCGATACAAAATTTTCTAAAATTGTACCTATCATAGTATCGTTATATCCATCTACTTCCTAGCCATCTACGAAAAAGAAAGTCCAAGATCAATCACTTCATGCCAAAAATTTCAATAATATCTAACACATACTCACATACAATTCAAATTTAAACCAGCCGTAGGATTTCACAACCTGTACTCTAATACCACTAAATGTCACGCCCCAAAATCAAGGTCACAACACGCCGTGTCCTTACTTTCTCACGAGGACACTAGGCTCAAAATCTCAAATTTTTAATCACATGCCTTAGAAAAACTTAGAACATCTCTAAAAATGTTATGTAATGGAGTGAGCAGACCCTTGTCTAGTAAGTAGTTCATGACCTTTTTTCACAGGATTGAGTACATTACATAAACATGACTTTGCAAATATTGTTTTATACATTAAAGCATGTGTATACATATATAGATACAATTTTCAGTTTATATATAAAAAAATCACAAGTGTAAAACAATTATATATAAGTAAGTGGAAAATAAAAGTGACCATTTCATATTAATAACATAGTGCAAAATCAAACATAAACAATACACATCTATTGTACATAATTATATCGTTAGGATCAAGGGCTTCCTAAGACTTAATTGGTTACCTGGATATCCTGTACTAACTATTATATCTGTAAGATAAGAGCCAAACATAAGCCAGCCACCCTCCGCTGGGTGGAGTTAAACATAGATTGTGTATCTTTACTTGAGGCGGATGCTACAGTCTATAAGCCACTTTGCCCACTTGCTATATCACTTGGAATGACCAAAATACCTTGGTGAACACTTCTGAAAAGAATGCTCCTTTATAGAATGTTGTTTGTAAGGTTGCAGCTAGACAAATACCCATTCACCCAGCTCAAAGCGTCTTTCTGATCAATATTGATCAACCAACTGCTTCATCTTATTTTGAGCTTTGGCAAGGTTGTGTTTTTGCAAATGGATTGTCAGACGCTTTGCTGGGTTTTTGACTTCTCTAGCATTCAAGCTCTTGTCTACTGTTTCCACCATAGATTCATTTGGGAAACAAGGAGAGCGTAGAGGAGGTTTATGACCATAAACAACTTCGTATTGTGTGAATTTGTGTGGTTGTATGAAAATTGGTATTGTACTAATATTCAACCAAAGATAACCAAGAACTCCATTGTTTAGGGTGATCACTAGCCATGCAACTTAGGTAATCTTCTAGACATCTATTTACCACTTTATCTGTCCATCAGATTGAGGATGATAAAGTTGTGGACATGTGGAGTTTTACCCTTTGTAATTTGAATAGCTCCAGCCAAAAAGTAATAAGAAAGATGGAATCCCTGCCACTCACTACAGTTTTAGGCATGCCATGCACTTTGTAGACATGATGCAAGAATGCTAGAGCTACAATAAAGTTGTGTATAGATGATTAAGAGGTATAAAGTAGGCATATTTGCTGAGTCTGTCAACTACTACAAAGATAACACTTTTGCTATTGGATTTGATGGGGCAACGCTTCAATGAAGTCCATTAAAGTATTTGTCCATACCTTTTGAGGAATAGAAAAAGGATGTAATAATCCAAGGTAAACTGAATTATTAGCCTTGTATCTTTGGCAAACATCACAAGCTGCTATATAAGTTTGGACATCTTTCAACATGCCCTTCTACTATACCACAGCTTTTAGCTTCTTGTTTGTGACAAGAAACACAAAGTGACCTCCCACAGCAGTGTCATGCCATAAACTGATTAGTCTTTGCTTTACAGTTGAATTGTCTCCCACAACCAACCTATCATTTCTCCTGAATTAGTTGCATGCCCAAGTATACTTAGTTGTGCCTTGAAAAAAGGGATCAGAAATATTCTGTATTAGTATCTGCAAAATAGGGTCATGGTTATAACTGGTTTGGATATCAATCAAAATCGGGTTTTTGATGACTGATATTCCATGTAATTTAGCATCTTCCTAAGGTTGCATAAACAAAGAATCTAATACAATATTGTCAACTATTTTCTTATAAAGGATATCATAGTCATTAGCCCATCATCTTGGCCATCCACTTTTGTTGCAATGGAGTGGAAATTCTTTGCTCAAGAAGGTATTTTTGACTTTGATGATCAATTTTGATCACAAAGTGCCTCCCAAGCAAATAAGGCCTCTATATCTGTACTGCAGTTACCATTGCTAACATATCTTTTTCATAGACTGACATTCCCAGATTTTTTTCCCTAATGCTTTGCTAAAGAATGCTATTGGTCTCCCTTTCTTTAGTAGGGCTACTTCAATGCTCTTACCAGAAGTATTTGCTTTCACAATAAAGTCTTGATTAAAATCAGGTAAAGTTAGCGCATGAGGTGAGTTTAGAGTTGTCTTTAATTCTTGAAATGTCAAAGTTGTTGCATCTGTCCAGTTAAAATTATCCTTTTTCAGAGGATCAGTTAATTCCCTTGCAATCTTCCCATAATCCTTTATGAATCTCCTGTAGTTCCCAATAAGACCAAGAAATCCTCTTAGTTCTTTGATGTTTTTTGGTACAAGCCAATTTTGAATAGCCAAAATCTTCTAGGGATTAGGCTGAACCCTTCTTGATTGATTACATGGTCTAAGTAATCCACTTGTTTTTAAGCAAATGAACACTAGCTCATTTTCACCTTGAGGCTATTCTTCCTCAACAACTCAAATACCACTTTCAGGTGATTCAGATGAGATTCCCATGTAGGGTTGAATATCAATATATCATAAAAAAACTAGTATAAACTTCCTCAAGTATGGTATGAAAAATTCATTCATTAAACATGAAATATAAATAGAGCATTTGTTAAATCAAAAGGCATGACAAGAAACTCATAGTGACTCTCATGAGTTCTAAATGTATTTTTATGAATGTCTTGTGACCACATTTTTATTTGATGGTATAGCCTAATCTATGATCCAATTTACTAAAAATTTTAGCTCCAAATAACTGATCTAGTAGTTCTTCAGTAAAAGGTATAGGGAACTTATCTTTCACAGTGGCCTGATTCATTTAAACTACTAGTTTGTAGTCAATGCACATTCTCCATCGATCCTTCTTTTTCACAAACACTACTGGGGAAGAAAAAAGACTATTGACGTGTCTGATTATGCCATGCTCCAACATCTTCTTTATCAAATTTTCAATCTCACCTTTCTAAAATATAGGATACCTGTTGGTTTAACATTTATTGGTTGGGGTACCTTTTTTCAAGTAGATCATGTAATCTTGTTCCCTTGTTGGTGGTAGCTCCATAGGCTCCTTGAACAAATCCTCATAGTTGGCAAGTATATGATTCAATTCCTCAGCATTGTTATCACAAATTGTTTGTAAATTGCCAGCTTCAGAAACACAACTGATGAGGCATAACTGTGCAATTGGTAGCTGATCAGGTTTCCGCAACAACTGTGACATCTTTTTCTTTTTCACTAGTTGTATAGCATGTTACTTCAGTCCCCTCAAAACCACTCTTCTTTCCTCATGCATGAACTCCATTGTGAGATCATAGAAATTCCACTTAACATCTCACACTCATACTGATAACTATTGAACTCCTAATATGACCTCACAGTCTTCTATTGGTAGTACTTGCACTTCAGTAGAGAATTTATATCCATACATTGTCCAAGAAAAATCATGGCATACTTGATCAGTTTGCAACTTGTTTCCATTAGCCACTTCTACCATCACAGAATCAGTCTTTCAAGTCTTCAATCTCAACTTCTTGATAGTGTCAGGATGTGTAAAATTGTGAGAACTTTCATGATCAATGAAGATGTTGAGTGGCTTCTTCCCTACCTGCCCAACCACTCTTATTGCTTTGAACTTTGGCAATGATGGCGCGTGCCCGAAGGGCAGCGGCAGCAGTATGGTTCTAGATGCCGTCGCTAGATTGAGATTTGCGGCGGGTACTTCGACTGCCTTGTATCAAGTGAAGAGAAGGGGGTGCTAGGCTTAGTAGGGCTCGAACCTACAATATCACTGTTATGAGCGGTACGTTTCAACCAATTAAACTATAAGCCCCTACGAATCTCTACATGCAATAATCGCTCACTTCGGGAAGGAAAGAGGAGGCCTTTGCTCTATCAATTGAAATGATATTAACTGATATGTGTGCCAATTTCCCATCTTCCATTTCTTCCTCTTCTTCTACCATAACCACTTTACTCTTCTCCTCATATTCTTCATTATACAATTCCAATTTCTATAGTTGTTTATTCTTGCATGTCCCAATCCAAATTTCTCATCATACTAGAAACAAGACCCTTGGCCCTCTTTTCATGTATTTTAGTGGCAGTTAGTTTCTTGAAAGGTTTCTTACTAACTACAAATTATTAAAAACTGTTAAGACTAGATAATTTGAGTTAGGCAAAAGGGGTTTATTATTCTTGTTTCAGTGGGGAACAAGATCTATAGGGTTTGTGGAAGATAATTGGTGGGGAACAAAAGAAGGTTATGAAGCAAAAGAAGGTTGATAGGCTGTTTTGAAGAAAAGTTTGGTTTTCTAATTGTGATTGAGGATCTTGGCCTCCTCCATCTAGGCCAAGGCTGTCTGTCTAGCATGTTGCATGGTTTTGGACATGAACAATCCTCACAGATAATTGGATTTCAAATTTTAAGGCTACTCAAGAAGTAACTAGTAGCATAGTCTTTAGGAAAATCTACTTCATTCAGCAACTCCTCAAATCGCTCCTAATATTCTTACACTGATCCTTTCGCTTTAGTGACATGAGTTCTCCCGTGGGATCATCATACTGGTAAATTACCAAATCCTGAAGCCATTTCCTTGATATATTCTTCCCAACAAAGAGTCTCTCTTGTCAGTTTGGATCTTGCATATATTTGATGCCACTATAAGGCTTTTCCCCTCAAGATGCATGGCTGCCAATTTGACCTTTTCCTGTTTGGGGATGTTTTGTCACAGTCCACTATTTCTTGCTCAGAAAGTGATATCCATTTTCCAGTGCTCAGTTTAGTAATTTCTTCAGCTGCGGTAATTGTTGAAAATGCCCAGTAACTTCCTGTGAACCAAATCCAAAATTGATGTTCTTAAGATTATAGATTAATGGAGTTCTAGTTTAAATGTTCATAGACTTTTAAGTTGTAACAAAAAACTGATCACACTTATACAACCACCTCCCTGAAATCTTCACCTGAAAACCTAGGAAACTCAATTCTAGAGAATCTTGTGGCTGCTTGATAACTTCCCCCCAGCCTCATTGAATTCTTGATTCCCTAAAGTTGAAGCTCCATGATGTTCTTACTGATTTCTTTTTACATACATCTCAAGAACTAAAGATTTCAGTGCTGCCATCTCTCTCAAACCTCTCTCCATGCTCCTTCGCCAATATTTTAAACTTCTTAATTTCTTAAGACTAGGATCTAGTGTTATCTGTCATGATTCCTTGCTAAGTCACAACTTTGATACCACTGATGCAGCGAGCAGAAAATCCCTAATTCAATCAAGTCTACGAATTACAAGACAGAAATGTAGAAAACAATTCGAAGAACTTGAGCAGTTTTATTAACCAGAAAAAAGAATAGAATAGATCAATGTAATGGCTGGAATTTATAGAAGGAAACTTGGAAGATAAGTTACATCACACACATTTCCCATTCCACTATTCAGCTTACATATAAAGCAAATTGTAACTGCTCCAAATTCTACTAACCAACATGCCACGTAAGCAAGACACATAAGAAAGTCTCTAACTAACTACTAGCTCAGTTCTAACTGACAACTCCTTATTAGTATTAAGAAAAACTATGGCTTACAACTTTAAGATTTGCTTCAGTTGCTCGAATCATGCCTTCCTTATCTTTGGAACCACGCCTTCAATTATATTGCATCACTATTACGCTAATCTCCTCCCCTCTTTCTTTTTTGTCAAATTAACTAAGTGTTTGGTTCCTATTCTGAAATTAAAATCGGAATCAAAATGAGAATTATAAACTTTACTATCTGTACAAAAAGAATGAATTTCATTATATTGATAAATTCATAAATTTAAAATTCATATCTTAAATGAAAAATAAAAATAAATATTTTTAATACTTTTATTTTCATAAAATAATTTTTATAATAATTAATTAAATAATAGTTATAAATATTATTAATTTTAATTTCTATTACGCTGTTTATATCTATCAACCAAACACCTTCTAACTCCCCGCAGTTCAGTAACCACCAACAGCTTTAACATCGTAATTAAATGGCCTACGACTACGAGCTGGCAACGGATCTGATCCGACAAGTCCAACGGGCGATCCGAGCAGAAGTCGGGCTATCCCATTATGACCCGACCCAGAAACTCCTCCCACCTTTGCCTTCAATATCCGAATCTGTAACCTCTTTGGACCCATCACCGCCTCATCATCTCCGCTGTAAAAACTGCAAAGGAAAACTTCTTAGAGGGCTGCAATCACTCATTTGTATATACTGTGGCTGCCCAAACGATGTCGTACCGAACCTCATTTCGTTTAAGGACACTTTTGCTTATCGCTGGTTGCTTGAATCCCTTCAACTTGATGGATCAGTATGCTCCGTTTCCTATTTTTACATTATTTACTTTATTTATTGATTTATTTTGAAGTTTTATATATATATATATATATATAAAGGAATTAAAGGTTTCATGAAATAAAGGGTGAATAATCTGCCATGTTGATTTTTTTTTAAAAAAAAAAAAAAAAATTGTAGTTTTTTTTTTGGGGATAAAATGGGATTCTTAGATAGTTGGAAATGTATAACGGTAAATGCTAACAGGAGGAGAATTGTGGTTCTTTGTGGTAGTTTGATCAAATATGAAGTTGTGGAAGTAATTATGGAGTAGGCTAATCCGAGGAATAGCTTAGGGTTTGAAATGTACTATTAATTAGGTATCATGTGAAAAATGGGATAAAGGGAATACAGTTCATTAATTTAATCTTCTCTTGAAGTGTGCTAATCTGTAGCATTGTACAAAAAGATTCGAATCGGTTGGACTGAAATAATTTTTTTTCAGAAATTTTTTTGGTGCCAAACACAGAATTGTTTTCCAATTTCCTGGAAACAGGTTAGGGAATTATTGAAAGATTGTGTAAGTCATTATCCGAATAGTCTAAGAGATGTTAAACCAATATTTGATTTCTAAAACCTAAAATTTTGTTGTCAGTTCTTGTCTATTCATTTTTTATGGGTCCCATAGTGATATAGCTATAATTATGCATACTTACCATTATATTTTTATAGTTTAAGTTTAAACAATAACTATAAGTATTTGTGAAGTATTTATTGCAATTGGTATAAGTATTTTTAACTCATATTGATAAAACCAAACATGAAAAAACATGGAAAAAAAAAAATTTCGGAAGATCTTTTTATTGTCATTCAAATACCAGTCTCTTATACAATGGCCTTTTTTTTGGTGAAATATTTCTTTACATTCAACCAAATGGACCCTTTATAGAAAATTACTTTACAATATAGTTTAAGCAATTGTTTAATGTTCTTTCAGTTGAATGGGTGCGCAATGAATGGCATTTCACACTAATTACTTTATTTAACAGAATTTTGTTGTGATTGCTGATTAATTACAGCGAGTATGATTTGCAGTTGGTAGTAGAACATTTCTATCTAGTTCTAGTGTATACTGTCTCTTATACATATCTAACAACAGAACAACATTTCTATATGGAAGAGTTAACCTCAAATACATTAGAACCAAACAGAACAACAAACAGAGAAAACCTCAAATACTTATGAACCAAAAGATGTGTAACGAGGTGAAATTCCTGAAAGTTGTCATTGTTCTCATCAATAAATGCTGCGCCAAATATTGTTACTATTTCACTTGTTTGAAGTGTGCCAAATAAAGGGTGGAGCTTGTAAAACAACAGTGCCTAGTGTTATGTTTTTGAACCATTTCCTTTTCCGTTTAAGAGTACATTTGCTAAAGTCAGAAATGCTTTCTAGTGTTAGACTTTGCTTATTGCATGGTCTAAACAAAGGTAGTCCAAAGTTTAGGACCACTAACTGAGATTTTCAGTACCAAAGAATTCTAGTTTTCTTTGCTCTCAGTCCAACCCATATTGTTTCCTGAAAGCGAGTTTCATCTCCAACTTTAGTATTGTGCATCATGCTTGTTAACATAAAATATGTAATCATATGATTGTAATCTTAAGCTACACCTAATGTACTCAATGATATTTGGCAATCATGTATTACAAAACTGCAGGAAACTGTTGGACCACCATCAGAAAAAGGTGATTTGAACAGAGGGCAAAGTACACCAAACGTTGAGATTTCCTTGGCTGAGCTCCTAGATTTTAAAATAATTTGGCCGGCCGAGAAGGAGAAAGGAGAGAATGTATCAAACAAGAAACCAGTGGAGAGAAGTTATAAGAAATTGACTGGAATTGACCTGGATAACTTTTTCCATGAATCAAGGAGGACAGATTCTTCCAATGCTCCTGAAGATTGCCCAATTACAAGCAATGATGTTGTCACTGCAGAAATTAAAGGACACATACAACTCATGATAATCTAAGTTTCTTTGAGAATAAGCTTTCTGAGTCTGGCTCTTCAGCCTTCTACACACAAAAATAATGCTGCCTTTTCTGGATGGGAAGCAGATTTTCAGTATGCTAATTCTGGAGATTATTTTGGTGGCTCCAACTCGTTCGACCCTAGTGTAGATTTGGCATCTGCACTTAATCTCCATGAGATTTCAAAACTGCCTGAACCTTCCAGTGATTCTACAGCTGATATTTCTTCCCAACTGGACTTTGTTTTCGAACCTGCGAAAGAGTCAAAAAATGGAATATCAAAAGATGGTTCAGCAGCTTCTCCCTCAATTAGTGACTGGACTTCTGACCACCTGTGGAATAATTCAAAAATGGAGGCATCTTTATGCAATGATCAGCCTGATCCAACTGTTGGAGTGAAGGATGCTCTGCCAGAAGCTAATATGAGCAATGTTAACTTACCTTTGCAACTGGGCTCCATTTTTGGACCTGTGAAAGACTCAAAAGATGGAAACCAAGCAAAAGGAAGATTTGGCAACTTCTCCCTCGATCAATGACTGGAATCCGAATGACCTGTGGAATAATGTGAATAAAGAGGCAGCTCCTCAGACTGAACAGCGTGATGCAACTGTCACAGTGAACGATGCTTTTCCACAAGACAACACTAGCAATCTTTCAACGAGCCTTGATTGGTTTCAGGTTAATCGGTGGCCAAAAAATGCAAGTGCACCTGCAAATAACATGATGAGTGGGGACAAGGATTTATTTGATGATTGGAATGATTTCACATGCTCAACGAGTGTGCAAGATTCTTCTCAAACTACTCCAACACATAGTCATGGGCAATTTATTTCTTCTTCAGAAAGCACTTCAAAATTAAATTTATTTAGCTCGGACAACAATTTGGAAGAAATGGATTTTGGTAGCTTTTTACACATAGGTCCTTTGCCAAGATCATCTAGCAAAGGAAGTGATTCCTCAGAAATAAAAACCATTGGATTGGACGTTTCTACTCCTAATGAGGCTTAGGTATTTGTACATTCTTGTTTCAATTTATCATTTCAATTATTAAATTCTATATACTATACTTGCATCATGATATATATAAAAGAACGTAGATTCTGTAGCAGCATGTCGTGTCCTCCAGGAATTTCCATAATTAGCATCAATTTCATGTTGACATGTTGAGATTCTGAAATGCTTTTTGTCTGTGTAATTTTTACTACTGTGTTCTAAGGAATTGCTTGCATTGCTAGTGTAGGCGATAACCGATATTTACTTTTTTGGGGATATGATGCAGAAAATGTTCTTCTAAAAAAATGATGTAGGAAATGTTTGCTATTTGCCTGATAAAGATAGACAAACACATGTTGTGGAACTTTCTTATAAATAGTTGCTTTTTGTAAACTCTCTTTTGTACAACTTGATTTTACCATTGTAAAGGAACGCAAAACAACTTTGGATGTTTCTTTTCTATTCCATAGATGATTTTCCACTACAGCTGACCTGCTAAATAATGAATCTATGTCTTGTGTGGATTCCCGGTGTTTGTTGGTGTAATTTTATTGTACAGACTCTTGTGGATTGAAATCTCTTACCGGTAGTTTTATTTCTTTCTCTGGGCATACTGTTGTACGGGTTGTAGGGCTTGATGTATTGAATTTTCTTCATAGAGTGTGCAATACTCTTTTCTTAGGTTTTATTGCTTTCAGGTTTGTGCATAGATATGTTACGAGAAAATAAAAATCATACAAAATTTGACTTTCTTTGGACCATTCCCTTAAGACATAAGTGAAGCCTTTTCTTTTTCGCCCTTATTTTGATATCCTCTTCTCACAACATATAATGACAATTGCCGCTAGCTAAATCCTTCTCGTTTGTTTCATTATTTGACAAAAGTTTCCTCAATTGGTGGAGGGGGTATATAATGGTGGTCTGGTCAAGTTCCTATGTTGAACTCGAAGAACTCTACTTTCTTTTGAATATCTTTTGAACTAACGCATGAAAAGATAAAGTTGCCATTTAGCAAGGGAGAGGTCAATGCTTTTAAAACAAACAAAACATGGAATTGCATTTGACCTTTGATTGCCATATGTGCCTCATATTTTATAAGTATTTTACATCAATACACGTGAGACAATAGTATCGCGCAAGCATAACAATATTCATACTGTGGAATTTATTGCTATTGTTTATATACTAAAAAGTTAAAATTTGACAAGCTTTTATATGTATGTACGTATGTGCAGTGAAGAAAATTTCAATTTACTTTGACCTGGTTCATAATAGCTAGTAAATGTTTGTTGACATCCCTGGAAGTTTTCTTAATTATGTACGGACTTCCTCTTCTTTGATCTGCCTTTGGCTATATGCACGCTTACATAATGATTGTTGAAGCACAAGAATTTCATAATTACCTTTTCACCTCATTATTACTGAATACTGAAAGTTACTGCATTATAGCAGCATGAAGGGCAATTGGATTATACATTGAGTTTGAGAAGACTTTTCTCTGGTGTCAGATTATGCAACTCAGTTACTAGGAATACCGTGTAATGGTTTAGAAGATTTCCATACATTCTTGCTTCTTGGATTTTCCTTAATCAGTGTACGGAGAGTTATTTTCTGTGGGATTAAACTGTGGAAGTGTGCTTCTCCGACTTGTGCAATATTATAGACATTGTAAGAGGGTGTATTTCAGACCATGGTGTTCCAGTTATCCTTTTGGTAAAGTATAGGCAAAAGCATTCAGAGAACTTGGAAGCAAATCACTTCAAGTAGTACTACATATCACTTAGTTATGATGCCTGAAAGATGTTCAAACAGTAGAAACATCACCAAGTATGGGACTAGTATGGAAACATGGAGAACGGTAGAAGGAAGGCAAAGTGGGACATTTGAGCCTAATTAGGAATCTAGGTGAACAAGAGACGTAAGGAAGGGATTGATGAGACTCCCAGTAGATTTTTAATTGTGGGGTGCCTTTAGTCTTTGGTAATTGTCTCGTTTGTCAGGCAGGTATTTATAGTTGAGTTCCATGAGACTAGATCTTATGGTCTAGATGCCACGTGCTTCATTTGGGATGGTTGTGAAAGTTCTTCTGAGTTATTGGCTAGAGTAAGCCTCAGAGGGACCCCAATTAGATCTTCTTGAAGGGGATGTCCCTAGCTATTCCAATCCCACCTTCCAGGGCCTCCTCCTTGGCTGGCCCACAAGGTCCTGCAGCTAGGATCTTCTATATGAGGTGCTACTTCTGATATATCCCACAAGTCTATTATGTCTTTGTTAGTAACCAAATTGATGCAGGAAAACCTTTTAACAAATTTGGGGACAGTTGTTCTGGTGGCGGTTTGACATGCCTGAGTCATTCTGCATGTTCTATTTTTGCATTAGATGTTGTTGGTTCTTCTATCAGCTTGTCTTGTTTTTAACCTGGATATTCCTTGAAATGTTGAAAATAAGAAATTGGTCTTAATGTTTGCTTACAGCTCTACTAGATAAAACACATCGAGACATACATCTACCTACATCTTATGTCTATAACTGTTCTATCCTGCTTTTGGTTAATCCAATTTTATCAATATTCACGTGACTTATACTTCATCTTTAGGGTGAACAACACCGAAAGTGACATGGGTGAAGGTGTGGGTAAACCTGCAACTAGTGGAGATACCCATATTCCATTCGACCAAACCAGGGAAGATGTGGAACTGCTGTTGTCAAAGATGCACGATCTTGCTTTCATGCTAGAGAACAACCTTTCACTCCCACCAAAATCTGAAGGTGTCGATTCTTTTCTATGAAGTTAAACTTCATCTTGGGTTGACGAGGGTTTATTTGTAACATTTTATGTTTGCATGTTTTGCACGTTTTTAGTTGTCTAAAAATTATACCTTTTTGAGTGATCCGGCTGTTCTTAAGTCAAGAGTTTTCTTGTATCTGACAGAAGTAGCTATTGCAGATTATGTATTTTCCCTGGAAGATTACTTCTCCTTTTTTAAGGTAAACATCATTGTCATACTAAGATTCGTACACTGACTTATGCACTGGGCTGCTGGCGGATCTTTGGCGTCTAGTTTACCAGTCTTGAACGAAAAGACCTGATCGTTTCCTCCTCTAATTAGGGTTAGCAATTTCTGACGCGACCCTATAATACGATACGAAATTAATAAGTTATGACAGGATTCGAAATTTATTGGGTCAACCCGTTTATGACACTAAATTAAAAGTGTTGGGTTGGGTCAACCCGTGAGTTAAGACGATAACCCGTTAAATTATTGTATAAATAGATTTTGCAGAACTTTTTATTTTATTATAATTTAATATAGTATATTTTAAAATTGTGAATAATAGATTTAATATTAGATTATTAAATTAAACATAATAATTATTTTAAATATTATCTAAAAAATTTCAACAATTTTAATTATGTGTTTTAAATTATTATAATAATAAGGTTAGTATTAATAATTGTTTGAATTATTAAATAATCAAAATTTGATATTTTAATTCAAATGGATCGCAAGTTATATAATTGTTAAATAGGCTGATATTTTCTGTTAATAGATATTAAACGGGTCAGACACGAATACGACACGAACTTGAATGGGTCAGACACAACCACACGACAAGAACACGATAAAAAATGGATTACACTGAATACGACACGATAACTTGATAACCCGACCAATTGAGATCCCTGCTTCTAATATCCTCCTGTTGTTGCCAAGATTCGTAGTGTATGCATGTTAAATGGTTTATATGACTGCACAGGTATGGACTTCCCTTGGCATCATTTGCAACCAGCATATTTTATGGTGGCAATATCTGAAGGTTACCTTTAGCAATGCCGATTATGAGGACAGCCAAAAATAACACAGTTGTTTGTTATCAACTGATGTTGCCATTTGGTTTATTAGAAATTGATGGGAAAAATATAATTTTAGTTCTCTAAGTTTGGGTTGTGATTTATCTTGGTTCCCCAAGTTTTAGGCAAAATATATTTAGTTCTCAAATTTTTTAATTTCAACCAATTTAGGGCAAATTTGAAAATTTCGTCAATTAGAAACGGAAAAAGGCACATGTGCAAAGCATGTGACTGTTAAATCTCAAGTTTCAAAATTGAAAAAAAAATACAATTTTGGCCTTCAAAGTTTGGTTTATGGTATATTTTGATCCTTAAATATCTAAATAAAACGTATTTGATTCTCAAATTTTTTAATATCTTCCAATTTAGGACATATTTAAAAATTCTATCAATTACAAACGAAAAAAGTCACGGATATTGCACGTAATTATTAAATCTATCATAAGATATAATACTTCCTAACCAATTTAAAACCCATTTAACTATATTTCTACTTTTCTCTTTGATTATCAACATCTAACCATTCACCATTCTTATCTACAGTATAACACTTCCCGTACACGTGATTGTTAAATCTAATTTAGAATATAACACCTCTCAATTGATTTCAACCCATTTAATCTGGTATTGGAAAAGTTATATACAAACAAAGGATAATAATATCATAATAATAATTCACTAATAAACTAAAACAATAGTTTAATTCAAAATTAATCTTTGAATTAGTATAATAAAACAATAATAATTCACTTTTTACACATAATGAGACTCATTTATTAAGGCTAATCTTTGGAATATTTGTTGAAATTAGTGTAGTAAATGAAAATTCAATTTTTAGTTGCAAATATTGAACAAGATAAAATGATTAATATATTAGTTCAAATTTATACTTCATGTGCTCATAAGTAACATCTTTTATAATACTTTTAAATAAGTGACATATTTTTTCATCGTTAATATTTCTTAAATATTTTATTACTGACAAATTTTCTTGTCGCAACTGTTATTCTTAGCAATAGATTTTCGATCGCTAAATTTAGCAAAAAGAAAAAAATGTGTCGCTAATTTAAGATTTTCACAATGTCTCAAAGACAAATTTAGTAACCGATTTGTTGACGAAAAAATCAGCCGCTGAAATTTCGTCAGTAAAATCATTGCTTTATTTGACTGACGAGACATTTTTCGATGGATAGATTGCGTCGTCAAATTCGTCGATAAATTATTTAGTCGACTGATTTTATTAAAAAATTTGTTGTTAAATGGGTTAAAATCGGTAAAAAAAAAGTGTTATAATATAGATAAGAATAATGAATAGTTAGGCGTTGATAGTTAGAGAAAAAAGTAAAAGTATGATTAAATCAGTTGAGAAATGTTATATTCCAGGATAGATTTGACTTTTTCGTTTGTAATTGATAGAATTTTCAAATTTTTTCTAAATTAGGAGATATTAAAAACTATGAGGAATAAATACGTTTTGTTTGAAACTTTGGGGATTAAAATAAACCATGACCCAAACTTCGAGAGCCAAAATTGTATTTTTTTCATGTTTGAAATTTGAAATTTAACAGTCACGTGTTTTGCACGTCGCTTTTTCTGTTTCTAATTGATGAAAAATTTCAATGTGTCTTAAATTGGTTGAAATTAGAAAGTTTGAAAACTAAATATGTTTTACCTAAAATTTAGAGACTAAAATGGATCATGACCCAACCTTGAGGGACTAAAATTGTATATTTTCCCTAGAAATGATTGTAGCCAATGTGAAGGCTGCGGCCTGAAGCTGGACAGATGTGATCTGGGGAAAGGAAAGCTGGTACGTGTTTAGTATGGGGATTTGCGGATTTTATTTTAGGAATAATTTCATAAATCTCCCTTAAGCTGTAGGCTAATATCACTTAGCAAAAAATCTCACTTACCTCCCATCTCTTGTAATTGGGGCCTGAATTAACATGAAATTATAATTATACCCTTTATTTTTTAGTAAAATAACAAAAAGATAGTTTCAAAAATCTCCCCTAAGGCTTCTAATAATTTCACTTGACACTTTTTAGTGTTTTAACAAAAAAAATTTTCAATTTATTCGCAAAAATATGTGTGAGTTAATGTGCTTGTTTATATTTGTTTGAATTTTTTAAATATGTCTAAGCACACAATAGTTTTACAAAAATTGGTATTTTGTATGATTAATCACAAATTCATAAATTAAAAAAATTAAATATAATTTTTGATAAATAATTTTACATTTGTCAACTTACTTAAAAAATTTTTAACAGCACGTTATAAAATACTCTGTGTCAATTTCAATTAAAAAAATAGAATGATTAGAAATAAACTGTATAGTATAATAAAAAAAATGTGGTTTGTAATTTGTTGAGGAAATCACAAACTCATAAAGCGAAAAAATTAAAATATTCTCTTAGTTAAATTTTTTGTCAACTTATTTATAAAACTATGTGCAGGTTAATGTGTTTGTGTTCCGGTTAAATAAAAATTTAAAATATATAAAAAATAATAAAAAAATGTAATTGGTATTTTTATTTTGGAAAATCAAAAGCTCACAATTCAAAAAAAATTACAAATATTTTTTTATGATATTAACTGAGGAAGAACATGAAAAATTCTATCACAATGTTATTTTTTAACAATCTCATTTAAATCACTCAAAAAAAAAATTTTCAAGGTTATATAAAATTGATTTTTCATACTAGGGGTAAAAATGGAATCAAAATTGATTCTCTCACTCCTAAAATGATATTTTCTAATCTATTGGGCTAAAATTGTTACAACATATATAAAGTTAGGGGATGTTTGTGAAATTTTTAAAAGTTTAGGGGTATTAAATGATATTAGTATAAACCTTAGGGGGAGGTTAGTGAAATTATCCCTTTATTTTATCTATGCTTTATAAAACTTATCACAGCATGGGAATAGGGGTGTCAATGGGTCGGATCGTCAGGTGATCGTGCCATGTCAAGTATGATCTATTTCTTATCATGTCGTATTCGTGTCGTTTAGGGTCCGTTTCTTTTCGCGTCGTGTTCGTGTTTGACCCGTTCGGATTCGTGTCTGACCCATTTACTATTAACAAAGAGTATCAATTTATTTGATAAATTACATAACTTGTGACTCATTTGAGTTAAAATCTCGAATTTCAATTATTTTATAACTTAAACAATTATTAATATTAACCTTATTATCATAGTAATTTAAAACACATAATTAAAATTATTAAATTTTTTTAGATATTATTTAAAATAATTATTATATTTGATTTAATAATTTAATATTAAATCTAGTATTCACAATTTAAAAATATACTATATTAAATTATAATAAAAAAAAATTCAACAAAATCTGTTCATATAGTAACTTAACGACTTATCGTGTCAACCCATGGATTAACCCAATCCAATCCTTATCGTGTAAATTTTGGATCGTTTCATAACTTGTTATTTCGTGTCGTATTATCGAGACGTGTCAGAAATTTATTGAGTTAACTTATTATGGGCTCCATCCAACTGAGGCCCGGGTGGATACAAAAGATTCTTTCCGAGAAGTCTCTTAGACTTGCGCTCTCGCACCTCTACCAAAATCTCTTTTGTCAAATGTGAGTATATTGCCGATGCTAGTTTTGACAGAGCATCGACATGCGTATTTCTTGTTCGGGCAATCTTAATGACGTCCACCTTTTTGAATTTTGCTATCCAGTTTTTGACCTCGGCCAGGTACCTTTTTAAGACTATGTCTCGAGCCTCGATATTTTTTAAGGTTTGATAATCATCACAACTAGCTGAGAATCGGAATGTATTTTTAAGGTCGGCCTCCCATCTGGTGGGCCATCTCCATCCCACATATGAGGACCTCGTATTCTTTTTCGTTTTTGGTTGCTGGGAATCCGAACCTCACGGCATACGTGAAATACTCTCCTTCTGGGGATCGGATTATAATTCCTACTCCGGCTCCGAATTCACACGAAGCTCCATCAACATAAAGCTCCCATGTGAGGTCTTTTCTTGTTTGCTGCTCTTTTGCTCGATCAATTACCATGACGAGCTTCTCGGGGTCACAACTTTCTGCAATAAAATCCGCGAAAACCTTGCCTTGATTGCTGTCCGAGGCTTGAATTCTATGTCGAACTCGAACAGTTCTACAGACCACTTTAGCAATCTTCCCGAGGTGTCGGGCTTGCTCAATATATTCTTCAAAGGGAGGTTAGTCAAAATAATTATCTTGTGGCCATGAAAGTAAGGTTTTAGCTTCCGGACCGACACCACCAATGAGAAAGGCTGCCTTCTCGATAGGGGTGTAGTTTTTTTCTGGACCTTGAAGCACTTTGCTTACAAAATAGATGGAGAATTGTTTGCCGTGCTCGTCTTGCTTCAGTAGAACCTGAGCTGCCAATTCGGTGATTGACATGTATAGGTATAGTGGTTCCCCTTTTTGAGGAGACACGAGCCTCGACAAATTGCCCAAGTATTCTTTAAGTTCTTCAAAGACTTTCTGAGCTTTTTCATTCCATTGAAAACCTTCGATCTTCTTTATCAGCCGGAAGAACGGTAAGCCTCTTTCTACTGATTTGGATGGAAACCGATTCAGGGCTGCCATTCTATGGCAAGTCTCTGAACTTCCTTGACCGAGGTGGGGGTTTTTATATTGATTATGGCTTGCACCTTTTCAGGGTTCGCCTCAATTCCCCGATGAGAGACAATGAATCCCAAGAATTTTTCCCGAGGAGACCCCAAATGTACATTTTTTGGGATTCAACCTCATTTAGATCGATCTTAATGTCTCAAACGTGGAGGCATTTCCTTGAGATTTTCTAGGGTTTTGTCATAGGTTCGGCTCTTGTCCACCATGTCATCAATGTATACCTCCTTGTTTCGTCCTATTTGGGATTTGAACATTTTGTTGACGAGGCGTTGACATGTGGCTCTGGTATTTTTGAGCCCGAAGGGCATCGTAGTATAGCAATACATGCCTCGATCAGTGATGAAAGAGGTTTTCTCTTCATCTTCCTTGGCCATGTATATCTAGTGATAGCCCTTGAATGTATCTAAAAAGTGCAAAATATAAAATTCAACAAATGAATCTACTACCGTATCAATCCGGGAATACGGGTAACTATCATTCGGACATGCTTTATTGAGGTCGGTAAAATCTTGACACATTCGCCAAGACGAATCTTGCTTAGTTACAAGGACAGGATTACAAAGCCAAGTTGGATACAATACTTCTCTAATTAGTTTAGCCACTAAGAGTTTATCCACCTCGGCTTCAATTACTAAACTGCGCTCCGGACCGAAGAGACGGATTTTGCAGAACCTTCTTCTGCTTGATTGGTTTGTATGTCTAGTCCACTTCGAGTTTGTGCTCGATTATTTCTCGAGGGACGCACAACATGTCTTCAACGGTCCAGGCAAACACATCCTTGTACTCAGCCAAAAGTCTAAAGAGGAGGGCTTTGAATTCCGCTAGGAGGGTAGAACAAATCTTTATTTTCCTGTCTGGGAGGCTCGGATCTAGTGGTACCTCCTCAATAGGGACCTCATCCTGGGGCTCAATTTTGGCTTTGCCCTTCCCCTTGGGTTCGGGAGGCTCGGGAATCTCAATAGCATTTTTTTGCAGCCCCATGTTTTTCTCCTCCTTCCTTTGACTTGTCAAAGGCTCTTCAAGGCCATTCCAGGTGGGTGGGACGTCAAAAGTTTGCAGGAAGACCTTGTCTGCAATGGACATAGTTTGCGACTGGGATTGCAAAAACATCATGTAGCAGGCTCGAGCTTCCTGCTGGCTTCCAATTACTGTTCCTTCAGATTCGTCCCTCAGCATGAATTTTATTTCGCGAAATATGGAACATAGAAGGGAGGATCTTCTACGTGTATTGTGTAGGTCGGCCTAAAATCATGTTGTAGGAACTGTCTCTTTTTACGATGACGAAATTGGTCATCTAGATTCTGTGCTTCGGGGGAGTCTCAAGGCACAACGGGAGCCATGAAGCCAACCAGTGGGGTTTTAAAAGGCTTTATCGAGGAGGCATCCATGTGCATTTTGACCCAAGCGTGCCAGAAAATGATGCCCGTCGAGCTTCCCGTATCAACAAACACACTGTGCATTTTATAGCCGGCCACATTTACATGAATTACCACAGGGTTATTGTGTGGCATTTGTCTAGGAACGGGGTCCTCAGAAGTGTATTCGAGGCTCATGAATGGCTTCAATCGCTTTGCCCGATTTTCACCTGAAGGAAGCTTTAATGGCATTGTTGGAGTCGCCGGTCTCCCGGCTATTGTGTTTATCATCCCGACTACACGGATCTGCTCGTCTTGGTTTGTCGGGAGATTGCGGGCGAGGTTGCGCCACAAGTGGGTTTCCTCTGTTGGTGGCGTTTCTTTGGAACTTTGCAGCGGTTCGGCTGATGAACTGCTGCAGGTGTCCTTCTTGAATGGCACTCTCAATTTCAACCTTCAGGTGGTTGCAGGTCTCGGTATCATGGCCATGTTGGCCATGAAAGGCGCAGTACTTTGACTTGTCTCTTTGGTTCGGGGCCAATACCATTGGAGGAGGTGGCTCTAAGAACCCCAAATGTTGTACCTGGAACAAAATTTCCCTCCTTGATGTGTTGAGTGGTGTGAAGTCAGCGTCCGGGTGGTTCCTTGTTCGCGGGGGTCAGTTTCCGACATTATTGTCTGGGTAGACCACCCGGTTCGCCAACGGTCCGACTCTGGGATAGCTTAGCCTATCTATAATCTTTGGCTTTTTAGAGGATGAGGGGTTCGGAGTCTTCGGGATCTTTGCTTTTTGTGTGTCATAAAGTTATCTTTTTATCCTGTTTGACTCCTCGCCCAGTATGAACTCCGATGCTCTCTCCAGGAGTCGGGGTAGGAGCTCAGCATCCTTTTGGCCAGGTCGGCGTTGAAGCTCCCAGATCTGATGCCGCTATAGAAAGGAGCAACCAAAATTCTTTATCTACATTTTTAATTTGGACCACTTCATCGTTGAAGTGGTCCACAAATTTGTTGAACGATTCGTCGGACCTCTGTCGAATGTTCATGAGGTGCGACGTGTCATTCTGCAGTATTGATTTGCTTCGCAAGTGGCAGAGGAAGGACTTCGCCAGGTCATTAAAATTGGCGATTGAGTTCATCGACAGCTCTTGGAACCACTTTTGAGCCGGATCTCGAAAGGTGGTGGCAAATAATTTGCAGCGGGTAGCGCCACTATAGCCATAATGTGTATTGTGACCGCTACCACGTGCTGGAGATGATCGGACAGATCACAATCTCCTTTGTAGCGGTCGAGGTCCGATAACTTGAATTGTATCGAGAGTGGTTTGATATTGATAGAGATTGTGAATGGATCTCTATCAATTTCTGCCGGAGTAGGAGTATTCAGAACGATAAGTTATTTTTCCTCAAAATCTCTTGAATTTTGTTTTCGAGGCTCTGCTCCTCGAGTTGTTTTAAAATAGTCGGCGAGGGTCCTTTTGAGTCTTAGTTTTTTGAGGAATGCGCACCGAGTCTTTCACGCAGTGGTAATCTTTTTGATTCGCTCGTAGATGAGTGTGATTCATCAGATTTCCCGTCTGAGCGTGACTTTGTTATTTTATGGCGCAGGTTGGTTGGGCTCATGGTGTCAACCGACTGTTTCCCAGGTTTTCGGCCGGGAACACGTTGTTCGGCTTGTGGAGTAGCGGCTCGGTTTGAACACTCGGAAGGATTCAAAATGATCAACTATGTATTTCAGAATGTCATTCTGCTTCTGTTGGACCTCAGCTGGTGTACCGACGTTTTCTGCCTCATCGGTATGCACCACGAGGTGTTGGTTGCTCGCCTCAACATCCTTGCTAGTGGTTCGGCGTGTTTCTCGGTTCTTCATCCTTGCAGAAGCAAAAATAGAGAATTTAGATGATATTGTCTGAGAATTGATCAAAAGAGATGAAAATCTGTCGTTTCCCACAGACGGCGCCAATTAATGAAGCTGGAATTTAGATTCTAGATAGAGAGAGAAAGTAGAAGAGTTGAGGAGAATTTGTGATTGGTATTATTGTGGAGAGATTAGTACAGTGAGTGTCCTTTTTCTTGGTTCCCAAACTCCTTATTTATAGATGCACATGAGCGGGCATGAGGCTACTATTTACTAGTTCAATTGGGGCTAAATTACATAACTACCCTTAATGAGGCTGCCACATAGGCACCTCCAGAACATTCTCGGGATGTAAACCACGTGCTTGTCCCGAGCATCATCATACAACACAATTTTTTGCATCAAATCTTTTGCAACTGTATTACAAGTTAATTTGTGTGACATTATTTTAGTTTAGTGGGTGATTTAAGGCAGGAAATAAATAAGTGAAGTGGCCAAAAGTTTTACGATGAAGATAGCTTAGTTTAATTACTGGATGGAACAGGAACGGAGAAGCCAGCAATTAAGTGACACTTGCAAAGCATGACAATCATATTTTGTACTTAAATTCCAACTCCCCCTCCTTCCCCTCCTGCCCCCACCAAAAAAAAAAAAAATCTATACTTAAACATCAATGTTTTATACTCAAAATTGTGAATATCTAAAAGTTAAATATATTCCTTCTTATATTGGTAAATGACTCTAATGGTCCCTAAATTTTTACTAATAATTCCATTTAGTTTGTCAACTTTTATAAGTGTCTATTAAATCCCCAAACTTTTAAATTTTGGCTCTAAATGGTCCATCAATATCAAATTCAAGTATGGTGATTTTTACTTTGCCCCCCAAAGTTTTAGTTTAATGTCTATTTCCTCCTTATAAGTCTATAAAATAAGGCATTTAGCCCTATTTAATATTTTTGATTAAACATTAAATAATTGACTAATTTGACCAAGAGAAAATCACAACACTTCCTTTCTAATAATTTTCTATAAGCTAAAAAAAATAAGAAAAAGTATTTTTAAAAAAAAATAAATTTTTCTTTATCTGTCTAATACTTTTGCAAAGTCAAGATTATAGACTATGATAAATATTAATAACAAAAATGGCAATAAGATAACTAAAAAAATTCTTCCTATCTTTTTATTTTTGTATTTTTCCTTATTTGTTTTCTTATTTTATTACTTGTATCTATTTTGCTAAATCTGTCATTAAAATATGAATAACCTGATTAACCATAATAAAAAAGATAATATTTTGACAATATATGATTGAATAAATATTCTTAATAATATATTCTTAACAATATATGATTGAATAACATCTGCTAAAATATTAGTTTTGCCATTTCTTATCAGTTATCTAGTCAATAATTAAGTATTTATTCAAAAGTATTAAAATGGAATAATTTTACTAGGAAAAATATATTTTTGGTCCCTCTTGTTTGGGGTATTTACTAAACTAGTCCATAATATTTCAGACAAACAAATTTAGTCCCCAATGTTTCGAAAGCTGAACAAAATTAAGGCAACTGCGCAGTAACGGAAAATTAAAATTTTTAACAAAAAATCACATATGTGTTACGTGGCCATTTAAGTTTAAAGAATCAATAAAAAATTTAAATTCTAAAAGAATTGTACAAAATTGGTCCCCAAAGTTGGTCAGAAATACAAAATTAGTCCCTTAAAAAAAACTCATAAAATTTTCTTTTAAATGAAAAAATTCTAAAAGTTTCAATGTCAAAGTAACTCATGCCATTAGGAATTTGAGGATAAAGGAAAATATTTTTTAATTTTAAAAATAATCTCAACTAAATAATATCTAATTAATTATAAACTTTAAATGAGAAATTTGACTATTTAATGTCACATCACCAATTCAGACTAATTGTATTAAATGATTAATTAGGCTTGAAATGGAAAATTAAAAACTATATAACGTTTGATTAAATGATAAAATATATATTTGTTAAGAAATTAATCGTATACAGGAAAATATTATTATTATAAATTAAATTTACATAGTATTAAGTGATATTATAAAAATATCTAGTATTATTACGGTGAATAAACATGTTGATAATAACTAAAATTTGCTAGACATTATAATTTACAAAGTGAACTACATTCAATTATTAAATGATAAACCAATATCAACGGTAAAGATATTAAATCACCATTTTCCTAGGTCAAAATGGAATTTTAGACAATGGACTATTTTCTTGGACATAAACTAATTACACATATGATGAAATTATGTTACCACTTTATATCTTAATATTTTTTTACTAGGGTAAAAAAGAAATATTTATAAGGAGTCGGAAAGAACTTACGATATGACATATGCTACTATTAATTTCCTGGAATTAGTGTCACCAAATCTGGCTGATTGTCTCCAGGTTTAATTAACATTAATGTTACATTCTTGTAATAAAATAATGATGATAATACTAAGGACAAATTTATATCACTATAATACTGTGAAAATTTAATTTTTTTTAGGATAAAATTTTACCGTAGATGTATAAGATTAGTTTACTAATAAAGATATATTTTTATCATTTGAGAAATTCAAACGTTATCTATTTTTAAATTTTATTTCAAATCTAATCATTCAACACGGCTAGTCCTCAGGTCCTATTTTGCGCAATGATTCAAGGATGTGATCATTATTTAGTTGAAATTATTTTTAACATTCACAATGCTTTTCCTTTCTCTTAAAATCCCTAATGGCACGCGTTGATTTAACATTGAACCTTTTAGAATTTTTGCGTAAAATTTTTTTTTATTAGTTTTTGTGTTTGGGGACCAATTCTGCATTTTTGACAAACTTTGAGGACTATTTTTATACAAGTCTTTTAGCATTTATTTATTTTTTAAACTTAATGGCCACGTGACACGCATGTGACCGTTTTGTATTAAAAATTTTTATTTTTCATTAATTGTCCTAACTTTATTCAAATTTCGGGACACTAGGGACTAAATTTATTTTGTCTGAATCTTTAAGGACTAGTTTAGTAAATACTCCTAACAAGAGGGACTAAAAATGCATTTTTCCGCCTAATTTTGTTTAATTTTTGAACTTGGAAGGGTCAAATTGACAATAAGCCAAACCTTTGGGGAACAAAGTAAAAATTACCATATTTGAATTTGACATTGAGGGACCATTTATAGAACCAAATTTAAAAGTTCAAGGGTCTAATAGACAATTTTAAAAGTTGAGAGACCAAATAACTATGGGCAAAAGTTAATGGACTATCAGAGTCATTTACCCTTCTTATATTTGGGAGCTCAAATATTAATGGGTAAATTACAATGAATCCTATTGTAGTTTGAGTAATGTGCACGTTACTCCTTTTGATTTTTAAATTTACAATTCTCCCCCTTATTATTATTATTATTATTATTATTATTTTTGGGTAAAATGAATGGAAAGTTAAAAACTTAATAAATTTGTGCAAAAAGTCCAAAATACTCTTAAACCTATCTCTCAATAACCCAAAAAACTCTTTGCCGGAAGAAAGAGATTGCGTTTTATATTAAAATAATATAGTGACTAACCTTGATCCATTAGAGACATTAAATAGCTAAATAACCCTTTACATAAAGAATTTTGAGCATCCTAACGGTCACTTAACGGAATTTTTAACGATTTCACGTCAAACCAAACCTCAAGGGGGAGATTGTAAATTTGAAAATTATAAGAGGGTAACGTTAACATTAATCAAATCAAAGGGGTTCCTTGTAATTTACTCTTAATTAATAAACTTCTGCGATTAAATCACTCTTAGTGAAACAGTAATACTTGCGTAGAAATTGCATGCAAAGAATTAATCAATAATTAATATTTTGACAAAAACAGGTAAAATTAAGTTGAAAAGAACTTGACACTGGAAATAATAAAAACTCAAAACCTTCCCCTATCAATGGAGTTGAACTGCTTGAGCAAAAGGCAGAATGATGAACATTAAAAAGCTCGAAATAATTAAGGAAAGCAGTAAACATGAATAGTTGGTTGCACCACCCACCCACCCACATAGAAGATAAATGAATGAATGAATTATAATCCAAAAAACTCCATGCATGCAAGCATAGTTGGAAACTTATTGTGTATGCAGAATTTGGAGCATATCTATAGTTATTCTTTAATAGATTGACATGACTTTAAATTTATATGCTGCCTCGCGCAATTCTCCTTGTAGCACTGGTATCCCTAACTACTAGTCCAACTTAGCAGATGGCACCAAAAGTTTGCTCTTCTTCAAAATAGACTATATTAGAAGAGTATACTAGCCATAAAAAAATAAAGTGCAATATAATAGGTCTAGAAAAAGGTAGGTACGTTGCCCATGTGACATTTCTGTTTTGTTAGAGATTTTACCTTTCTAAATAAATAAATTTATAGTCACTGCATAATAACATATAGTACTAAATATATACAAAATCTCATTTCTTTTCAAAAAATTAAAATAAAATTTCTCTTTAAGAGTCTAGGTTATAATTTTCTATAGCAACACTATAAATGATTTAATCAGTTAATTATTAGGACATCTTTTTACAATATTCAACTTTTAATAGTAAATATCACTGTATATCATTTATCATCATTCAGAGATAAAATCACTGTAAAGTACGTACCAAATATCGTTTCATAGATGAAGTGTGCTTGAATTCTTTCATTAGGGAAAATATATACAGGAAATTAAATAAGATATGAATAATAATTACGAATAGTGATTAATTTTACTATAAAAAAAAAGAGAAAAATGAACAGAATTAAAAGGTAAAGAAGAAAACATCAAACAAAAATTTTAAAAGGTAAAGAAGAAAACATCAAACAAAAATTTTAAAAGGTAAACAAGAAAACATCAAACAAAAATTTATGTCTTTTGTGTAGCAAAATTAAACAGCTGAACTAATACTACACAGTATATTTAAATAATTATAAAAGATAAAAATAATTATGTCTTATGGTTGAATTAAAACTTTTCTTTTTAATTGTGAATTAATACTACTCATTCTACAATGTAAAATTAAATAAAAATATTATAACTAACTTACACTATTAATACTCCTCCCAGATAATGTTATTTCTTGTGTTTATCTCTATTTTCTACTGTCATATTTTAGAAATATTAAATATTTATTCTATTTAATGTCAATAGTTCATTCCATTTCATTCCTCATTTTGAACTTCAAATGTGATATAAGTATGACTGAATAATTTCCCAATAATTTATAATAAAGGGAAGCAATTCAGCGACACCAAGTCGTACACGCCGCAAGCTTTTAGGTTTATTGACGCACTTGACGCACTAGTGAACGTATGCATGAATCACCTAAATATTAACTCTTATATATATATATATATATAAGTAATTAGACTCACTTTTTAACAACAGATTAATAATCAATCTAGGCTTATTATTTGATTGAAAAAGTATAGTACAGTATATGTATATGTTCGATTCCAAATTGGAATAAGTTATACGGGAATTCTACAATTTCTTTTAGACAACTATTTTCAAAACTTTAAAAGGTTATGCAAAAGTACAATTTTTTAAAGCACTTGGTGTTGTATTGTACAATCATTTAAAATACAAGGGAATGGTCCCTAAAAGGGAGCGTAAAATTTTTCTAATATTTTTGCATTATTAGAATTTTATATTAGTTAGGATTAGAATTAAAAGTAAATTATTTGAATAATTGTATATTGATTAGGATTGGAATTGAACAAAGAAAATTCTTTGAAATTACTTGTCTTCTATGTATAAAATATTTTAAGAGAGAGCATATTAGACATCATGAAAAAAGAAAAAAAACAGCTCAAATATATTGTGTAATATAGATAGATAGATAGATTATCACTTTTTTTTTAGTTGTGGGACAACCATACAAATAATCTTGCAGTTAGGGGATAATAGTGTAAGTTCAGAAAAATTTGGGGGTGCAAATAAATAATTTTAAATTTTGTAAATAGAATCTGTAATTTTTAAAAAATGTAGCCCCCGGTCCTTACACAATGAAAATGTATGATTTTAGTCCCTAACATCATGATTTGTCATTAGTTTGAATGGAAAACCACAAGAATTGTACACATATATAGTTTTTAGAGGTAAAATTGAAAACGCGCACCATTCTCTTACCCTGCCCATCCCTACCACTCCTTTCAATCTCCTAAAATCACTAATTATGGTATCCCTACCACCGCCACCGCCACTAACACCCACACTTTCCAAAAAAAGAAAAAAATTCTGGTTCTACCAAAAAAATTTTCTCATCCCTCTCATACCAACCACATCTCCCATATCCACCACCTTTCTTATTCTACCATTAACTCCTCTTTTTCACCCTTAGCACCACCATTAAAATAACTCGCTTCAAACTTTCTCACTTCAAAATCCTCCATCCCCAATCTGAAATCCACATATTTTTGCTATTCACATTTCATCATTCTCGAAAAAAGTAACTAGGACTTACCCATGGCCAAAAGGTCAAGGAATTTATCCAAAATCACCCTTCAATTTTAAACGTTTATAATAACACGAATAATAAAAATGACCAATATTGATGACCAAAAAAATATTTGTGGTGTATGTGAGAAACCAAATTTTTTTTTTTTTTTTGAATAGGGAAAATCGCTGAAATAGTCCTTTTGTACTTTAGCCAAAATAGTCCCTCAACTTTTTTTGTAACCAAAATGGTCCTCCAACTTTTATTTTTTAGCCAAGATAGTCCTTTCATGTGAAATTTATAAAAAAAAAAAAAAAAATTATGGTGACTACACCATAAAAGGACTTTTTTGGCTAAAAAATAAAAGTTAAAGGACTATTCTGGCTAAAAAAAAAGTTGAAGGATTATTCTGGCTAAAAAGAAAGTTGAGGGACTATTCTGGCTAAAGTGCAAAAGTTGAGGGACTATTTTGGCAATTTTCCCTTTTGAATATTTGTGTGACCAAGAAAATGTTTTTGAATATGTGATGGATTGAAATGAATAGTGCAAAAAAAAAAAAAAAAAAGACCGAGTGTTTTATAGAAATATTAATGCACATGCCACAACATAATATTCCAATTTCCAACATTTACCTTGTCTAATAAGTGAATTTTTCAATAATTGGTGTAAGTAGCGTGTAGCCACAAAGATTTTAGTTGGGCAAATTTAATTTAATATATAATTTTTATACTTTATTACTAATTAAATGTAACAATATGCAAATATTTTAATTACAAAATAATCAATAGCACAATCTTAATACAAAAATAAGTAGACATCCAAAACATCAAAATTAGCTAATGCATTTCTTATATTTTTAAAATTCGTACGTATCATCTTTATACAATTATTCCCTGTGTTCTCATGAAAATTCACAAATTTCTCGTCATAACTAGTTAAATATAAGTAATTACGTTAGGTGACAAAAAATAAGCTAATAAAACTTTTAATAAAAAATATATTTTTATCTTTAAACAATAATAATAACTTCTACATTCAACAAATAATTAAAAACTATTACATGAAATAAAAACAAATAAAATTGTCATTTATATATGATTTATCTTATCAACTAAAATATAAAGATAGGACTTATATACTCCAGTGAACTGTTTTGTAACCTATGTCTGGCTGGTATTTTAAGCTTTGTTAGGGACATTACAGTAAATTAAACTTGGGTGTTGGCTAGTACAAATTGATGGTTGCTTGAGCATGTTGGCTTGCTTGGACAACTTTAGCCCTTATTGGTTATATATGGTTTGCATGTGGCTTTCCGCTACCGTTTTGGACATCATCATTGTTTCAAATTGGAATGAATTGGCTATAGAATGTTGAAATTGGTGCCTTATTTTTAGCTATTGATTGTCTACTAATTACATTTGATGGCTAGAATTATTCTTCTCTTTTGTTTTTTATCCCAGTGTTGCATACATTATGCTATATACATATAAGGCAACAGCAATTTCTTCGCCATAGTAGTTACTTCGCTAGAGCTTTTACGATTGGTACGGCTATTCTGATTGAGTTCAAAGCATTGGAAGCTTCTCTGCAGTTGGTTGATTTCTATATTGTTAGATTGCAGGTAAAATCTTGTGCTTATAATTTTGTTCCCTTAAATTAGAGAAGAAAACTGAAAATTGATAATCCATAGAATCTTAATTAAGAATTGTGCAATGGAATATTATTTTGTTGTTCTTTTAGAAGTGATAGCTCTTTTATATGTATACAACAAGCGAAAATTGCATGCAAAGCTTTATCCAAACAATTTAAGATTTTAATGTAATTAAATTATTGTTCCTTAGTTGCATGAGAAGTTTTGTCATGCTTTAACAGAGATAACTTTTTAGATTTGGATTGCATGTTAATAGACGTGTTTGTTCTTGAACTTTTTATTCATTTAAAGTCTTTTTTGGGAATTACATGATGATTCTATGACTAGATTCTTCGATTTTGACTATGTTGCATATATGGTTGTCTATTCTTATTTTTAATTAGTTCAATGCTTACATACTGTTAATGATGGTTAAGTTTTTGATATTTGATTAATGTAGTGTGATATGTTTTTAGTGAAAATTTTCTTAAATTTGTATGCTAAATTATTAAATATTGTTTTCCTAGATTTAGCTTCATATAGAATTTGAATAAGAAAAAATTCATTGTACTCAAATCTGTTTTCTTCTTTTTACAGATTCACTATAACTCATTGTGGTTATCTCTAAAGTGAAACTTTAGAATCTTTCGCTTCTTTGTGGTAAATCTTCTAATCAATATTCAATATTATGCTTTCTCTTTGTATCTCTTTTAGCTAAATATTTTGTTTTGCTGTAGTAGTTTAGTTTTGCTATTTATTGATAGTCATTTATGCTATAATATTGCAAGTTTGGAATAGTTTGTTTTGTTTTTTTTTTTTTTTGGTTTTTGTTTTGTTAGTCTTGTGATGAACATTTAATATTATGCTTTGTTTTGCTATGTGTCTTAGTTGAAAGTTTGTTTGGCCTGTTGTAGCTTGATTTTAGTATTTATCCATAGAACAAAATGCCCCCTAAGAGGAAATATGCTACTTTGAATGAACTTTATGCTGAAAGAGATAAACGACAGCGTATTCAATATAAAAAATCTAAAGCTGCTAACTCTCTTAAGGTAAATAACCTATTCAAGGTATTTCTGCATTAGCTTTGACAACAGTTAGTGTTCCACTTGAGATTACAGAAAAGCAAAGCTACAATATAGATAAAGGTGAAAGGCAAGTATCTGATTCTACATTAGCACAAGAAGGGCATGTTATGTTCAACATTAATGGAATTTTTTGCTAATCAAAAATCTCTACAAAATCCTGAATTTATGGTTTGTGATACTTTCATTACCCCAATAAGAACAATATTGCCTCTTCTTCAAACAATTCTGCTCCTGGAGAACACAGTCATAGTAAAAAAGCAGAACAAAAGTCAATGGTTGATAAGAAATCAAGTGATATACTAGAACAAATAACTACTGAACCCGTTGTCTTATCAGAAGTACCAAATTGCATTTATTGTGGTGCAAAAGGATTTGAGTATGAACCACCTGGCTTTTGTTGTTCATTAGGTGAGATTCATCTCTTGTCTACTTAAATGCGTAGAGAATTGATGTTGTTTTATCTTCTAGCCAGAGGAGATTCAGAGGGAGCTAATAAGTTTCAGAAATGTATTAGGAGTTAAATAATATGTCTGCATTCACATGTATAGGAATGCATGCTGATGAATTATCATCTAAAAGACATCATGGTTTTATACTTTTAGAGTTCAAGGACAGATGTACCACTTTATAAATCAATTGGTTCCTGCTGATGGTGAAAAATTGACAAATTTGCAGCTCTATTTTTTTGACACAGACCATGAGACAGTGAATAGGTTGTCAATCTCTAGCAAGTTTAAGGAATCTCTTATGGCTAATTGATAAACTCGTAAATGTAGTATATTGTTTGTGTCATTTACCTCTGTTTTAATATACTTGACTAATAATGGAATAATTATGTGCTAAAATAGTTTATTTTGAGTTTTGTAGGGTTTGAGTGAAGAATGACTTAAAATGGATCACAATATTGGAGAAAAACGTTCACTTGCATGGTGTAAATCGGATACAGTTTAGAAAATCAAGCATAACTCTCTTTTTTGACCATCTGATTGATGTGATTTTGGATGATTTGGAAAGATAAAGAAGATTTCTACAACTTTTGTGTTTTGAGTTTTCTAGGATTCTGTAGGTATCTTGTTCAAAATTACAAAGTTGAAAAATATATACCGGCGAGGAGAGATTCTGACACAGTTTGGTAGATTGAGTATAACTTTCTTGTCCAATTTCTAATTGCGGTGATTCAAGATTTTTTAGAAATATAAGATATAGATCTATAACTTTTATGTTTTGAGTGTTTTCAAATTCTGCCTGTATCATGAAGAAAATTGAAGATAAATTGAAGGAACTCACTGGAAGTCGCGCCCAGGAGCCAAGTCCAGTAAGGAAGTTGTTGCTTACTGGAAACCGCGGCCTAGGCACAGTAAAAGTGCAGCGCCCAGGCTCGGGTCGATGGGTAGCTCATGTTTAGTGACTTATTTTGCAAGAAAAGTCCTCCCGTGGGCCCGGTTACGTGGAAAAGTGTGTACTCATCATCTCGAAGACACAAAATCCTAAAAAAAATAGATATAAATACACAAGGAGAAGGGGAGGAAATCATCGATCATCATCAACCATCATTAGTTTTTAGGTTTTTTCAATAGTAGAGCAATAGTTTAGCCTAGGGTAGACTTTTCAATTATTCGCGCAAGAATTGCATTCTCTTGTCAAGAATTGAAGACTTGATGATCTTCAACATTCGTTCTTGCTTCAATTACAGAGTTTGATTTAATTTTATGCAATTCAATTTTCATTCTTATTTCTTTCTTGTTCTTTAATTATCGTTTTTCTTTTACTGCTTTTAACTTTTGAATTGCTTCCATAAGTTTAGTCATTAGGGTTTTATTTTATTGTCTTTAATCGCTTTCATAAAGTAGATTAACTTAAATTCTAGTTCTTGATTAAATTCTTGCAAGTCGGATAGATTGAATTAGGGTTTTTAGTTAATTATCTTTATTTGCTTTCCGTAGGGTTATATTTTACATTCTTATCTTTATTTTAATTTCTTGCGATTAAATTTAGCGTTTAAACTTAGTCAAAAAACCTTAATTATTTATCTGACTAGTAAATAGGCTTGTGAACCTAGTAATTGTTTCGATAGTTCTCGTGGCAAGTGTGTGGGAGTTGATTAGGATAATTAAGGTTTTCTTTTATTACTAGTTCATTGTCTTCATAGAATCTAATCAATATCTTACCGAACAAGTTTTTGGCTATCTAAAATACTAAAGATTAATCATCCTTGTTAAATTTTTTGCCAAAGCTTATACAAGATGTACTTAATTTGGACAACTATAAAATTATGCTTCAATATAATCCTACTGTGAATCAACATACATATAACAATCCACTATCTCACAAGTAGGAACCTTATGGATAGAATCTGAAGGAAGCGAACAAAATACATCTCATCATATTCAAGTATATGTCAAAGATGGGAAACCACAAATAGTTAAACACTACTATAAATGTTATGATTCTATGTAGTATCCTCTAATTTTTGTTAATAGAGAACGAGGATGGCATCCACTTAAATAAAGCGACTTCTACGATATACAAAAGCAACCTCTAAAAATATAACTTGCCCAGGTGAACAAGTCCAAAATCATAAATGATAATGGATGCAGATCAAATTATTCAGCTTCAAAGTAAAGGTATGTTCATTATAGCTGTATACTAATCTATTTTTTATTTATCTTAAATCTCTAAGTTGAAACACATAATGTTTATGATTGTATGTTTTATTTATATAAATAACTTAACTATTGCAGCTGCTAAAAACCAAAAAAAAAAATGTAGTGTAGTTTCATGTGAAGAATAGTATTGTTGCAAGTTGCAAATCAGAGCTGGTGATCAATCATTGCTTCTACATATTGGAAGATTGCTCCAACAGTATGCAATGGATATGTATGTCAAGATGGAAACTTCCGGACTAGATTTTTATGGATTAGAAGATAATCATAATGAGCTACACACAGAACTTTACCAAGGTTTATTAGATAGTATTTCTAATGGTGAATCAGATTCCTCAAATGTTGGATTAGAAGGATTATTTTGCCTAGATCTTTCATTGGTGGACCGCGTGACATGTGTCGATGCTATATGGATGCAATGGCTTTAGTCCAAAAGTATGGAAAACTAGATATTTTTCTCACAATGACTTGCAATCCAAGTTGACTAGAGATAAAGAATAAATTGATGCCTATTGATGAAAGAGAAAACAGACCAGACTTAATTTCTAGGGTTTTTTCATGCAAAATTAAAAGCATTAAAAGATCAATTGTTCAAGAAGAATATTTTAGGTAAGGTTGCTGCATATACTTATGTTGTTGAATTCCAGAAAAGAGGCCTTCCTCATGCTCATTTTGTGATTATCCTAAAACAAAGTTCTAAAATGTTCTCTATTTAAGAATATGACAGATTGATTGGTGCTGAACTTCCTAATAAAGAGACCTATCCTTATTTATATTCTTTAGTTGTTAAGCACATGATTCATGGACCTTGTGGTAAGCTTAATCCTGATTCTCCTTGCATGAAGGATAAGCAATGATATTGGATGCAAGAATCATTATCCTAAAGAATATCTTGAGACTACAACACATTCACCATCATAATATCTGTGTATCGTTACAGAAAAGATAGAACTGTGAAGATTCAAGGGCATGAATTAGATAATAGATGGATTGTGCCCTATAATCCATACTTATTATCAAGGTTAAACTGTCATATTAATGTTGAAGTGTGTTCTACAGTACAAGCTGTCAAGTATTTATACAAATACATATATAAAGGTCATGACAAGCTAATATATTAGTTGACAAAGGCTGAAGCATGGAGTTATTGATGAAATCAAAAGCTTTCAAACAGCAAGGTATGTCTCACCTCCTAAAGCAATATGGCGAATTTTTATTTTTGATTTGAATGAGATTCATCCTCTTGTCATTACATTACTTATGCATCTTGAAGATTAACAGCCTATTTCTTTCCCCAAAAAAAAAAAAAAAAACAATCAGTCGAAAACATTATGCAAAATGAATCTACATAAAAAACAATGCTAACAAAAATTTTTAGCGCATGAACAGGTCTAATGATAGAGCTAAAAATTTAGAATGTTTATATGTTCAATTCTAGAACATTTTGTATGGGACCAAAAATTAAAAAAAATAATGGAATGTAAGACAATAAAATGAGGCTATTGGAAGAATTGCAAGTGTGTTGGCCCAAAAGCAACCTAAGAGAGGGGTGAATTAAGTTGTTTAAAAAGTAATTGTAACTATTGAGCAATAAAAACTCAAATAAAATGGATGCAATACAATTAATGATCAAAGGAATAAATGCACAAGCATGAATACAAGAGAGACAAGTATTGAGATTTAGAAAGATCAAGCTAAACTCCCAAGCTTCACAAGCTTGGGGTGCAATTTCACTACTTTGTGCTTCTTCAATATAAATGAGACAATAATCTTTTATACACCAAGTAGGATCACTCTTACTCACACTAATTATCTTTATTTGAGTCAAGAATTTTACACACAACCACACTTTTATATAATAATTATCGAGATCTCTAGTCTTTACAATTGAACATCACTCACTTGTACACTTTGCTAATACAACAATATTGAAAGCCTATTTTCACTCAAATAACTTTAGCAGATGCTTGTATTCAATGTGAAAGTTATTCTTCATAAATTCAGTTTGGTTGATATTTATAGATGCAGTAAAAAAAGCTTCCAACCACCTCCCAACGCTAAGTAATAAATGTTGAGAAACTAGCCATTATATGTTTCAGACGTCTGAAGCCTTTTTTATGCATCCAAAAAAAGCTTCCAACCACCTCCCAACGCTAAGTAATAAATGTTGAGAAACTAGTCATTATATGTTTCAGACGTCTGAAACCTTTTTTATGCATCCGATCAAGTGTCCGATCATCAACCAAGAGGTTGAAATCTATATTCGGACGGTCGAGGTTACGTCCGTACCTACGTTTGAAGCTAATAGGCTGTTGAATTAGGTCCTCGAATAGTGCAATGCGTCCAAAAGGTTCGATGCTTTACAAATGTTGACCTGGATAGATTTTGGATGGTCAGGTGTGTCCGATAGAATTTCATTCGGACGATATTGAGTGTCTATTGTCAACTCCTTAGCATCCTTGCTTTTTGCCTAACTGTTTGGATGGTGTATTACGTCCGAGATTTTCTTGTTCGAAGGAATTCCTGCTTCTAAGAAACTTGGTCCCTTTAGGACTCTCTGTTGCATTCGAAGATTTTCCTTTTCGAATGATATGTAGTGTCCAAAACCGTATTATGTCAGGTACTGCAAAATTTCTGCACAACTCATTTACAAACTATTAGATTGTATTTGTCATTATCAAAATCCAGATTGTAGATTAACAATATCCCTTTTTTGATGATGACAAATCACAGGACAAACCAATCATAACTCAATCAATCAGCCCACAAACTTAATCAAACAACCATAAACTATAATAAGCATAACCACATTTCTCCCCCTTTTGACGTCATCAAAACAAAATATGTGAGAAGCTCCCTCTAAGATGACACTCCCCCTAACTCAAACTGCTCGTGTCTACGAGAAACAATTGGAAGCAAGAAATGATGAAAAGAAGGTAAAGACACGAAAAACATAGAAATATTAACAAGTTCATCAATTGCAAGAAATTACATTAACAACCAAGTTCAACCAACCAAGTTCAAACTAAACAAGTTTAACCTAGAAAAAAAATAAACTAAGAGGTCGAATCTAAATCATTCTTCTTCTTTGATTGCTCCTCGTGTTTTCACTTTTTGGTGGGCAAATAATCATCCGTAGCTTCACTATCGTGCTCGCTGGCCTCTTGAGTATCATAACGCTGCATGATGTAATTGAACATGTCATCACATCTTCATCATCATGAGCATCGACGTTTGGAGCAGTAGTATCCACAGGATTTGATACACCAACTGGATCTTCATGGGATTTTTGCTCAGGGTTGGAGTGTTTGACGTCTTCATTTTCTTTGTTGTCGCTATCAGCGGAGAACTCAAGAGTGTATTGCGACTGAATGTTTACGAATTGTATTTGAGTGGAGGCAGAATCTTCATGCCCAAACTTAATGCTTTCTAGAGGATAGTCTGCTTGATTTCCAACCTTTTTTAATTTCTGAAGGGTTCGGCACTAAAATTTGGCCATTTGATTGCCTAAATTGGTGACAAAGGTGCAAATTGTGAAAGTGGAGGGTACATAAGGATATTTTTGAAGGATGGGTTAGTGGAGGTGTGGATGAAGAGGGTGAGGAGGAATAGGATCATGAAATTCTTGTCCTGAACTCAAGGCATGATCCTATGATTTTTCAACCTCATATTCAATTTTAGTGAACCATTTTTGATTGAAAATTGCAATCCTTTTCATTCAATATAAACTTTATTAAAATATGGGGGATAATCTTTTTTGCTAGTTAAAGGAATGTCAAAATGATCAAAAACTTTTGTTAAAAACTTTTCAAATGGGATGTTCCTCCAAGTATCAATTAAGAAAAATTGCTACAAGGAGCAAAACAGATATCCAAACTCAAGTTTAATTCCTTGAAAAACACAGTAAAACAAATAAGACAGCTGCATTTTTCCTGGCTCAGTACGATGTCCATCTGTTGGTAATGGCAAGTATTAACCAATGTGTACAAAATATAGAGCTCAAGACTCAGTAAAGTGGTTTTGGCTTCCGAAATCAACATAAAAAATTTGTTTGACTTCCTCGACATCAAATCGAGTATCAACAGCAGGCCATTTATCCAAGAAAAAGAAGTACGAAATTTCATGAGGATGAGTAACATCACATTCAAAAATTGAGTTAATAATATTGAAATTAAACTCTAGGTTAATGTGATTAACACAAGAAACCAAGGTTCGAACAGTTGAACCTTTGCGAAGATTCGTAGTAAATTGTAAAACCATGTCATAAAATACAAGCAAGTCAATATGAATTAAATTCTCCTATTTTTGTTTTTCAAAACATTCCTTAACAAAAGATAAATTTAATTCAGCAAACATGCCTTGGGAAACAGGATGTTACACAATAATTGATTTACTAAGCAAGGATGTATACCTTTCAGGTGCCTGCCTTAGCATCAATTAATTTGGGCATAGTGGGATTGGGAGTCAGAGGAGGATTTTTTGAAGTTTGTCTTTGTACTGGAGATTTCCCTTTCAATTTCTTCTCTCCAATGCCTGTTGAAGATCCCCCATGTGATCGAACCATCTCGAATTTGAGGTAAGGATTAGAGAAAACAGAGTATGTAAGAGTTGATCAGAGAAAACAGCATGGCAATCGGATAAGAAATGAAGTAAATCAAGCCATAATCAGAGGATGAAGCCAAGCCAAATACTTAAAAAAAATTTCAAGTTTTTGACAGCCCAAAACTGCGGTTAAACTTCTAGTGGCTAATCATAAACAGCGATTTTAATTTTGAAGAAGGAATTTTGAAAACCGTGGTTTTCTCTTAAAAGCGGTTTTGATTTTGAAGAAGAGATTTCAGAAATTGCTATTTTCCAGTTTTTAGTGACCGTAGTTTTCCAAGGACATTCCAAATTTTATAAGGGACAAAATCATCCAAATCGTGACAGATTAGATGGCTAATGCTTCCCAATTCAACCCTAGCACTACAAATACCTCTTGTAAGCCTCCTTGGAGGTTAAGTAGAGTAGTGTAGGATTAAATTAGAAAGTCCTTAGTACCCTATTTTTCTTAAATCAGATGTATATTAATATAGACTCCTAGTGGTAGATTAAAGACTCTTAATGGAAGTTTTCTTTAATTTATGTTTAATTTCATATACTTTGTGCTAATCTAGTGTAGTTTAGTTTAATTACTTTCCTTTAGTTGCATTTTTAGATTAATTAGTAGATTAGTTTAAGGCCTTCTTTAAATATGCTTACTTAGTTGTAATTTTTAGATAGTAATTTTAAATGGTTTCTTAAAATTGCTTTCTTAGGAGTAAATTGTAGTCTAGATTGATTAATTAGGGTAGATTATTAATGGGCTTTCTTTTTCTTTTTCACCCATTTGAAAAACCCAAAAAGATTGACTTCATAGTTGTTTTCTTATTTTGAAAAATCCAATATGATTTTCCTTGTGGTGAATAGTTTAGACTATCTAGTAGTCTAAACTTTCCTAATTTTCTTGTTGTGTGATTTAGTTCCTTTTCTTATTTATATTTGTGTTGCTTGTTTCTTTAAGATCATGCAAGGACCAAATTGGAACGATGCATACCAAGAAAATTATCAATATTATGCTGATGGACATATGTCCAATGAGTATGATTCTTGTTTTGATCACTCTCCCTACCTCTTAGACGATCAAATGGGATAGTCTAGGCATCCACATTCTTGTGAGAACTACCATGAAAATTTCTATCCTTTCTCACCAACTCAAAAGCCATTCCAATTCTTTCACCCACCAATCCAAGAATGTGATGAGGCAAGATCAATGGACATGTGGATTGAAATTCAAGAACTCCGAGAAGAACAAACCCAATGCCGAGAAGAACGAGCCCAACTCTGAGAAGAGATGACTAGACTTCGAGAATCCACTAGAAGGTTACGAGACCAACTTGCTCAAATTCAAGGGATGGTACAGAGGTTTTGAAGTATCATATCTCAATGCTAACATGTACTGTAAATTCATTAGCAAAATCTAGTTATTCTCCGAAATAAAGGTATTGGAATGAAAATTAAACATATATTTTAATATCTACGAGGCATTATTGATATGAGTCTATTTTACTCAGATGAATTCAAATCAAAATTAGTTGACTATGCACATATTGGATATTTATTTGATCCAACATAAAATCAATCTCGAATGAGTTATTATGTAAGGAGAAATTGCTATATCATGGGGTTCAACAAAATAAAATTTAGTTACTACTTCTTGCAATGATGGTAAAATAGTCGCAATATATGAAGTAAATAGTGAATATATTTGGCTATGGTTATTGACCAAACAACCCTAATATATCCAGAAGATATGTAACAGCACATATTTCTCTAAAGTTTTCTTTCAATCATGATTTTGAGAAGAATGATATCCAACAAATTCGCCTATGTGATAATTTAGTAGATTTGTTCACAAAGGCAACATTGCCAATAACAATATTTGAGAAGTTAATTTACAAAATTGAGATATATTATCTCGAGGATATCAAGTAATATTTTTAAGAGGGGGAGTAAAAGTACACGTTGTACTCTTTTTCCCTTAGCCGTGGTTTTATCTCAATAGATTTTTCTGTCATTGTTTTTAATAAGACATCATGCAAAAGTGAACGATAAATATTGAATATGCACTGTACTCTTTTTCCATTTACTATGATTCTTTTTCCACTGGATATTCCTAGTAAGGGTTTTCAACAAGACAGTAATTTATCGCATATTTCAATGCATGGACATCCAAGGAGGAGTGTTATGAGTATATTGGATGTGGATTTTCATTCTTTCCTTAAACATATTGATTAATGTGATATTCATCCCATTAGTTGTATTGAATTATGTGAAACGTTTGTTAATTCCCGTAATTCATATATCACATTAAATATTCATTCATGAATCTCATATCTTGTAAGTCTATAAATAGGAAATTTTGGCATCTCATTTGAAACGGCTAATAAAATTTATAATATACAATATTAGAGAATTTCCTTCAATTTTTTTATTTACTTTTTTCCTTATCTACACGTACTATATTTTTTACTTTAATTATTTTATAATAATTTTAACTTAATTTTATAACATAATTATAATTTTAAATCTACATGGCGTATTTTATTAGTTGTATTGCTGTTACGAAAAAATTGACAGCGAAAATATCATTTGCTTATGATTAAAACGGGGCCACTAAGCTCGAGGCTTAAGAACAATCATCCTTGCGTGTATTAGAAGAAAGGAATTGATGGTTGATATGAGGTATAAGACAAGTAGAGCCAATAAAAAAACACCCGCACGCTAAAATAAAAATAAAAATAAAAATGCCCATATAATTGTGAACATTTTTTAGTTTAATGTGTAAACTGACCAAAATTCATGTCAACAGCTCATGAGCCTATGCACAGACTCCACGTGGATGTTTGGCCCATGTGAATGTGGTAAAGATGTGTGTTATGTGTGTTAAGACGTTTTACTAAAATAAGATTAAATTAAGGATATTACTTACAGTTAGAAAATTATGTGGGTATGATGACACAGTTAAGAAAACCAGAATTTTCTCATTTTAGTACTTACCCAAAGTATTGAACTGAAAAAATCCTTATGATGATTATGGATACCTTTTCTGATCATAATGATTGGATAGAGCACCAAATGAGAAAGTAACACTGAAAATGTGTTTGCTTAAGGATCTCTCTTATTAAGTAAGCAGTCTGTTTCCATTGACAATCAGCAGATATTATGTACCACCAAGACAGTAACTCTTCAGCTGTTGAGTTCAAATGTCTTGTGTCTCACATCTGTTTCAACCTTTTAAAGTTTGCAAAATATAAGAAAAAAGGTGAAATTATCACATGAAATGCCCAAGTGAACAAACTTTAGGTGTTCCATCGACAAGCATTAATATGCATTTGTATGCTAGTGCAACTCTCGTTTCCTTGATAGCATTGCTCTCGACAACTAATTGAAAACTGTTGATAATTTGTTTAAATTGAAAATATATATTTTAAAAAAGAATTTGTTAACAAAAACTGAAAAAGTATTTGTATGTCATATTTAAAAATGTTAAAATCTGTTTACAAAAGCAACTTTAGACCTATTTTCCAAACAAAAAATTTCAATTTCGAAAAAGTAGTTTATACCTTTCATAAGCTATTGAGAACAAGTCATAGTAATACACAAGCTTCTTTTCTATATAAATAGGGCAAAAATATATATAGCCACTAAATTATTTTTATAGTCCACTTATATAAATATTTCAATCATTTATCCAAATGGCCAATGGTGTACTTTTCTAAAAGTTTAGTGGGTGCTTTGAAACAAAAAATGGTTGGGTGACCATAAGTGAACCACGAAAACAATTTAGTAGGTCATTTAAAATAAAAAATAATTTGATAACCATAAGTGGACTGTGGAAATAATTTAGTGATATGTATTTTGCCTATATAAATATAGGACTCCTGCAACTAAAACACAGGCAAAACATTAAAAAATGGCATTCAGAAAATCTGCCAACACAATAGACGAAAAACCTATTAATAAAGCAAAAGATGTCCACGTGCTTGAATGCTTCTCACCATCACAAATGAAGCTCCAATTATGCGCTATCCTGTTATTGATGGCCTTTTCTCATTCAGGTGATGATTAACTGCATTTTAAAACATCTTTCTGTTCATTTGTTTAGTCCTTATATTAACCAATGTTTTAACATATTGTCCATCTGCATTCTAAAGAGGCATTTGATCCACTGGATCCATTTGGAAACATTACAATCAAATGGGATGTAATTTCATGGACAGCAGATGGATATGTGGTAAGTGAACTTCTAAACATAATATCGCCTTTCTTAACAAGCATGTATATGTTAGAACTCCAACACGTCCTTCAGTCTTCAAACTAGCAGAAATATTCAGAAGGAATACCATGATCATTTGATAAAACCATAATCCAGGCCACGGTAGCAATGCCTTTTGAACAACTATCAGATGTATCGGCACATTAATACTCCTGGATGGACCTTGGGATGGAATTGGGCAAAAAAAGAAGTGATTTGGTCCATAGTCGGGGCACAGGCAACTGAACAAGGTGATTGTTCAAAGTTCAAGGGAAACGTACCTCATTGTTGCAGGAAGAATCCCACGATCGTGGACTTGCTTCCTGGAGTTCCTTACAACCAACAGTATGCCAATTGCTGCAAGGGTGGTGTGATGGCATCCTGGGGACAAGATCCTTCAGCTGCAATCTCTGCCTTTCAGGTAAGTGTTGGTGTTTCTGGAACTTCCAATAAAACAGTAAAGCTTCCCCAGAACTTCGTTCTTCTCGGACCAGGACCAGGGTACACTTGTGGCCCTGCACAGATAGTTCCCTCCACTGTTTATTTCACTCCAGATCTCAGGAGAAAGACACAAGCACAGAGTAAGTTCGGTCCGATGCTGCATCTCTCTCAAGCAGATCTTCTTCTTCTTCTTCAGACTTATTTTGAATTAAGCTAGACAAATATAACTTGAATCTGAAATTCAAAGTGCTTTAAAATTTGAATGCAGTGACTTGGACTGTCACATGTACCTATTCTCAGTTTCTGTCATCGAAGTACCCGAGCTGCTGTGTATCCTTCTCCTCTTTCTACAATGAAACCATCACACCTTGCCCATCTTGTGCTTGTGGTTGTCGCAACAAAAACGACTGCATCATGTAAGTTATATTCACCCATGCGATTCCATTTCAGGGAGGGCTTTGACATCTTTGCAGGAGACAATTTCAAGGTTGCAACTTTTCCAGTGAAACATCACAAAACAATCTGTTAAATTCTTTACAAATACAGGAGTGACTCAAAGAGACTGAACCAGTTGGGAATAAACACTCCAAGAAAGGACAATGTGCCGCTACTACAGTGTACTCACCATATGTGCCCGATACGTGTGCATTGGCATGTGAAGATCAACTACAGGGACTATTGGCGTGTTAAGATCGCTGTTATCTGCCTAATTTCAACTACAGAATGAACTACACACAATGGACACTAGTGGCACAACATCCCAATCTAAACAATGTTACTCAAGTTTTCAGCTTTGACTACAAGCCTCTTGTTCCCTACCAAGCTATAAGTAAGTTTTTGGCATGAAGATTGCTAAATGTATAACCTGTAACAATAAACTTAGAAGAAAGCAAATAAACAAGCAAAAAAAAAAAATAGAAGTCATTGAACTCAATATATGTGTCAACCCTCGATGTGCAGATGATACCGGCATGTTCTATGGCATGAAATTTTACAATGACCTTTTGATGGAAGCTGGACCACTTGGAAATGTTCAGTCTGAGATTCTCTTGAGGAAGGATAAAACTACCTTTACTCTCAAGCAGGGATGGGGATTTCCTAGGAAGATTTATTTCAATGGAGATGAATGCAAGCTTCCACCTCCAAATGCATACCCCATTCTACCTAACTCTGCCGATGAAATTCCAGTGTTGTATTCAACCATAGTAGAAGAAGATACGCGACTATGCTCTTCTTACTAATCACCCTAGTGATGGAGTCTGAAATTTTGGCATAGTTTACAGAGAGATTTTGATGCAAGACAACTGCAAAGAGATAATTAACTGATTTCTTTTATAACCAACAATTCATGATTCCAGGTAGTTATTTCTTGTACATGTTTGCCAACTATTCATGATTCGAGGCACAAACCAAGAGAGAAGTATGTATGGAAATGTGAATCCCAATAATGTCTGAAACAAAATATTGCACCAACTGTGACAGCACGCATTTGAATTTTCATGTATTGTTGAACCATATAATGAAAGTGTTTTGCAAATTTTGCAGCATAGACTCCTAACTTTCAGTGAGGTTGTGCTGCAAACATTTATCCCCAAAAAGATTTTTTTAAAAAAAAAGGTATGTACCTGTGAACAAAATGCAATCAAAGATCGAGTACTTTCCTGTATGGAAACTCTATAGTCATGTGAATTCTTACAGAGATGACATTTATGGGGGATGTTACGTTGCCAGATAGAATCCTCAGCATGTCTTCTCAGAACACAATGTAGAGAGACTATATAGTTTGGCAAAATGCAATTTATTGAGCAACCATACCACATAAAAGTTAAATTTCCCAAAAAAAAGAAAAATGTATGAAGTAAAAGACAAGTAGATTCACACCACATATGTTTAATGAACAAGGAGATTCTGTATAACCTGTCATTTAACCATTCTCATTACATGAAGTTACAAACTGAAACTCCACTTTCAATAAGCTTTCACATGATCTAAAACAGAGCTCTCAGATTTCTGAAGAAAACTCTGTGCTTCGAGCTCATCTTTTGATTTCTTCTGGCCAACTTTCTAGACATAGCCCAATACGAGCACCAAAGACACCAGAGTCATTGTCAAGATATGAAGCAGAGAGATAACTGTACAGACACTGGCATTTGGCATATAAGGGTATTAATCTGGAGGTGGCATGACACAATTGTCACCATTGAAGTAAATTCATCGAGGGAAAGCCCACCCCTTTCCAATGGGTGGGCGAAATGTGAAAGTTAATTTGTCCTTCGGAAAATAAGTTCTGATTGAACATTTCCCAAAGGACCAGCTTGCATGAGCAAATCATTGTAAAATTTAATTCCCCATAACATGGCATTATCATCTGCAGAAAGGGCAGTTTAGCAGTCAGCTGATATCAGTACAAATTTGGAGTTATATTCTGGACAAGAAATAAAATAGGAGAAGAGGCATACTTATGGATGCATATGGCATCAATGGCTGATCATTAAAGCTGAAAATCTGGGTAAGGGTGCTAAACAACGAGATTCCACTGCAAATAGTTCAATCTATAATTAAAATTTGTGACTGTGATCTTTACTTGCCAGTATTCTTTGTAGTTAACTTTAACATGCCAATGCACTCGGATAGGACACATATGATGAGTACATTGAACCAACGGCAAATAACTACTGTTGTTTGAACTTGAACGAGCCGAATCTAAATAAGGTGATTCGGACCTATATGATTGTATCAGCAAAGTTAACATTACAGGACTAATTGACATGGTCCGCCCGTTCAGACGAAGAGGTTTGGCCAGAAAAAGCGCTCAGATTCTTCTCCCGAAGAATATGGAACATTCTAGAGCCCTCTGGAATTTTCTTGAATGTCCTTAGATTCCCTAGAATATTTTAAGAGGAATATTCCCCGTATAGAAATCTCTAGAATCATGTAGATTTGTAATTAATGTAGTATGTTCTAGAATTCTCTCTTGTAAGTATAAAAAGAGGCCAACCCCCTCATTTGTAAGATACTTCAGAAGTTTGAGCAATTTAATACATAGAGTTTTCATTCTCTCAATTCTCTCTTCTCTTGTTGTGAGTGTGAAGAAATGCTGACTTAGGGTGAAAACCTAAGTGCCGCACAAGTTGGGAACACTAGAAAGAGTGAGCCCGTGACAAGTGGTATCAGAGTGAGTTTTTGTAGCAAGCATTTGGCAAGAAGACACTATGGCTGGAACTTCATCCGACGTGACCCATGATGAGGTCCCTCAGACCAAGAAGGACAGCCTGGTGGGGGCGAGAGCCATCAAGAAATGTGCTGGTAGTTGCCGTTGCTCGTGTGGAGAAACTCGAGTTGGCCATGGCAGAAAAATGCGATGCTGTCGAGGACGCAGTCGTACACATTGACGGGGTCGAGTTCAGGGAGGAAGACCTTAGGAGAGAAATGCAGGGTGCCCTGAATGTTGCGGTAGATGGTTTGGCCCAGAGGTCCAAAAGTCTGGAGGTAGAATTGGTGTCCATCAAACAGGAGATTGCGGCCATGCGTGCGAAGCGAGACCAAGTTGCTACTATGCGAGAGGAGTTTGAGGCACTCAAGGAAGAATTGATTGCCTTGAGAGAAGCTGTTGTTGGCGGGATGGTGATGTTGCAACTACACCCTGATCAGACACTCCAAAGCCCAAGGATTTCAATGGACATAGGAAGGCCAAGGTAGTGGACAACTTTCTATGGTCCATGAAGCAGTACTTCCATAATGTAGGAATCCGGATCGATGAGGAAAAGGTAAATCTTGCCTCGGTCATACTTGACCGATTACGCTTTATTTTGGTGGCGACGCAGGAGTGATAACCGCAGTGGCACTGCATTCACTACTTGGGACCAGTTTGTGGACGAGTTTTGGAACTACTTCTACCCTCAGTATGCAGAAAGGGACGCTCGTGCTAAATTTCGCCTACTAGAGATAAAGGGTGAAGTAAGGGAGTACGTGAGAGAGTTCTCCCAATTGATGCTGCAAATTCAAAGCATGAGCAAGGAGGATGCCTTTTTTCCAGTTTATGGATGGACTTAAGCCATGGACACGATTAGAACTGGAAAAAAGGAACGTTGACAACCTCTCCAGAGCAATGTTAGTGGCTGAGTCCCTCCTGGAGTTCAAGCCACAAGAAAGGCCAGCCTCACCAAAGGAAAGGCCCAGTTCCCTTAAACCAAAAGGTAAGGAGATTGCTAAGGAGAGCGACAAAGAATTTTGAGGGAAGCAATGGAAAAGTTCCCTTCGAAGAACGAGGGGAAGTTTTTCATAGCAAAAGACAAAGGGGAAATGACCGATGAAATGTTTTTTTTGCGATGGACCACACATGGCTAGGGAATGCCCTGTGAAAGCAAAGTTAGTAGCCATGGCCATGGAAGAGAAGAAAGCAGAGGAAAAGCAATTGGGTTCGTTGCAAAATCTAAATACCATCAAGGTGAAAAGTCACAAAAGAAGCAGGGCTTAATATTTGCCAATGTGGAGATAGCAGGCCATAAGCTAAGTGCCCTAGTTGCACTGGAGCCATCGACTTCTTCATCTCAATTGAGGCAGCCAAGAGATTCAACCTTCAAGTGAGAAAAGGCATTGGCACCTTAAAACAATCAATACCAAGGAGATATCAGTCCATGGAGTGGCAAACGATGTGGACGTAGCCATTGGGCAGTGGAAGGGCCAGACTCTACTTGAGGTAATTCCCCTTGACGACTATGATGCTTTGATAGGACTCGACTTTCTTGACCGTATTAATGCCATGCTCATTCCCTTTGCCGACTGCCTATGCATTTTAGAGGAAAGTCCTCAATGCCAATGTGCGGTTCCTTTGAGGAGAGAGTCTGGAAGGGATAATAAGGCCCTATCTACCATACAAATATGCAAAGGGTCGAAACAAGGAGAGTCAACCTTCCTTGCGACACTGAAGGTGGACGATAAAGACACTCAAGGGGATACACCTGAGGTGATTGCGGTGGTACTGGAGGAGTCCAAAAATGTGATGCCTGTCAAGCTGCAGAAGGAACTGCCCCATAAGAAGGAAGTGGGCCGAGGGATTGAGTTGGTTCCCAATACCAAGCCACCCGCTATGGTCCCTTACCGCATGTCCCCTCCTAAGCTCAAGAAGATCAATGAAGGATTGAAGCACGATGCAACTGCAAAGGCCTTCTTGAGTATACGAAGGAGGGGAAGACTCGAAGGATTTGGGTTGAGGGTGCTGCTCAGCTATTCATGAAGCATATCGTGAAGTATCGGGGAATGCCACGAACAATTGTGATCTCAACCCAACAAAATTGGGCAAAGTCACTTGATTTCATGTACTCAAGTTGGCCAATTCTCGTTTAACTTGCAGTGAACGTGTCCACCGGGAAGAGTCTTTTCGAGATAGTGATGGGACAACCACTCACTCCTAGCACCGTCGTAGCGGGACATAAAGACACTAACCCTGCAGCATATGAACTTGTCAAGACATGGCAAGAGGAGGCAAATTTAGCAAGGGCAGTCTTACACAAAGCTGCTAAGAAAATGAAGAAGTGGGCCGATGAGAAGAGACGGTTCCTTGAATTTGAAGAAGGCAACCTTGTGCTGACCTTGTGCTAGTCAAGATACACTCCATACTTAGATACCGGAAGGTGCACAAGGGACTATTTCGAAGGTACGAGGGACCGTTCAAGATACTAAAACGAGTAGGGAAGGTGGCATACAAGGTGGAACTCCCTCCGAAAGTAAAACTTCATTCGATGTTCCATGTGAGTTTGTTGAAGCACTTCCACGGGGATGAGGAAGACCCCAATCGCGGATTGTCACAACGAGCACCTGTGGCAGCAATGGAGAGACCTCGTATGATCGTGAGGTGGACTGCGTACTAAAGGTCCGAGAGGTACGCAAATGGTATTGCAAGTCCAGGATCGAGTACAAAGTATGATGGAGAGATTTGCCCAAGAGCGAGAATAGTTGGGAGCCGGCCGAGGCACTTTGGCAGTTAAAGAAGCAGATTAACGCATTCCATACCACCAAAGGCAACGAATACGTTGCCAGAATAGGTGGGAGAGAATGACATGGTTCGCCCGTTCAGACGAAGAGGTTTGGCCAGAAGAAGCGCTAAGACTCTTCTCCCGAAGAATATGGAATATTCTAAAACTCTCTGGAATTTCCTAGAATACCCTTAGATTCCCTAGAATATTCCAGGAAGAATATTCCCTGTATAGAATTCTCTAAAATTATGTAGATTTGTAATTAATGTAGTAGGTTCTGGAATTCTCTCTTGTAAGTATAAAAAGGGGCCAACCCCGTCATTTGTAAGATACTTCAGAAGTTTGAACAATTCAATACATAGAGTTTTCAACATACAATATTCTTCTCTCAATTCTCTCTTCTCTTGTTGTGAGTGTAAAAAAAGGCTGACTTAGGATGAAAACCTTAAGTGCCGCACGGGTTGGGAACAATAGAAAGAGTGAGCCCGTGACATAATGAAACATGTTTCGAAAATTGAAACTAAAATATCTGGCAACAAAGTGACAGCTTACTGTACAGGGATTATATTTAGAAAGTTAAATGCCAAAACAGATAAAGAAAATGATATCTTACTCTACACAGGTCCCAGCTAGTTGGCTAATGTTGTTTTGGCAACCATAAGCACAAGTTGGATAGTTGACAATGGTTTCATTATAAAAAGCTGTCTCTTAGAGTGAGACGCAGCAGGTAGGTGTCTTCCGAGCCAATAATTGTGAATACGTCCAGGTAACATTCCATGTCACTATATATGAGCACAACAACATTGTATCATGGTTACATATCTTTTCAAGTTAGACTACACATTTCTTTCACTAGAAGAAGAATTTATCAGAAATAACATAATTCAGAAAAGCTTTTAAAACATACTTATAATGGTTCAGATTACACCACTATGAAAATTAAAATGTGTTGATTGCCCACCTGTGAAATATAAACTAGCTTATTAGCCCCTCTGCAGTTTTATAACCAGCGAATAGCCCGTGTGACAAATAAACCAGTGTATTTGCCCCTCTACTTCTATAATTCAGCAAAAAAAGTCCCACACTACTAATTTTGTTTCCAGCATTGCCCTTGTTCTTGTCTAAATACAAGCCATCTTGTTATTAGAAAGGCTGCTGTTAAGCGTTGTAGTTTCACGTTTCAGGAGTATGTTGCTAGATGCTGAATTACGCAGGATCTAAAAATGCTGATTTACTTTTCATAAGGGAATAATCAGCACATTTCAAGTTTCTTAGGGGTGTAATAAACCTTTAACTCTTAAAATGAACTTGAACGAAAAGAAATCTGCATAGTTACTGGAGCAAAGTACAGTTGCAGACATACTGATGCATAAAAGCAATAATGACAAGGAAAAGAATCAAGCAAAGAAAGAATCTGCTCCAAAGAATAGCAGATAACTCCAACTTGAGTATTTAATCACGAGTCACGTTTTAGACTTCCCTCTAACACTAATTCTGCCATATTTAAAGAGAGTAAAGGAGAATTAAAATTTCCTGTCCTTTTACATCATCAACCTCTGTGATTTAGCATGACACTAGCTGCTAACAGAAAATCATTTGACAAAAAAAACCCAGTGGAGTCCATACATAGGGTGGAGAAATTAGATGATTGCCCTTTAAATTACTGAAAGAAACCAGGACCAAATTCCTTACTCAAAGCTTAGGTTACCCTTCTCTTGCTTGACCAACAACAAGCTGGAAAAAACTCGCAGCACTTGCTGGATCCTGGACCCATGAGCTTATAACTTCACCCTTGCAGCAATTTGCAACCTGCTGATTATAAGGAGTTCCTGGCAGCAAATCAACAACAGTGGGGGGTTTTCTTGCAGCAATGAGGAATGCTTCCTTTCAATCTTGAACAATCTCGTTGGCCTGTTGCCTGCCCTCCATTATCATGTTCCAGATTTTTTTTTTTTTTAGCCCATGTCCAATCCAGTGTCCATCCTGGGGCTTCAATATGCCAATATTTTTGGAAATTAAAGATTGTAACAATGGCCTGTTCGTGCCAATAATGAGGAAGTTAAAGACATGGATCGTTTGCAAATAATTAAATAAAGCACAAGAAACACATAGTATAACTATAACCCTGCAAATCTCCTATACAAGGTTAAAGACCAGTGTTACATGGATCGTGGTACGGTTTGGTACACGGTACGGGTTCGGAGTACGGGTTTTTCGGTACGTGGTACGAAGGGATAGGCTTAGATGGTTCGCTATTTTGGGTTCAAAATTCAGTATTTAAGATCGCTATTTAGACTTAGAGTTAAATAATTAAAAATTTATATGAATCATAATTTAACTGCATAAATCATAATACTAAGAATATTAAGTAATCTGATAATCTCAAAGGAAAATAAAACATAATAATAAAAATAACAAAAATCATGAACCAATTGCATGAGTTCAATAACTAAAACATCTCAGTTTCTTTTATTCTAATTCTAGATTCTATGGATCAATCTTCCCTTTGCCTTTTACTACCTTTTTCGCAAAACTAGAAATCTGAGTATGTTGTCATTGGCGTGCCTCTTGTGATTTTCCGGTACTTGAAAAAGCTTTCACTGTTGAAGTTGGTTTGAAAACCTCCAGTGATTCCATATTTTCATCTTTCTCTGCAACCTCCGTTGTGTCATAATCAGCATCTAATGATTTCCACCTCATTTCTTGTAACTTGATGGCAGAATCATCAATGTCAGTCCTTTCAGGATCAATGTCTCATTTGTTGTAAGGACCTTCCTTATAACTTTCAGTGAAGTGAGATAAGAGGTGAATATTTGAATGGATGAAAACCAGTTTATCCACCCTTGTAGCATTCAACCTATTCCTCTTTACATTATGAATATATGTATATGTGCTCCAATTTCGTTCAGCCGAAGAACTAGAAATAGGTTGAGATAACACTTTTTGCTCTTGCAACTGCTGCCAATTCTGTGGTTTCTGAGCCATAAGTAGACCACCAATCAATGGCATTCATAGTCACTGCATCAATTTGAGCTGCAGCCATAGCATAGAGGCCTTTCGGTGAGTGAAAAGTTGCAAACTGCTCACGAAATATTCTTGCTTCATCTCCACTATCATAAGCTATCTTGTTTAATGTTTCCATGACACCCAAAATAACTTCTTTATCTTCGTTTGGAGGCCTCCTAATTGTTCCCCCCAAGTGCTGGTATTGCTAGATATCTATGATCATAAAATCTAGGAGTGAGTGCGAAGGTAAGACAATGTAGAGGAATTGACATCTTCTCCCATCTACCAAGCACAATTTCCTCCATAGCTTGATAATTAGTAAAGTGCCTGTTCCCTTTCATTATATCCTTTATTTCCCTAAGCATATTATCCATTTTTTCATAAATCTCACCTATTTTCTGTCCTTTATCATCACAAAATTTGATCAACAAATAAATTAATTTACTTGTAATTGTAACTATATTCTCCATCTCTTCCCAAAATTCTTCACTTATAATAGTCTCTACAACTAAAGAACGCATTTGCTTAGCATGCTCATCTCCTAACTTAACTAAATCCTTCCTGGACTTGAGCACTACAGTAGTTGCCAAAACCTCTCTACAATCAATAAGTCTCTTCAGTAAAATATCATGTGAGGCAAATCTAGTTTTTGCCACTTTAAGAAGTTCTAATTTGGAATGTTCTCTAAAAATAGCCAATGCATGAGAATGATTCAAAAAGTACTTCACAATATTTTTCCCTCTCTTGTATGTATTGCTTAGCCACTCAAATTGTGTTGCGAAATCTTTATAAATAAGATTAAGAGTGTGAACAACACAAGGAGACCAAAATATATGTTTGTGTACCTTTTGCACCTCTTTCCCAACAAACTTTGCAATTTGCTGCATTATCTGTAACAACTTGAAGCACATTATGAGATCCCACCTCTTCAATGGCTTTTAGCAAGTACTTTCTTTTGCAATTGCAACTCCTATTTTTTCAATCCCAGAAAAATCCTCAGCATATAAGAACATAGCCCCTCGACTATTTACTGCAACAACATTTATCAGAGGTTGATTTTTACAATTTGTCCAACCATCTGAAATAATAGAAACCGCTTGAGAATACCATATATCTTTAACTGGAACAAGGTCGTTTTCTATACTTCTTTTACATGCATCAAGTAAAGTTGTTCTTGCCTTATCATATGAAGGAGTCTTATAGCCTTTAGGACCCCAGTTTATGGCAGAAACCATCTCATGGAAGTGAGGATTCCTTAGTACATTGAATGGAATCTCATTGGCACACAGACCTCTAATCACTTTCAAATCTACCACATCCCTTTCCATCAAATTGAAGGAATCTTCAAGCTTTTGTGTTGGCTTACTTGTTAGCTTGGAAGTCTTTAGGGATGAGGAAATTTCAGAAGCCTCTTCTTCTTCTTGAACTCTTTTTCTAACCCTTTCATAGGCATCACGATCACTTCTCATCAATACTTGAAATCTTTTAATATCTGATTTTTTGCCTGGTGGAGCACCAAAAAAGTGATAGTGAATTCTGGTATATGAACCAGTGAAATTTTTCTTGCAGTAATTACATGACCAGTTTTTTGAGCCTCCTGGATTTCTTCCGGATGCTGCACCATGGATAGTAACCTCTTGATATAATGGCTTTGATTTTGAGTCAACATGTATAACTTGTCCTCCTCCATCTTTCTTCTTTGATTGTGACACTTGAAAACTATCAATGCTTGCTTTTTCATTGATTTCGTCTTCATTACTTCCATCATCATCTAAATTATGAATCTCTGGATTTGTACTTTTGTCATCTTGAGAAGATACTTGTTGCTCTTCCACTTGTCGTTTTCTTTTCCCGAAAGCCATAGAGAACTCTATTTGTGACATTGGTAGTAGAAGTCTTACGTAATTTGAAAAAAGTAATTATTGTATGTGGTATTAATATCCTAGGTCTTTTATTATATTTTTAAATAATATTTTCAAAAGGATCGTTTATAGTAATTGTGATCTTAGTAGGATACTTTTAAAAACTAAATAATAACTAAATCAAAACGATCTACGATAATTCTGGAAGTATAGTTTAATTATTATTTAAAAAAAAAAAACTGAAGCTAATAATAGTAAATTTAGATCAACTTCCTAATCTCACTAAATAATTGTATCTCTATCTATAGAAAAGAAGTTGATAAGTATTGAACTTCTTGATTCTATTATTTTTTATTTCCTTTTTCCTATATGACTCTTCTTACTTCCTCTCTCTTAAAACTCTCTAGAAACGTTAAATGACCTCTACAGAAATGTTAAATAAATTTGATAAGTATTAAATTTCCTATTTATTAGTATTCCTCTTTCCTCCCTAACTCTAACTCTCCCTCCTTCTTACAACTCTTTAGGAACGCTAATAGTAGCATTCTGGATCGCAAACAATCTCGGATTCGGAACGAAAGTTCTGGAACGCGGATCGCAGCAGAAAATAACGATCCATGTCAGTAAACACTAGTTAAGACTAAAGACCTAAAGAGCTAAGTTTTCTTGATGAGATTTTTTCAATGCCCTTAATATAATTTAGTACTTGATCTCAAAAATCCATATTCAGCAAAAAGAGCTTGGGACAAAACAACTACAACTAGAAACTTACTATATATCCATCAGGATTCCAGGTCTTTATATCCCATTTGATGGTAATATTGCCAATAGGATCAAGTGCATCATAAGCCTCTGCAATAACATTCCAACAACCAGAATATGTTAATAATCCACACGTCATTTCTCATGAACTACAGGATCCAAAAAAGAGGAGAAAATAAACATGTTTTAGATGTTGTATAACTTGAAATTTCAGCTCAAAAATATCAAGTAATGACAGTATTGGACTCTAGATGCTTCAATTTGACTGACACAAATGTGGATTTAATTTCTAAATAAACGATTATGATAAGGGATGATCATCAAGTTTTACATGTTAGAACAAAGAAAAAAAATATCCAACAAGATTGTCTATACTTAGGCCATTTCGAAGTACGGTAAATGCGGTTACTAGCATAGATAAAATTTTGTGTTTTTTAAGAAATACTATCATGTCATTATTCACTTATTGTTACAAAAAAATAAAATAAAAATAACCAGAAAATCAAGAGTCCCCAGTACAACTTCACTGGAGTTGCTGGAAAATAAATACTATTGCCCAAACTTCAGTTGCAGTAAAGCATGATAGTTCAAAAACTTAAAGCAATGATTTCTATTCCAGATTGATCTTGCTCTCTTTTCAGTGCTTCTTAAGCTTGAGCATTATCATTGAGGGTAATTTTATTGTCCCGTTTAGGTGGCTCGGAGAGAGTGGGGGCAGGGGGCAGCATGCATGGTGTAAAACTTAGACAACACTTCACTTTTGCCCCACAAAATTGTTTAATCTTTTTTCTATCTTTTAAGTCTTCTACCTAGTATAATTTCATTGGCCCATTTTGCATATTATATAGTAACTATTATCTCAATACCACACTACTTAATATAAGGTATTTTATAACGCTTATAGATCCATTACCCAATAATTAATATTTTTTCTTTTTATCCTTAATCTTATAAATAAATTCCCTTATTGGAGAAGAAGAAGAAATGTGAAATAACAGGAAAATTTTTTAGGGACAAAAGGAAAAGTTACACTTCTGAAAGAAGAAGAGAAATCAACCAAATACAGCACAAAATGACAAATATTTTCTCTTTAATAATCAAGTAAACACTATTAGATTGTTACAATTGCAAAATACTAGCTCTGTTGGATGGTTTTTTCCATTATTCTCTAAATAATATATTATAAATATTATTCAAACACATTTTTCAACTACTCTTTTATTTCATATTCATATCACATCTAAAAAAATAAGTACAATATTATTTTAAATAATACTCAAAATAATATACTAAATAATACATGTCTAAACAAAGGCAAGTATGCTCGTCATACACATAAAGTTGCGTAGCTAGGTGCCAGAAAAACACTAATCAAGACAAAATCATGCATATACTATTATTGAAAAGAAGATTAGTGGTGTTATTAATTTGTCCATTATTTGATATTCACATTAGAGTCAATTTGAATAGTTATTATTTTGGATATTATTTAGAATGAATACTATAGTTATTTTTTGGGATATGATATGTGTAAATACTATAGTTCTTTTTTGGGATATGATATGTGTAAAGTAAAATATAGTTAGAAACGTGTTAAAAATTATTACAAAATATTATTTGAAGAATCATGGATAATGAATCTGTCCAAACAGAGACAACTTTTCTTTTTGTAATTTTAAATTTATGACTTATGATACTAAGTTAAATAACTAATTTACTATGTATAAATAAAAAATAATGACAAATGTGTCTGTTGTTGCACAAATATTGCAAGAAAAAAATACAGAAAGATGATACGCACACGAATTTTTATAAATACAATAAAGCTATTTCCTAATGTATTTTTGTAACTTTAGTCGTCTACTTGTATTAAAATTGTGTCATTAATTATTTTTGTGATTAACATATTTGCATATAATTACATTTATGTAGTGCAAAATTATAAAAGTTATATATCAAATTTAACCCACTAATGTCATGTTCTGGCTACGCGCCCATCCCATTCTGTTGTCCTTGTATCTCCTACTATTGAACTTGCTTTACAACTCTACACAGGCCATGTTTAGGGTATTCTATTGTCTCGTTTAGGTTACTATACTCATCCCATCATCCCAATCATTAGCTTTGTGTTCTTACTACAAAGGCAATGGTATGATTCTATTATAGTTGCTCATTTCTGATCGGATTATAGAATTTGTCATTTAGTGTAAACTATATTTTCGTTTTATAGAATTTGTCATTTAGTGTAAACTATATTTTCGCTTTCCAATTCGTGTTATGAGTATACGTTACACGTATCTCTTCCTATTATAAAGACGAGGATAAAATGCAAATAATACTATGATTAACGGAATAAGTATTTAATTTTCTGTGCATTTGACTCTTTGTGCTTCAACTTTTTTTGTACAACAAAATTGATGAAATTCGTCAAAATTAACACAAACTTGTAAAATGTCATATATATCCTTAACCAATTCAAATGTTCCACAAATTTTTGGGATCAATTTGAAAATTGAAAATAAATAAATGATCACAAATTTTGAAGTCAAATTAAAAATAAAATAGGTCAAATTTAAAATTTAAAAAAAAACCAAAGCAACACTAACTCTCTTCCCGCCATAGCTGCCACTACATTCATCTCCTCCCCCACACTAGCCACAACCACCCCTACTAGTTTTAACGGTATCGTCAATTTCGCCAAAAAAAAAAAAGTTGAAGTACAAAAGGGTAGTTTTGGGTTTCTTATGACACTTTTTGGTATGATATTTGTGTGGCACTACTTAAATTAGTGACATGTATTCTTTGGTTAACATGTATCACTTATCTAAATAGTGTCACACTAAAAAATATCACTGAAAACTCACATCTGTCAAATGCACATTTAGTAACTATAAGTTTAAGGGATAAGTGTTCGATTCGCCTAACCACAAAAACTTTTTTGCATTTTACCTAAAGACAAAAATCCACGTGTTGTAATATAAAAAAAGAAGCTGCTAATGTTGTCTTTTACTAATTGACTGATTAATTAATTATTGGTAGTATTATCAAAAGTTCACACAGTACCAGATACACTTTTTACTATTTGACTGAATAATCAATTATTGGCAGTATTATCCAAGGTTCACGCAAGTTACGGCATTTATTGTATGCAATACGAAACTTTCTTTTAATACATAATATTTTTAATTAGTTTAGTTGGTACACTATAAAAAAAAGTTAAAATTACATAAAAAGTTATATAAATTTAAAGAGAAAGCAATCATCATAAATATTATGCTATCAAAATTACATAGATACCAATCATCATAAATTTTATGTCACCAAAATTACACGTAAAATTGGAACTAATTCAAGAAACGTGACAAGCATAACACTCATGTCCTTGTTAAATATAGAACACAGAAGAACAAAAACACATTGTTGATGGGACAGTAACCGTTTAAAAGAAGTTTTATGCTTCAAATTTTCTTCCCATTTAGTCTCATATTGGTCAAATTTCTTTCCTGGATCAAGTTTAAAGATGGTTTGTCATCGGATACATGTATAGTAGCGATGGGGATCGCAAAAGTAATGAAAATCAAAATGCGTAAATTGGCATGCAATATGTGAAATTCTTTTATACTCACTTCGAATTGAGTATTGTAGGCCATTAAATGATTAAAAAGTAGTAGGATCTCTCTACTTTTCAGTGATTTCAACAAATCTCAATATCTATTTCGCATTGTAGAGTAAGTAGCCAAAATTTACTCGCGATATACGGGTTATTTAGTGATCCTAGTGGGGTTGGTAGATTAGCTTTATGAATTTGGTAACTATGAATTCACAATTAACCTAATTGAAATCTATAACGCATTTTTGAAGAACGTTCCAGAAAAAAGAATAAATAAAAGAAAACACCACTCCCCCCAAAAAAATCTTAATGAAGAACAAAGATATACACAAAGAAAAAGAACCTTACTCTTTCAGGGACAAAATCTAAAAGACTGGTGAGATAGTGAAACGGCATTGATAAATAAATAAATAAAAGAAAGATAAAAAGAGGGTCTACATCCTTCTGCCTTCTTGTCATCCACGAAACAATTTAATGCGCTTTAAGTGTGCATACAAATAAGGTAAATTTTTTGTTGAAAACTGAAAGAAAGAAAAAGCAAATGCAGGCACCTCTTCTACCAAGGAAAAACCAAATTTAGAAACTTTAAAGTGTTTAACTCACCATCATAATAGCTCTCTTTTACCATTTCAATAGTCAAAAGTTTATTTTTTTTTTTTAAAAAGGATACATTTTCATGAAAAAGAATACAAGTACCAAAGGATTCGGAGACTCCAAAGTGTCACGCAACTAAAATACAGTTAACGATTCAGAATAAACTACGAACATAATTTTTTTTTTTTAACTTTTAAAATTAACCGCAGATATACATCATCTAGCAAGGTTCATAAGTGAAGAAAATTCTTATATTAATCAAATTCAAAATATAGTACCATACATTCTTTAATTTATATTAAACTACACCATCTAACGTTACTTCAAAATTATTTTTTGAAGAATGTGACTTAACACATATTAAAAAATCTATGACACAAGCATGTGACTTAACTAAAGTCATAATAATGTACCATAAATTATATCCATAAATTAATATAAGAATTCCCCTCACGAGTCATGGCCTGATTTAAACTGTTAACCCAACTGCAAACAATCTTGTCCCATGTAACATACCCCTTTTTTATGAAAAAATTTTTATTGCTTACTTTGCACTATTTAATGATTAAAAAAATAATAGATTCTCATACTTTTCCATCTTGAGGGGGAAGGAAGTGATAAGGAAAATGAAAAGAACTGACCTGTAGGGGTAAAGCTGAAAGAAGAATGCAACAGGAACAATAGGAGCAAAATGGTACTAACACTGCCAACTAGTTTCGTCAAAAACAACTCCATTTCTCTCGTGAGTGTTCATACTTCATACCCAGTAGAACAAGAATATTTCGCTCTTTAACGTTTCGTTTTGGGACAAAATCCAAGATTTTGTGTTCGATGTGCACGTACTTTTGAGCACTGAGATGGAGGAAAGGGGAAAATTTTTATAAGAATTAAAGTGTACATTTTATTGTTTAACTTGTGATTTATATTTATTAACATATTTTAATTTGTGAATGAAATATTATAATTTTTAACTTTTTAAAAATAATTAAAGAATATAAATAAATATTCATTATAAAGTGTAGGATAATATCGTATACTTTGCTCCATATAAAAATTTTCCGGAGGAAAGAGGTGGGATAAGTGGAGATGTTTGGCTTTTTCTGTTATTCAGCGTGGCGGGTAATTTTGGAGAACTGAGAATGCCTTGTTTTTTTATAGGAATAGCGCCAACTGTTAGACTCCACTAGCTTATGATGGTCTACTTTTCCAATATTATCCTTTGTAGTAATTACTTTCGGGTAAATAATATTCATACATAAAATCACCAACTTAGTCTCTTAATTTTGGAAAAACTATCTTATTAGTCCTTCAATTATTTCATTAAAAACAAAATATTCCATCAATTTTAATTTTAATCGGATTAGTCTCTGAACTAAATAATTGTATCCTATTTGATTCTTAAATGGTGGCTCTGCCTAGAATATAAATTTTTTTACTTTTAACTAGTGTTAATTAGAGGCATAATCTTCAAATTATCTAATCATATGATTTTAGTGTTTTAAAACAGTTTTAGACTTACCTTATTAGTCCTCCAACTATTTTATTAAAACTAAAATAGTCTCTTAACTTTAATTTTAACTAGTTTAGTCCTTGAACAAAATATTTGAATTCAATTTGATCCCTAAATGGTAGTTTCACCCAAAACATAAATTTTTAAATTTTGATCAGTGTTGATTACGGGTATAACCGTCAAATTATCTGGTCCTATAATTTTATTTTTAAAAATAAATTTAGACTGTATGATAAAAGGGAAAATACTGTCATAATATTACATGGATTAATGACGATCTAGTAATTAAGTACTTGAAATTTTATTTTGTTGCTAATGCGGGATCAAAACATATTGCCAACCTATATTTGTTTTTTTCCAAATAATTTCATTTCATTTAAACCAAAACTCTAAAATTATTATTATCTTTCTTCCTACACTAATGCACCATCAACACCATCCCTCCATCTCCACTAGTGAAGCATTCCAACTCCTCTGTCTGCAACCACTATCTCCTCCTTCTCCATCCCCCATCTCTCCTTTCTAGTTGCCCCCACCCCTTCACCGCAACCATCACTAGTTGCTATCCTTCTCGATCTCATCCCCTCCGCCATTACCGCTATCATCTTCTCCTTTCCTTTCACCTTCTCTCCCTTTCGGTTGCCCCCACTCCCTACTTGCTCCCTCTCTCGTAACTATCACTACTTGCTCCCTCTCTCGTTTCCCATCACCTTCGCCTTTGCTTCTAGTAGCCGAATTTCCTTCTTTAGCCTCCATTTGGAGTCCTTTTGAAACATGTTTATATCAATGATTTCTTTAAAATTCCACCCGTAACCAACAACTTTCTCACTAAATGGTACTTGATTTCCTCCTCCTCTTCTTCCTCCTCCTCCTCCGCCTCCGCCTCCGCTTTCTGCTCCTCCTCCCAATTATGGTGGTGCAAGCTGAACGGTAAGAGTGTATTATCTTTCAAAGGAAACTCTATAGATCGTTTTTAGAATTGGAGATGAAATCGAAGTTACTTGTAATTTATAAAAGTCATCATGTTAGTATCATCAAATTCCTCGACGTTCCCGTTTCTAACAATCATAAAACTAGACGATTTAACGATTATGTCCCTATTCAACATCGGTTAAAATTCAAAAAATTTATGTTTTAGGTAGAGTTGCTATTTAAAGATCAAACTGGATACAAATATTTAATTCAAGGACTAATTTGGCTAAAATTAAAGTTGGGGGACTATTTTGATTTTACTAAAATAATTGGAGGACTAATTAGGTGATATTTTTTAAAAAATAAAATTATTAGATCAGATGATTTGACTGTTATGCTCCTAGTCAACACCGGTCAAAATTTAAAAATTTATGTTTTAGGTAGAGCTTCCATTTAGCGATCAAATTGGATACAAATATTTAATTCAGAGACTAATCCGGTTAAAATTAAAGTTGGGTGACCATTCTAGTTTTAATGAAATAGTTAGAGAACTAATGATGTAATTTTTTCCTTACTTGTTTCCTTAAACATTAATTGTCCATCAATTTCAATATTACCTGAATAAGTTCTATGTATTTATAGCTGGTTTAGTCCCTACGTGACTATATAAAAAAAAAAATTTAACTTTCTCCATTTTTTACCAATCTAATGAGGGCAAAATGAGTAATTCAATTTGTCTAGCCCTTCTTAATTTTCTACACAAAAAAAAAAAAAATTATATTCACAATAAAAAAAATTGTTTGCTTTAAAATTTGGGTTAGGTCTTGCTCAAAATTTTGTCTTTCAATATGATTTTTCCTAATCTTTTGCTTTAAATGACGATTCAAAATTTTCATTTTGCCTCTAGTTAGATCAATCAAAGGTAAAGGAAAAGAGCGTGTATAATTTAAAATTAGGGAAGATTGTAGGATTGGTCGTGCAACCTATTTGATCATAACATCTTATGCAAAGGAGATTTTTATGTCTTCTTCATTTTTTTTTTTTAAATCACCTCTCCTACCCCTAGTGACTCGAGCATATGATAGGTCATACGAGAAGCGTTTTACTATCAAAATTACACTTAGTTGGTAGATTTTTTGCCTTTTGAGTTTCATCTGTGTAATGTTTTAAAACTTCTACGTCAATTGATTGAGTCATCTATATTGTAAATCAATTTATTTATATTAATATTGGTCCAATTTTATACATTTTCACCTAAAGTCTAAAGATGTCTATCTCTATTGTATAAAACCTATAAACCTTTTGTAAGATGAGTCCATATATTTAAATCCTTTTCAAATCTAACTTTATTTTAAAAAATTAAAATCCCCCAAAATTTACGATATTACTCCAATTTGATTAATTGTACAGAGTTCTTGAACTTTTTATATAAGTTTATTTTAATTTTTGAACTTTTAGATTCATATACATTTAGTAATTTAATCTTAAGTATTAAAGTGAATATTCGAATCAATTACTTTTCATAAAAATAAGTATAGGGATAAAAATGAACTTATGGTTGTGGGGTAAAAATGAAATATACCATGTAAATAGAAGATTCAATCTTGCAAAATTATAATTGAAATATTTATAACCCAATTAGGCACCGTAATTAAATCTGGCCCGGCGAGGGAGGTGGATTGGTAGGCCACTGGTTCAACTAGTGAATTAAAAAAATAAATTTTTTATTAAATATATAATAACTTCACAGTAGCATAAATATGACATATGGTAAAAACATAGATAAAAAATGTTGTATCAAACTTTTAATTATTGTAAATGCATTCTAAACTAATTAATTCCTTTACCAATTATAACAAAAAAGAAAAAAAATAAAAATAATTAGTTAATTTAAGTTATATACATATATAGTTTTAAAACTGATTACAATAAGATAAATAACAATTTATATCTAACACATAAGAAATTACTATTCTTTTTACTATGTCTTACCTAATTATTTTATAATGATTGTATATTAAAGAATAATAAATATTTAGGAAAAAATGGTTAATGTTAATGGGTGTATTTTGTATTCGGAAATATAACTACTAGTAAATGGTTTTGAAAAATTTTAAGTGAATAAATCACAAATAGCCATCACAATAGATATTGGTCTTCAGTGGCAAATGTAAATACTTATCAGCCCCCACTGAAAAAACATAAGGTACGTTTGATGTTGTAGTATGAATTGAGCAAACTTTCTCTTGGGCCCATGAGATGCCCCCACTGGAAAAAAAATCATAATTAATTAGTTTTAGCAAAATTTGTGTTGGGCTCAACCCACTGACGTAAAGTACTGCTGTTAGCCTATTACTCGTCCTTTTCCATACCAAACTTGGATTGGCTAGAGTGCAAATTGAATCCTATCCATAAAAGACTTTAATATAAGATTCAAATTAATAAAATCGTAAAACGTAATTTTTTAAATATTAAAAAGTTCTCTACTGTAATATATAACCCACTTGCCCTACTGGCTTACCCTTACAATAAAAAACAATCAATTGAAGTAAAAATTGTGCAACGGGATTACTAGAGCTCATAAGACATAAATTACAAACATCTATCACAATTATTTACATCAAGTTCATATTCTTTATATCCTAATTACTATTTTTCATATTTGTTCATTCTTTTTGGTTTATGTTTGATAATTGTTTCTTAATTTGTATTTTGATTATTGTTTAATTTTGTTTTTGTGTTTGATAATTTTTACCATATTTGATAAATTTTTTGAGGTTTGACAATTGTTTGTTAATTCGTTATTTTCATGACTATTCTAATTTCACTTGAATTTGAAAATTAATTGTTAGTCTTTGTTTAAGAAAATATATGATGGAACCAAATCAAGAAATATCTATGAATAATAAAAAAAAAAAAAAACCCACAAGAAGTTTGATGTTATGGAAAGGGATGAAAATTTAATTATATTATAGTACTATGTTTTGGCACTACAATCGAATAAAGCATAGACTTGAAACTTGGCCTTTTTTCTCTCTGTAGAAACCTTAACTGGTACTATTAAATTACTAATTATATAGGGAGTTATCCAATACTATGATGACTTTAAAAATTCCAACATATTCATCTAACCACTAAAACTTTGACATGTGGCCACTACCTCCACAATAACTAAATAGTATAATAAAACTTGGTTTATATTTTCTATCATTTATTTATTTTGTATCATATGTTACATTATTTTATTTATTTATTTATTTTTGTATAATTTGTTAGGTATCTAATGTAGTAAAATTTTTTATTCAATTATGGAAAGGTATTTCAAGAGAAAGACAAAAGAGGAAAACACTAATATTAAACAAACAAACGATTGTGATGATTACGACAACAATCAAAAGAAAAATTGCAATTCGAAAATTAATTTAGACGAATTACCAGCTGACCAGGATTAAGAAAAAGAATTTCAGATTATCATCCAAATCTTCAAGATGAAATTTGAATCTATTATCTGCAGAAGGGACCATGTCAACCAATTGAACATGATTTTTCACAAACAATGATAGGAAAAAAACTTTGTCGATTTAATCCAGAATGGTTTGCTAAACATAAGAATTGGTTGGAATATAGTATTGAAAAAGATGCTGCTTTTTGCTTATGTTGTTATTTGTTTAGACCCGATATGGGGGAGCAAGCTGGTGGTGATAGTTTTGTTAGGAAGGATTTAATAATTGGAAAATGAGTGATAGATTTGGTGTTCATGTTAGTGATTTTAATAGTGCACACAATATAGCTTAGAGAAAGTGTGATAATTTGTTGAAACAAAAACAACATATTGAAGTGGTTTTTCTAAACACACGAATAAAGCAAGAATGGAGTATAGAACTCGTTTCTCAGCTTCAATTCATTGTGCTAGATTTCTATTTTTCTTCCACAAGGTTTGGCTTTTCGTCAGCATGATGAGTCTGATACTTCTGATAATCAAGGTAATTTTCTTGAACTTTTACATTTTCTTGCAGATCATAATGATGATATAAAAAAAAAATAGTTCTAGAAAATGCTCCTAAAAATCTTAAATTGATAGCTACTGAAATTCAGAAAGATATAACAAATGCTTTTGCAAGAGAGACTACAAGTGTTATTTTTAATGAAATTGGCAAGGGATTGTATGCTATTTTGGGTGATGAGTCTAGTGATGCATCATCCAAGGAGCAAATGGGCATTGTTTTACGACATGTGGATTCACGAGAATGTGTTATTGAGCGCTTCATTGGCATTTTACATGTACCTGATGCTACTGCTCTTTCACTTAAAAAGGCAATTGATGCATTGTTTTCTAAACATAATTTAAGCATATTATAGATTCGTGGTCAAGGTTATGATGGTGCCAATAATATGAGAGGGGAATATAGTAGTTTAAAAACTTTGATTTTGAAGGAAAATCTGAGTTTGCATATTATATTCATTGTTTTGCCCATCAACTTCACTTGTCACTAGTAGGAGTTGCAAAGAAAAACACTCAAGTTTCTTCTGCTTACAACACATTATTAGTTTTAGTACGCGTTGTTGAAGGTTCAGCTAAGCGACAAGAAATTCTCAGAGGAAAACGACTTCAAAAAGTAGTTGAAGATTTATTGAGTGGTGAACTTGCAACTGGTCGAGCTTTGCATCAAGAAACAAGCCTTCAACGAGCTTGTGACACACGATAGGGTTCACATTTTAACTCCTTGCTAAAATTAATTTTAATGTTTGATTCCGTGATAGATGTTCTTGAGATAATTGAACATGAAGATGATGTCGAGCAAAGAGGTCAAGCCTATGCACTCCTTAATTCTTTACAATCTTTTAAATTCGTATTTGTCTTACATCTGATGAAAAAGATCACAGGAGTAATAAATGCATTATCTGAAGCACTACAAAGAAAAGATCAAGACATTGTTAATGAAATGTGTAATTTGGTGAAAGTTCCTAAACAACAATTGCTAACTACAAGAGAAGATGGATGGGATACTTTGCTTGATGAAATTTGTTTGTTTTGTGAAGAACACGAGATCCTTATTCCAAACATGGATCAAAGTTAGTCACTCAAGGGAGATCACGAAGAAAAGTTCAAGAAGTCACAAATCTTGACCACTATTGTTGATTTATTTTATGGGTTGACAGATTTACAACTTCAAGAGCTTAATCATTGTTTCAATGAAGTAAATACTGAATTGCTTCTTTGCATGGCATGTCTAAACCCTAGTGACTCTTTCTCATTATTTCATAAGAAAAACTGATCCATCTTGCAAATTTTTATCCTCATGAGTTTTCTGAATTGGATCTTTTTGCTCTTGACAATGAATTGGATACTTACATTATTGACATGAGGTCAACAAATGAATTTTTAGAATTGAGGAGTATTAATGATTTTCTCTAAAGATGGTGGAGACAAAAAGAGATACTGTATACCCTTGATGTAGTATATATACTAGTAAAGTTAGCTTTGTTTATGCTTGTTGCTACAACTTCAGTGGAAAGAGCCTTTTCAGCTATGAATATTGTCAAAAATCGGTTGCGTAGCCAAATGGGAGACTCTTGGATGAATGATTGTTTGGTCACATATATTGAGAAGAAAATATTTTGAGAAGTTGACCAAGAAAATGTTATGCAACGTTATCAAAATATGAAGACTCGTCGTGAACAGTTGTAAAAAAATATTTTATTTATGAATAAATTTGATCATAACACTTTTAATGTTTATTATATTTCAATACATGTATAACTACTAAGTTTTGTGAGAATTTTGTTATTGTGTTCCATATTATTATTTAAATATTTAATATTATATTTATTTGGGCCCCCACTGAGAAATATTACTGGCTCCGCCCTTGGTGCTCTTGGTGGTTAATGTAATTATGTAGCTCCTATGTTTGATTCCTTATAGCTGCATGCACGATGATGGAATTTTTTTCAATGAAGGTAGATAGCTAATCAGGTTGCTTGGACGTTTTAATCGAACGGATTATCGTTCATTTGGTTGAATCGCCGAATCATTGAAAATTCAATCAATTTCAAGTTTATCCAGTCAGATTTACAATCTAGTTTAATCTATGTTTGTTTTACCGAGTTAACCGGTTCGACCACCAGGTCAGGTCGAGTTTAATAACTATAAATTAAATAGACAACTTTAAAGAACTCAAGGTAATTATTTTCAAAAACTATGAATTCAAGAGTAATTAATTCATTTATGTATGAAAAAATATGTTTCCAATTGGGTTTCATGGAATGGAAAGCGTAAAATTTTGCTAATTAATTTGAACTTTATGAACATGAATTTGTCTGCTCCTACTTTTACAAATATAGGGTAAAATGCAAATAACCCCTTTGATATATCAAATAAGCACTTTATCCCTCTATAGTTATTAAATGTCGTTTGACCCCTTTATGCTTCAATTTTTACTGCAAAATATATGAAAATCGTCAAAATAAACTAACGCTAACTTGTAAAATGTCATATATACCCCTAACTAATTTATGTATGTGATATTTTTTTGGGATCAAATTGACTATGGAAAAGAAGGGAAAAAATTTCGGAGTTAAATTAAAAATTAAAACAGGGTCAAATTTAAAAATGAGAAAAACCCTAACCCTTCCCTTCCCCTCTACCACAGCAACCACTCTTACCCCATCCCAAGCCCCGCTATCCCCTCCCTTCACCTTCCTACTCTACTACTAACCGTCAACCCACTCCTTACTCCAGCTACTGCCGCCGTCCCCCTTCCAACCCCTTCTTGTTTTCCCCCCACCCCATCTCCCTTTCCCTCTCGATTCGTCGACCATCAAACAAAACCCTTATTTCATACCCAAGCTGATGAATTTTCTGGCCCCAACGGATGATGTAGTGATCACAGTCGCATATGTCCTTGTCTAAAACTCTTGTAAATGCATCGATTTGATCTTTGTATAGGGTGTTCCTGTGTGAATTAAAATGTCAACTCCATCTGTAGACACTTTTTCCACATGGTACTCTTTTAAGCATTGTTTTACAAAAAAGATTCATTAAGCAATCATATTATGATATTCACAAACTACGTAGCATTAAACACTCTGTAAGAAATAAAAGGTCTACTCAATATTCCATTGTTCACATGCAATGAAGAAATTTTAGTTAGTAGCAGCGTGGTAACATAACAGATTAATGGACTTTACTCGGTTGGGGGTTTCTTAAATTTTTGGTGTTTGAGATCGGAGCTTGGGGGTAGGCAGAGGAGATCGAGGCTTGAAAGAAGGGGAAAGAGAGCGGGTCGCTAGGTAGGGGAAGGGGATAGGAGGGGTTGGGCTGGGAAGGGTGGCCGAGTTACGATATTGGTAGTGGTGGTTGGGTTGGGGAAGAGGATAAGGTCTGTGGTGGAAGGGTTTTTTGGGATAAAAATATCAATTAAAGTCTTACTTTACCAATAATTCTTTTTTAAAACATTTCCAATCGCAATAACCACGCGCCTAACCTTTGAAATAGGTTACACTACTTTGACAATTTCCATCCATTTCACAAAAAAAAAAAAAAAATTGAAACGTAAAAGGGATAAACGCACATTTCCGTCCACTTGACGAAAAATTTCAAGTATAAAAGGGTTCAACACACATTTAATAACTGCAAGAGAGTGAAGTGCTTATTCAATTAAGCGTAAATAGGTTATTTGCATTCTATCCATAAATATATTATGTCTATGCTAAAGTTTTCCTTTAAGAAAAACTGTAAACCTCTAAATTTGAATGTCATTAATGGAAATGCTTCCATCATGCTTCCCCTAACCAATATACTTTCATGTCATGAAATAGATCAAATTATTTTAGTTTTTATGTTTAATTCACAGGTATTATTATTTTTATCATGAATTTTATATTTTATTCACTTACAGATTATCTCATATATATATATATATATATATATATATGTATAATAAAGTTGACGTTTCATACTTATCCATCCCACAATCTCTTTCTTATTTATCACGACCTAATTTTGAATTTTTTGGAGAATGTTTTTACTACTTGCTCCGTAAGACCTTGACCCATCTTCTCTTCTCTTATATTCATCTATCATCTCTCAAATTCTCTCTCAAACTCTCCAAAAAATTTCTCTCACAACTCTTTTCTCTCCCCAAGCTCTCTCTCACGTCTCATAACTAACTGCCTTTTCAAATCCCTACACTGTCATCACTTTTCAAATCCCAACTAATCAAGATAATCCCTTACCTTGTAGGTCTATCTCTTCTCAAATTGAAAAAAAAATTAGATAAAGGATGTGAACAAACTATTACCCTTCTTCCATTCAATAATTTTTTCTCTCTTATGATTACATTACTGTCAATTATAGAAACTCTCAAAATTACATAGCAAAGACTATCCAGGTGAATACAAAGGATAAGACATGGTCATGCAACCAAGGGAGTTATTTAACTGAGGATGATGATACTATTTCTATCCCCCCATTTCAAACTGAAACAAATTGATTGTCATTTCTGATGTGACCCCAAAATTCAGGTTTTGTATGTGAAAGAAAAATAATTTTTGCCTAATTCTGAAAAATAAATTTCAAAATTTTATAGTATTGATACTTGCTTTCTGTTAATTGAAAATCTTTACTATTGTTTTATATATTTGGTTGATTATTTATTTGTTTGATAAAGCTCCTAAAACTAATTGAGAATATGTTGGAATTCTTTATTATTTATCCTAGCTTCAAATATTTAAAAATTTATAAGGCTAGAAGAGAAGTATAAATTGTTTCTAAATTTTAGTGTAAGTTGTTTATCATCTCACCATACAACTGTAGATAAATCTTGAATCCCACGTTAAGGTTGATGTCGGATTTGAGTCACTTTTGTTCACACCCACTTCTCATCTCTCTAGATAATTTCTAAAAGATAACATTTTTTTTATCCTATTTGTATTTACTTGATATTTCTATTCATAATAAAGGATTTTTTTTCCTAGTGTTTGACATATTAGAGTTCTAAGTAAGGATGTTACTAATTGTTGAACTGTAAATAAGTGATTTATATAAATTAATTTTAGCATGATAATTTCCTTTGTTTCTTTCCATTGAGTTCTAAGTTAGGAGACTACTAACTTTCTAGGTTGTTTTTCCTTTTGTTTTATTAAGCATTATGACATTACTATTTTTTTGATTTAGCTTAACATTTGTACAATTGCTTAGATTTTTTCTGCTTAATCATACAACTGCTTTTTGGTTTTTTGGGGGTCTCTGTTGATTAAGCATGTCTTTTAGGAAACAAGTATGATGCATTACATGGTTGCTCTATAAAAATAAAGTGTTTGTTGGTTATCTTTTTTCTAAAAGATACTTTTTGGTTGGGAACCTATCACTTATCGATATGTAAGTGTTACGCTTCAGGTAGAGATCAATTTTAACCAAAACAAGTAATAATAAAGCACACTAATATCTTTAACTCTACCCTCACTCCTACGAGTATACGGGATAGGTAGTAGTATATGGCAAGTATGTATCGTTCCTACAGGGATTGTTGGCCGACAATTACTAAGATTTAAGGAGTTATTGCATAGTTAGATAAAAACTAAATAGAAAAGGAAATTAGCCCTAAACATGTTCAATTAGTTCTTTTTCAACAAGTAAAGAACTAACTAAATTAATATAATGAAAGAAAGTAAAATTACCTCTAAATCAACTAAATTAACTAAAACAAGATGAGAATTAGAAATCAAGTAATCTTAAATTGACTAATGAAAGCATAAAGAAGGCATGAAAACAAAAAAATGTCTATCTCAACTAATTAAATTTATAGAAATTTGTAAAGAGAACTAGATTAAATTAAATATTTTCAATTTTTAATTAAGTAAAAGAAATCCCACTAAAAATTACTAGGAACTAATCCAAGGAAATGAATATTTTAACTAAAAATTACTAGATTAGCAAGAACACTAAAAACTTCAAAGAAAACTTGAAATATAAACAACTTGGTTTGCAAGATTTTATTTTTTTAAAAAAAGAAGGTAAAAATTATATCTATTTGTAGCAAATAAAAAACCCACTAAGAGAGACATTAACTAATCAAAATTTAAACTTGTAAGAATTAAAGGCAAGATCTGAAGGAAATTAAAACAGAACTTTTATATTAAAAAGAAACTTGAGTCTTAAGCTAAAACTAAATTACTCTAATATTCTAATTACCAACTATACTACTACTATGTGCACTACTACTTCCTACCATGTCCTACAATGTATCTCTTTGAATGAGTTAAAAGATATGTTTTAAAGAGTTGTAACGCAAAATTACAAAGATGCCCTCTATGCTTAAGCTATAGTGCCTCGATGTCACGACATCGAGTTTTTCATGTCGCAGCATCAAATTGAAATTCAAACTTATATTTTTGCTCGATATTGCGACATCAAACATTGCATGTCGCAACATCAAGCCCCTTCTAGCTCAAGTCTTCAATCTTCAACATTTGCAATTTGTTCTTTGGACACTTGTAATCTTGGACTGTCACCCCTTAATTCTATCATGCAAAACACTTGTCTTAATAAGTGGTCAAATTAAACTCAAAAAATTAAGTAAAAACCCATGCTAATGTCTTAATATTTACAAGCAATGCAAACGTAATTACCTAATGCAAGTAATTAAACTAAAATGCTTAATTGTAGACCAAAAATCAAGATTAAACTAACAAAATCTATAGTTTAGAAGCAAAATAAGTCTAGTTTACTAGAGTTATCACGCCCCAAACTTAATGTTTCACTAGTCCCGAACAAAATAAGAAATAAAAAGAACTTTACTAAACAAGTAAACAATCACACCACCAAACATGGCTACTCAAAAGATGAATAATGGATGTATTTATGAACACTTAGGAAACATCTCAAGGGATCTCAAATACCATATGACAATTGAATCATTTCAACTAGTCACTCAAAGTTTTCGAATTGCCCAAGAATCACAAGTTTAAATGCCACAAAAGATTTCAAATAACCAAGCATTAACCATTCTCAAAAAGGTTTTCGAAAAGCAAGTTTCCTTCATTCAAAACGTAGTTTTTGCTCAAATTAAATTTAATAACTTAGGATTACCAAGTTGTTCAACCAGTCGACAAGGCCATATGGAAATAGAAGATCATTAGGAATCCACTTAATATGCAAATGTCACACACAATTGGGAGCATTACTCTATCAAGAAGTGAGTAGCATGATATCAATGATAAGTATTACAAGCATTTCTTACTTGACTTGTTGGTATTCTAAAATGTAGCACCTAATGCCCATTTCGGAGAAACAACATAGGTACGTGCCTAAATCCCGTACTAGCCTTATTACGATTCTAATGGCATATTTCGGAGAAACAATATGGGTACATGTCGGAATCCCGTACTCGCCTTATTTCTATGAGCAAAAATAAATTAATTTAATTTTTTATGGCCCTAACCAAGGAAGATGAGTAAAAATCTAAAATTAATATTCAACACCAATCACTCACTAGTTAGAATAGAACTCCTTATGCAAACACATAAATGGAGTAAAAATCTAAAATTAATATTCAACACCAATCACTTACTAGTTAGAATAGACAAACTCCTTATGCAAACACATAAAATGTCCTAAATCATCTCCGTTCCATTTAAACCAATTTTCCAAAAGATGTGACCAAAAGTAATACTAGTGATTTGATCAAAAGAAATATTTCAAATGAATTGGCCAAAAATAGAAGTCCCTTACTTTTTGAAAACTAGAAATACATGGCCTTTGAAATATTTGAGTTGCAAAGGAGCTATGCAATACACACTTAAATTCATTAAATGTCCAATTAAAATAATTTAATCGTATGTTATTATAAGTTATTTGTCATTATTGAGTACCAATTTGATCAATTTTCCATCCAAATATCATCAAACAAACACATATTTACAAGCACAAAAAGTACCATTCCCAAACACAAGAAAAGAACACCCCCAAATTTGACACTTTTGTTCTAATGATAACTAAAACTCATCCATCCACTTACCCAAAATTCAACAAACACTAACCAACATATGAACAAGTTTGAAATATAATAACATAACCTAAAATAAAATTATCTAATAAACAAGTCCAATAAAACAAGTCACTAAGAACAACATTAAGTCAAAGACCAAGTAATCATCCATAGAAGTTCAAAATATTCAATTAAATCATTCAAACATCAATAAATATTCTACTTGGCATCAACTTAAGGCCTTTAGCCAACTACCAACAATTCAATCAAACCAATCACTAAGAGCAACAACAAACCACAAACCAAGCAGTCATCAATAAAACCTCAAAATGATCACTTCACAATCAAGCATTAATCATAAATTAATCTACTTGGCATCACCTTAAGGCCCTTAGCCAATCTAATTCAAATAAAGTATCTAAATCAAAATATCTCAAAAACCATAAAATAGACAAAATAAAGTACAAAAGATGCTAAAGACATGAAAAGTAGAATTGTTCTTCAATTTTCTCTAAGTGCATAAAATAAAGAAAGGTAAATAGAAATAGAAATGAAGTGGTCTTCTCCATGTGTCAGAAATCGTCACTCTTCATCATCAGCCTCATGTATTAATATCTCTCTTCATTTCCTCTTGGCCTTCTTTTGCGTCACTATATTGTCTCTCCTCAAACTCCTCATCTTGGACCCCACCAATGCTGCCAACTTCTTGTGATTCTTCTTGATGCGCCGATCCCTTGGGTGGTGTATAAAAAGAATGCCCACGAGATGGACTATAATGCCATGATGGAGATGGAGATGGGGATGGTCTTGATTGGATTTATGTGGCTAATGTTCTGGCCCTTAGAGCTTTACCGACAAGTGCCAAGTTTTTATGAAGGACAAGCTGGCTATAGGTCCAATATCCCTGAAGATCATTGCACTCCTCGTCGGTGCTTAGTGCATTAAATACATAATCTACTGGAATGGGAATTTGTGATGCTTGTGGGGGGAGGTGGTGGAGGTATAGTGGCTTTTCCAGGTTACTGATGCCTCTCGAATTCCCGGGCTTGTAAATAAATTCTCTGTTGATCCAGCCTCTTGGATGGGTTTGAGGCTCCGAGTGTAATAAGACATCGATCTGTATCAATACAAAAATGAGTGATTAAGTTTGGTGGATAAAAGATAGGCCTTCCAGATCTGCCACTATCAAGGAACCCTTGCATGATCAATCTACCAACATTCAAAGGTATATCCGTAAGGATACCATATACAAGGCATGCCTTATCTCGTTGGATGAAACTCACTGAGTTGGAGCCCCATATCCTGTAGCTAATGAAGTAAAGCCATAATTTAGCCAATAAAGATAAACCCTTGCAAGGAAATTTTAACTCTCTATCTCTAGTCACATTCATCATCCAATTCACATTATTGGAATACAAGGCATTTTTTATGGCAATCATGTCCTTGTTTTTATCATTTATAAACTCCTGATATTTCACACTATCAACAGAAGGTGTATTAAGGTAAACATTAATCTTTTTAACATTGAAATCCACCAATATTCCTCGCACTCTCACTTTCCCGCTTTTAGATTACACAAATTGCAATGAAACTGTCGCGCCCCATTTTCGGCCAGGAAAAATGACACTTAATAATACAGTTAAGAGAGATAATTATATAATATTACTACAAAAATAGGGTCTAAAATAGAACTTTAAAATGCGACATTTGAAGATCCAAAAAATGATCTAAAATAGGGTTTTTATGAAAATGAATAAATAAACAAATAATGGAGTCGTCACCTGGTGTGTGAAGTGTATCGGGACACTAACCTAAACCTAAAGGAAAGGGAAAAAACCTAAGGTTAATGGAGGTAGTAGAGAGATTAAAAAATATTTAAACTGCAATAAATGAATAATCTATACAAATAAATTAATTATAAACCCTATACTAGATGACTCCTAGTCTACGAAAACAAAAAAAAAAAAGTTCGGGAGTCCTATTGAGGAAAAGGAAGGCTAGACTACTCTACGGGCAACCTAGGCACCCTTTCACCCTCGGTAAAACCGGTTGTGAGATTTAGTTCATGTTTCCAAAGAATTAACCCATATTTATATTATGTTTGGATAAAATAAACATGAAAACAAATTAATAGTAAAAGCTACATGCATATAATGCAAGGGAATGGGAAACTCGCTATGCCAGCGTTAGACTGACACAGGAGGGAAAATTTTCTATGCTAGGATCGGGCGATGCAAAATACGAGCAAAAGATTTTTACAAAGAATAGATGTTCTAGACAAGTTAATAACATATAAATACACGATGCACATAAGCAAATAAAACATGATATTCTGACATATAGGTCTAAATGGAAGCAATAAACACATAGCATATAATCCTATCTATTATAATAAACTTAAATTTTTTCACAATGAGATAAGCTGCAATAAATAATCATAAAGTGAACAATGATAATAAGCTAAAGAAAACAATTAAACAATTAGCATATAAACCAAGTATTGCACGTAGATGATTTAGGAATACCTCTTGCGGTGTAGAATGGTACAAAATTATCCTATTCTTAGCTCGAAATATGAACGAACGGATCAATATAATATGAAAGTATGAATGAAGTTAAACTAACAAAAGAATATCGTTAAAGTAACTAAATTTAAAAGTAATTCTAATGAGTAAATTGAGATAAACTATCATAAAAATGGATAAGTAACATTTAATGAAAAGAAAGAAAGAATGACTTAATTAAGTGAAATCTAGACTTAAATGATACAACTACAATATTCTTAAGCAATGAAAATGTCTCGCATACCAAAGCAAAACGAAGTTCTAGCAGTAAAATAACATTTATTAAGAAAAATAGACTAATTAGGAACAAAATGAATTTCTAATGGCTTAATTACAAAAGCTATAGAGTGTTTGGATCGAAATACGATTTAAGAAGAGTTTAGGGGCCAACAAATGCCATTTAAGAAAATTTTAAGGACTAACAAGCAATTACAGAAAATATCGGGGACTAGAGTGAGCGATTTCAAATTTCAAGGACTTAAAAATAATTTCAAAAAGTTTCAAGGGCGAAAATATAATTCTTACAAGTTATAGGGGCAAAACATAATTTTAGAAGGGTGCAAGGGACTAACGTGCAATTTCAAAAAATTTTCAAGGCCAAAATGCAATTACAAAAAAAAATTGGGGGGCAAAAAACGTGATATTAAAATTTCAGGGGTCAAACTGTAAATGTTATAAGGTTAAGTGCTCATTGCAATTACAGAAAATTAGCCATGACCAAACAAAAAAAATATACAAATAAGATAGGGCCCAAAATGATTTGAAATATCTTTATAAATCTCACCCAAAACTTTTTTTATTAGCCCAAAGGAAATAGGCCACATATAAAATATAAACCCCCAAAGTAAATTCGAAGCCCATCTACCAAAATAAACCACTGAACACAAACGACAAGAAGTTAACCCAACTCACAAGACAATCAACAAGGCCCAAAAGAAAAATAAACCATTAATAAAATGTAGAATAAGTCCATCAGAAAATAAAAGGTCCCAAAAGACTATAGCAACACTGTAACTTGATAGCCAATATCTACTAAATTAAACCCGAGCCCGAGCCCGAGCCCAAGCCCAAGAAACCTAAAATCCAAAGCTATAACTATACATACATTCATCATAGCAATTTACATCCAACTAAATCAAGACCCCAAAGCCCATTAAATAAACCCACCATACACATTAATTGAAAAAGCCCGTCAACCAAACAAAACCAATTAGTTAAAACTAAAGGCCCACAACAAAACAAAAACTCAAACCCCTAAAACTATTTACCACTCAATGAGCCCAATAATAAAACCCAAATCTAAAAGATTAGTTTTGTTATTTTGTAAGATCAGTAGCAAAAATACATTTTTACTGCTAAAAAAAATTCTTATTCTCCATTACTATCGCGTTGGGGATCAGGATAAAAATTATTTTTAATTAGGTATAGAAATCCCTAGTGTTTTTGAAGAAATCCTCATTTCCAGCTTACCAAACCATTATTAGTCCATTTTAGGTGATTTAGATGCTAACTTGAATTTTTATTGGGCTGGACATTGGTTCCAGTTTGAAACTTTTTTTTTCTTCTTTTACCCAGAAAGCCCATCAGATTTAAGGATGAGTCCAAAAGCTAGTTTTCATTTTTCTTTTTAAAGGCCTATTAGATTTTAAACAAAAAAGAAAAAGAAAAAAAAAAAGAAAATCGCCTCAGATTTAAAACATCACAACCCAATTCAATACATCACAGGCCCAACCGAAGTCTAAACACAACAAACAAAACCTCAACCAGCAGTGGCCGGCGGCGACCGGTGGCGCCACCTCAGACCACCGTCGAAGAAATTTTCCGACAGCACGTGAAAAGGGTGAAACACTTCCAACTTAGATTTGAAGGCCAAATAAATCCGATCCATCAAAACAAATCAGATCTACCGAGATCTAAACAAAAATCATCATAGGGGGTCTAAATGCAGAGTAACCACATGTGTTTAACAAAAACTCATATGCACCCGGCCCGGCCCGGCCCCGCCCACTCGAACAACATAACACATACTAAAATAAATAAAAAAAACTTTTTATTTAACTTTGTATTTTATTGTTTATATATTATTTTATGTAAATAAAAAACTTTTTTATTTATTTTAATATGCTTGTTATGTTATTCGAGTGAGTTAGGTTAGACGAAGGTGCGTTATCATCCATACAATCATATCTAATAAGAAATCACCATATGGGCTAGATCTTAAGTCTTTTCCACCAAAATATCGAATACCCCTTAAATCGGGTGAACATAATAGATCTAGAGTAAAATGAGGAAAAAAAGCACAAAATATACCACGGGATTCGCAAAAAATCCTTAATCGAATGATGATGATAATAGTGGTAGCAAGGATATTGGCGATGGTGATGTACTGTAGCGGATGATGGTGTGTGAGTGTGGATGATGAAGAAGTTGTGGGGGAATTAGAGTTGTTTTTGGAAGAAAATGGTCAGGGGGTCCGGTTGATTGGGTCCTGAAGGTTGTCTTTAAATAGGGAAAGCATAACAATAAAAATATATAAAACTTACACTATTACATAGCAAAGCAACAAAGAAGCAGCAGCTAGTAGTAGTGGTAACAATAGATTTGCAATGGCAGCACTAGCCGTAAAAAAGGCGGCTAGTAGTCATTATAGTACTAGTAGTAGGAGTAATGATCATATATAGTAGTAGCAACAATATAAAACATTTATACATATATACATGTTAATAAAAATAAATTACTTCTTTTCATAAAATAAAATGACCGATTTAACGTTTGCTTTTTGCGCGTCTTTCAACAAAAAAGTTTTGACAAGACTACATATTTTCGGGTTCGCCTTACACCTGACAATATAATTTATTTTGATTTCATGCCAAACGATAAAATACGAGTTTACAAAATATTCTAATAATTAACACAAATACACAAATATCACGAAAATTTTGATTTTGATTCAAAATGATATCCGAAAAGAAACCATTGAAAGAACGCGCGTTCGGACCCCAAAAATCCTTAACCTCAAAATGGTGTCTGAAGACTAGCAAAATTTACTGAAGTGTTCCTAAACCTTGAAATCAAACTTGACAACATTAAAATTAGAAAATGATGTTGATGTACAAAAAAGACCATTTTGTCCTTGCTCACATTGCCACAAAAGTGATAAAAATGTCATTTTTTGTAGAAAACGTGTGTTTTTTTTGTAAAATTGGGATGTTATTTCGAAAAACACAAAATTTGGAAAAGCTCACCCCAGTTTGGCGCTTAGCCGCAAGAAACGAGTCAAAATTCGGTGTCTATATAAACTCTTTAACTAAGTTTGCGTAACCTGGCTCAACTGCTTTATCAAAACCTTCCCATTGCCTGACCTTAAGTTGTGCTTCCAACTCCAACCTTACACTCTCATAATCCCCCCAATGCATTGATAAATCAAACCCCCTTTCCCTAGTGACGTCATGTTTTTCATTTGCCTAAATAAATCATGAGCACGGTGACTAGAGAATTGAGGTTCAACCACCGACTCACTCACCTCACTACTAGTCCCTTTCCCCACTTTTCATTTCTTTGAAGTTTCCCTTCTTCCCTTACCTCTTTCTCTTCTACCACTACCAAATACTCCCCTTATCATTGTTTTTGACCAAATAAACAATTCAACCAACTATTTAAGAATTAGCAAAAATTAACAACAACAACTTGCAAAAACAATATTCAACAAAGCTAAATTTCACAATTAAAACCAATTTACCCAAGCCATCACCAATATAGGAAACCCACACAAAATCAACCAAGTCAACCAATAAATCAAAAGTCCAGTTTCTTAATTCACCAAATAAAGACCCATGATTTCAAGGGTAATTTACGTCCAAAAATTGCCAAGAAATTCTAATTCAATATCTCAAAATTGATGGTAAACTAACGACACTTATAGGCTCGAGCACAATGGAGAGATATTACCCAAAGATTGAGGCCAAAATTAACCCTTTGAAGCCCTTGAAGACCTTTGAAAATCGCACCTTCAATCCCTTGAAAACCCTCTTGAAATCTCGAATTACACCTTTGAATAGCCAAATTTGTGGATGAATAATGATATAAGTCCTTCACCTATGTTTTGCTTGAATGAATTGATTTAATTTTGAAGTTTGGCAGTTCTTAAAGAAGGAAAATATATTTCGCAAAAAATTCTCAGGCTAATTGACTCCAAGTAGTGAATGTCTCTTGTGCATGTGAGTACAACCAAACTTTTTGCTCGATCCCTGAATGAAAAAGGAAAGACCCTCATGTGAACACAATTAGGATGGACTCCATCGAAATTTAAAGTGTCCAGTACTTCCTCAAAATTTATCAAGTGTGTGCATGGCTCTTTGTTTGGACCTCCATCGAACATCACATGAGGTTGCAACATTTGGATGAGAGCGGGCTTGATTTCAAAGTTATTTGCTTGCACCAACATCCTTGCTATACTAGAATTGGCTCGATCAAAGTTTGACATTGCATAATTTCTTAAAGGACGTCCATTTCCATTAACTCCATTGTCATTGAATTTAACACCCATGCTATTATTTCTCATTCCTTCTACTTGCTCATCATCACCATTGTTGCCTATATTCTCATTCAAGATCCTTTGATTTTGTTGAGGATTTGCCATTTTGATTCTTTCCAATTCATGTTGTACGCCCTTTTCTCTTTTCATTCTTCTCAATTCTCTTTCTAATTTGTCGTCAAAGCAAATGAATTCCTTTTCCTCCTTTAACACCATGCACTACAAGAGCAAATTCAACCAATTAATTGCACGTGTCACTTCAAATGAAAAACAAGAATTAAACATAAACAAGTAAAGACTACTAGTTAAAAATTAAGATTAACTTCTAAAATAAACAAAAATGCCTAATCTACACGACCCTTAAAGTGCTTAATATTACCAATGTACTAAGGAAAATCCCCAACAACAGTGTCAAAAACTTGTTACGCCTCAGGTAGGGATCAATTTCAACCAAAATAAGAAATAATAAACCTTACTAATAGCTTTAACTCTACCATCACTCCTACAAATATACGGGGTAGGTAGTAGTATATGGTAAGTGAGTATCGTTTCCACAAGGATTGTTAGTCGACAATTTAAGGGTCATTGCATAGTTGGGCAAAATCCAAATAGAAAGGAAACTAACCCTAAACATAGGTTCAATTAAGCAAGCAATCAATAAATAAAGAATGAACTAAACTAATCTAATGAAAGAAAGTAAAATTACCCCTAAATCAACTAAATTAACTAAAACAAGATGAGAATTAGAAATCAAGTAGTCCTATATTGACAAATGAAAGTACAAAAAAGGCATGAAAACAAAAAAAAAAATTCTCTATTTCTACAAATTAAAGCTGTAGAAATTTGTAAAGAGAACAATATTAAAACTAAATATTTTTGAATTTTTGATTAAGTAAAAGAAAGCCACTAAAAATTACTAGGAATTAATGCAAGGAACTGAAGATTTTAACTAAAATTTACTAGATTAGCTGAAGCCTAAAAACTTCAAAGTCTAACTTGAAATAGAAGCAACTTGGTTTGCAAGAAATTTAGAAAGAAAGCATGTAAAAATTATATCTACTTGTAGCAAATGAAAAATCCACTAAGATTAACTAATGAAAATTTAAACTTGCTAGAAATTAAAGGCAAGATCTGAAGGAAATTAAAAGAAAATTTTATATTAAAAAGAAATTTGAGTCTTAAAATAGTACTCTAATATACTAATTACCAATTACACTACTATTATGTGTACTACTACTTCCTACTATGTCCTATTATGTATCTCCTTGAATGAGTTATAAGATATGTTTTAAAGAGTTGTAGTCCAAAATTACAAAGATGCCTTCTATACTTAAGCTGCAATATCGAGTTTTTCATGTCGCAACATCAAACTAAAATTCAAACTTGTATTTTTGCCTCAATGTCCTGACATCAAACATTCTAAGTCGCGACATCGAGCTCCTTCCGACTCAAGTTTTCAATCTTTAACATTTGCAATTTGCTCCTTGGACTTTTGTAAGCTTGAACTTTCATCTTTTAATTCTTTTTTGCAAAACACTTGTCTTAATAATTAATCAAATTAAACTAAAATTAAGCAAAACACATGTTAATGTCTTAATGTTTACAAGCAATGCAAATGCAATTACCTAATGTAAGTAATTATTGAAGCTAAAATACTTAATTAAACACAAAAAATCAAGATTAAACTAACAAAAAGCTATAGTTCAGAAGTAAAATAACTCTAGTTTATAAGAGTTATCAGAAAGTGTTATTTTTTATAGGTTTTTCCCTTTCTTATTGAGTTTTTCTTTTTGATTTTAATGAAATCAAATTAGAAAGTACTTCTAAACTGCAAAACCCCAAAATAAATACAAATAATAATAATAATAATAATAAAACAATTCCCTCGGAGTATTGTTTACTTTTCTTTTTTCCCCTATATGCATGTTATAATTAAGAATGCCACATTTTTTTCAGGGGTAAATGTGATGATACTTGGTCCAATGCATTCTCCATATGAAGGTAATTCACATACCTCTGAACTACGAAGGGGTTGAAATGGATTTTGTTCATTGTATTCAATAAGTATTGCATGACCGAATAATTCAATGAAGGGTGCACTGCATGGAGGGTCCTTTAAATAGATGACGCGTCGGGCCGTTGGAGCAATGTTTCTTAAATTTGAGAAAAAGAACCTGAATAACTTAGTTTTCCCAAACAAGTCTTCCTTTTTTTTATATCTAGAACGCTATGTCATTTAAAACACTTTATAAAGAGTTAATTGCCTTGAGTGTATGACCTTTAATTTCTTGGTTAGTCTAATTATGTCTTAAAAAGGATGCCAGAGGGTTTTTTTTAAAAATAAAATTCTATAGCAGATGGTAATTAATGCAATGTAGTTTTTACTATTGGCATAAGAAGTTTTATACATTGAATGCTACTAATCAGTAGTCTGGAGTTGGTGTCGTTTTTAGCTTTTGCTCGGATTTGCCGCCGCTCCTCTCCCTATCATTTTTCTTCACATCCTCTCGGTTGTCCTCGTCATATCTGTGTGTTGCTTTTCATGAGAAATAGGAAACTTTTAGTTATTTTCATATTTGATGATTATATATTATCAAAAGTACCATGCTTTTTAAATAAAAGAGAGATACCGTGTTGGAAAATCTTAAAAATTTTTGGGTGCACTGTCAAAGGTATTGGGCTTTAATAAGTGGTACTATTTATTCAACGTACAAAAATTTTACCTTTATTTTCAAGTAAACTATTATTATTTCTACAAAATTATGCAAGTTTTGTACGTTTATGTTTTTTAGACTAAGCACATTAGAACTCTTACTCGTATAGGTCCTGATATCTAAAAACTATTCCAGACCAATTATGTTGCAAGTACAGAAGTTGCTATATGTAGGTTAGTCAGTTAATAATCCTCTCATAAGTGGTATTGTATGGGCTGAAAATTTGCATTTTTCTCTGTTGCTTGAAGGCTGAGTATATATATATATATACACACACTAGTACAGGCAGGCCCTGCACCCACTAAATTACTTAACTGAAATATTTTGAAAAAAAGAATAGTTAAATGCTTGTGAAAGTATGTAGTGAGAAAATTTGTAGGCATATTGAATGGTATGCTATTTCAAGTAGATGAATGAATCCATTCATTTGCACTGTCTTCATAAAATACTACTTCACAACTTTATTGATACATACAATAATTAAGCTCTTTAAGAAAGTTGGTACATGCATATGCACAATTATTGAAAAAGAATGAGAATTCGACACACCCACAGAAAAAAAATATAAATCCTACATCTATCAGAATTTAATTAAAATATCCCATACTAAAGACATATTTTCAGTCAATCTTGATTTACCCATTTTTCCTACGAAAGGTGGGACTTGAAAAAATAACATCATGAGGTTACCATTTTTCCAAAGATGGCAAGTTGTATACTCAAACCATGTTAACTCTTCTTACTAAGGTCTTCCCCTTCCATAAGGGAAGCATAGAGGCCAACAACCTTATGCATTACAATTTTATACCACTCATTTGTCAAAACTTACAAAATCATTTTAAAAAAGTAAACAAAATCCCATTAAACAATTATCCAGGAATAACAAACAAAATATCTGTTTGACAAAAGAGGAGTGGTACATTTCAAACTCATTATTACATTTTTTCGAAAGAATAAAATGCAATGCAGAATTAGAATCTCAATACTAAAATGTAGAATAATATGGATAGTACTAAAAATTAAACAATGGATTTGGTAATTAGAGGCTTAAATTAATAAATCAATAAGGCAACAAAAAGGGGGCATGGTCATGGATGCAAACCCTTTCGATTTAAGGAGGAATCCATCCCAAAAATGAATTCTAGGCTCCATGAATTTTTCTACTGATTTCAAAACCTACACACCGGCGGAAGGTTGGTGCTACCTCTTCTACTGCTACGATTCTAGGCTGTTGAAATGGTAAAAAAATTAACTGACTTACAGAGATATGAACTAGAAGCCAGAAAGAGCAATAACCTTGAAGGCTCAATTCATCTGTGAAATCAGTAGAAAATTTTTAATCAAATTATTAGAAACACAAAGATGAAAGAATAGCTTCTGAAATATTAATGTAAATCTTACATCTTTTAGACACCAATTCGATGAGAAGAAGAGAGAGGAGGGCAGGGAGAGATGAGATGGAGGCGAAGAAGAGAGAGAAGGGGAGAAAGAGGATTAGGGTTTTCTTTTTTCACCTTTTATTAAGTTTTAAAGTTGTGAATTCTAAAGGGTCAATAACACTTTGCACCCTGAACTATATGGATAATTATACTTTGCCCCCTAAACTATAGAAATATACACTTTTCCCCCATTCACATTATTATCTTTTAAAATTTTAAAATATCAAGAAAATTTAGTTAGATGACTAAAATACCCTTCGTATCATATTTTGATTTTTTATGTATTTAATTGATTTTCGATAGTTATAAAAAAATTAAGAAAAAAATAAAATATAATAACACATTGATATCTTGGACTTTAAGGAATGAAAATGTGAGAAATTGTTGAATTATATTTTATCTGACATCACAATTTACATAGATTAATTCGAATATTAAAATTGTAAAATACTAAGAGATATTGAAAAAATTATAAAATTTTATAGAAATTATATTTTCATACAATACTTTTATAGAATTTTTTTTTTATAGAAAACAAGCCCATTTGGAAATGCTACCACTACAGTTATTTTACCAAATATTCAAATTCAAAATAATATAAAATGAAATCTAAATATTTTAAAATTTTAACCAAGAAATATATTGATATAGATTACATTGAAATATTATATAGTTTATTTATGCTTATTTTTAAATAATTATCACATCACTATCAAAATTTAAATACATAAAAATCAAAATATAGTACCAAGGGTATTTTAATTATATAACTAAATTTTCTTCATATTTTAAAATTTTGAAAAGATGAATATTGTGAATGGGGGCAACGTGTAAGTTCTATAGTTCAAAGGGTAAAGTGTAATTACTCCTATAATTCAGGGGGACAAAGTATTATTAAACCTTCATTAAAAATGCTTACCAATCCAATGTATTTAAAAAGCCGAAGAATTAGGAAAATCGTCTCTAAATCAGGCAAAAAATTAGGAAGGTTGTGCAAGAAATCAGGGAAAGCAAGATCTTGTGCAGGAAATTAGGAAGATATTTTGTTTTCTATGAATTCACTCACAAAAGTGGGTAACCATACGGTTCAAAATTTGGCAGAGAAAAATTGCAAATTTCTTGACCATGGTGCTTTAATTTGACAAAACTCCCCACCAACAGTTATGTACTCTTCATAAAAGGAGGGGTAAAAGGAGAAAGTTGACCAAGTATCTCTCATTTCAGTAGGAAAAATTTTGTCGGTCCATACCAAGTATGTCACTTATTTATCAAAAAGTCCGTCAATAGTAAGACACTCTTCAAAATTCAAGCGGCAAAATCGGGATTTTGCATGCAAAGGCAGCAAAGAAAGAAGAGAAACCGACTTGTTTTGGCACTCAATTCATTCTCTCAATGCCACGTGTCAAGCAGGAATGAATTCATATGAAAATCCAAGTTGCTAGCAAAGTCCAGCATCCAAAATCCTCCTCCATGTCAGCTCCACATCAGCAGGAAAATGCCACATTCCGGTAGAGGCCATGCTACAGTAAATCAACTTCTTTCTTATATACTTGTTAGATATATAGATAGTACTCCTCTCACATTCCATTTTATTTGTCTTTTTTTTCTAGTTTAATTTGTCATAAATTATTTGTTACTCCTTAAAAGGTAAATAAATAAATGTCAATTTACCTATTTTACCCTTCATTCAAGTTCCCAAAAAAGAGCATTAATGTCATGTTTCAACATTAATTACTTTCATAAATTATTTCAAATTTTGAAAACCAAAAACCAAAAACCAACTAACAAATTTTGAATTTTAATTGAGGGATAATAATGGAAAAACTATTCTACTAATTGGTCAAATATTAACTATTCTTAAACTTTGTGTAAAATTGATCATGCCAAATAAAATATGATGAAAGAAGTATCAAGTTATTAGCTTATAACCATTTGATTACTTGGCCATCTCTTGTGCAAAATAAACAACAACTTGGATACACACTTGGCAAGTTGTCCACATGGCAACTATTTAAAGTGACATTTCAAAGAAGTAGTCCACATGGCAGCCAAACAACAACAATATAAAGTTAACTAAATATGTANATCTTCACTTGGCACAAGAAGGAAGCTCCTTGTCTTTATATATATATATAAAAAAGCTTTCCTAAGGTAAACTCTTTCTTTACTCTATTCTTTTTCTTGCTTATTTACAATCAATCTGTGCTTTACACTTCTTTTAATTAATTTGGTGCTTTTCGTGGATTTCTTGAATTGGACTTTATGATGTCCAGAGGTGAAGAAAGTTCACATTTTATATATGGGTTTTATTCAATTTGATAGATTGTCTTATGAGTTCTGACTTTTATGTAATTTTGATGAATTTATATTTTCCATTAAATGGGCTATTTTTGTTTGGAATTAGGTTTGTGGTTGAGATTTTAGTATCCTGGATGTGGTGGTGAAGTATGGAAATTGAGGAAAATTTGCATCTTGGTAGTGTGTTCCGTTATGTTCTATAGTATGTTTATTAGTCTAAATGAACTTCAAGAACATGTCAGTGTTGCGGTAGCTCTATGGGAGAAGTGATTTTTTTTTAGATTAAATTTATATCAAGTAGATTTGGTGCATTTTATTCATTTTTTGGGTGCCGTCATGATTTTGTTTCTCATGCAACATTTTTGATTTACTGTTAATGGTAGGTAAGTGGTTATTATTTCAGTAAATAGTGCAAGATTGAGGTTTATGTTGTAGGCTGTTGAGAAGCTTGGCAACAGGCTTCTCTAAATCTGCAAACTGCTAAGGCAAATGATGCAATGAGTTACTTCTTCCAAACAAGAAGGTTATGCAAGTCATGGAGAAAGTCGAAGAATTGCTTTGAGTTGCTTGATGAACTTGCATCAAAGTTAACTTAGATTGTGGGGTTTTTTCTGACGAGTTAATTTTTTTTTTAATTACATAAAGTTACATAAAGGTCATAGAACAAATTTCTGAATTTTTATTTATTCCTTTATGATAAATATAAGAAAATGTTGATACGAAAGTTTTGGGCTAGGGTTAGCTCATCTGCAGAATCGTTCAAAGTAAAAGTTGAGCACCTAGCGTGTAGTACCCACGATCCAATCCGGATCACCTGAAAATAAAAAGAGAGGGGCTTTGTCCCCCGGAGTAGGCTCCGACGCTCAAATCCGTACTTAGACCAGAGAGTAAAATTTATTAAGAATTCAAAGGTTGAATAAATAGGAAAGTAATTAATTGAATCTAACCTGTCACTTTGATATTTTATACCTGAAACTGATGGGTCGGATCGATCCGTGGGTTGAATATATAATACTTGACCCATTTGAACCACAAGGATAAAATTACTAAAATACCCCTAGTGAACCCTGGCCCGAAGCCACGTGTAATACTATTATTGGGTATATTATTTTTACATCATCATTTGCCCCCAGTTTCAAGTCGAAATTTTTCGGATTGAGAGTGCCAAGTATTTGATGCCATATTCGTACCACATCTAGATGTGTAGTAGAGACAGGAAACCAATTTTATGACTTAAAAAAAAAAATTTCGGAGAAAAAAAAAAATATATATATATATATTAATATTTATTTGAGAATTATTTAAAAAAATTTATCTACCGGAGTAAATAGACTTAATTACACTGAAGTATACCTGAGTCAAGGCTTAAATCACTATAAAATATCCTTAGAATTTCTCTGTCACTAGTACCAATTCTGCTGCAGAATTCCTATTGTTACGGAGTAGTGCTGTGGAGTAGTGCTGCAGAATTCTCTAATACTGTGGAACTCCTTCCTTGGACATCCCATATTTTTAGGATTTTTGATTCCTTCAATATTACTACAATTCCATCCCCAATATTACTACTAGTAGTTCACGTCCTTACTGCTACTACTGCACTCCTGATTCCACATCCATAGCACTTGTCCTTATCCTATCTATTGCTAGTGCGTGCTACATCAACCAAATAGTACTATTGCTTTCCACATAGTGCTACTAGCCTCCTAACTCCAGTAAGTACTGCATTCCTTAAAGTCTTGTTTTGTGCTTACCTTTTTTTTTTTTTTTACAAGGCTTTCATAACTATCAGGTGCAAGTACAATAAATAAGCATAATTCCTGGCTTCATTGACTACATTAATTGCTCACATGAGATTTGACATACATAATCCATTGCCTAATTGAAGAATTCATGCGCACATGTTACTCAAATTTAGATTGAATTTGTTAGTCATTTTTTTTGGTTTAACATATCAGGTATGCACCAAAGTTGTAGCACTGTTCCAACCATAGCTTTAAATAACTCGTCCACAGCCAAATAAAATTTTGCTCCAATGGTATAATTCTTAAGACTTAAAAATCACCACAGAGAAGAATAACACCCTGAAAAATTTTAGAATGACATATCCCAACTCCACGACATCCAAAGTAACCCTTGATTTTCCTTGTGACAATGATACACCCTCTTCCTCGTTCGACCGTGGTTTTACCTCAGACATGGGTACCCCCACTTCCCCAGTCAACCATGGTTCCGATAACGAAGTCAGGGATGACCATGTGGAAATTGATGATGACCAAGACTTTGAAGATGACCAAGATATTAATGATAGCCTTGTACCCAAAACCATCGATACCTTAGATTTTCTTGATATGTCTATGACGACGAAACCGATTGGGGTAGTGAGAAAAGCATATTTGATGCAAGGAGCATCCCTGAGTCTGACGAAGCACAACAACCTATGCATAGGAGTGTTCGAGCACTTCCACCATATAGACGTAGGAGGAGTGGTTTTGCACCGTATACACCCAAGGGATGTGGTTTTCCACCGCATAGACTTAGAGTGAGCTTGTCTAGTACCACTACCTCCTATGCAGGTATGCCACCTTTGCCCACATACCCTGGCCGTGGCAAGGAACAGTCACACCGTAATTCTAACACAGTAGCTGAGACAGAAATAGAGCATGGTGACTCAAGTAGGGGTGATGCCTCTCTTCTTTCCCAAGGAAAAATTAAAGGGACTCCGAATGAAGACGAGAACATTTACTCTCAACTACCTGCGTCCGACGTCAATTTGGATTCGATTGAGAAATGGCTTAAACAATATCATATTCCTGATGACATAAAGGTCAAGGCACTGGGACAAAAACACAGACCGTGTCCTCTTGCATTACAAGGATTACGTATCTGTATATCTAGTTCAATTGGAGGCAGGTTTGAAGTTTCCATTACACCCATTCCTTTTGGAAGCTTGAATCACTATCAAGTCGGATTTAGACAGAATTTTGCTAAGTCTTTTGGATGCATTAATGCATTTATCCTCACTTGCTGGACTCGGGGAGTGATCCCTTCCTTATCCTTATTTAATACTACTTTCGGATTCATCTACTGTACTCAGTATCATTTTTAGTTTTAGGTCAAAAATGAGTTTACTTGAGGGTTCATAACCCCAGAAGAAGACATGGAGGAAAAAATACTTCTTATTAGAGAAGAGTCCAGATTGGAAATTTGCAAATTGGAATTTTGAAATAGACGTCTCGAGGTTAAACAAGTAAGTCAAATTGAGCGACCATGATCAAGAAGCCATTGAGACCCTTAGGGACACAGAAAAAGTCCCTTGGAAAGTAGTGAGTGATGACCAAGCATTGGCTTCTGTGGGGTTGAGCCTTGCTCATCTCTTGACCATCTTAGTCCCATAGGTTGTCCTTGAAAAAAATTTCTTTCATCATGCTGCATTTTTTTTTTATCTTTTTGACATTTATTTATTGATTATTTTGAAAAATAAATTATTTTTTCTTTTTTGTGTGCAGTGACTACCAGATCAGATACTTTTTGGGAATGAGTACTGACCCAAAGAAAGGACCTGGATCTTGACATCCTTGACCTCATGGACGAAACTCGCGACACAGGGAAGAAAAAGAAGAGATCTTCTCCACTTCTCCCACTAGTACATGTTGGAGGAACAAAAATCAGGATTCATCCGACCCCTAGTCTGCTTCCTAGGTCTCCTACTGAGGAACCTACGGAGTCAACTCTTGCTACGGAACCACCGGGTCAAGTGTCCGAGACTTTGGTGCCAGCTGTCCAGGAAATAGTTCGGGACTATGCTCCTCCTCAGATTGGTTCTTTCTACTACTACCTGAAGCAAGTTGAGGACTTATATTTCTCTTGTATTTCTAAACTTGAGGACAAAAGCTCAATTGGACAATCTAGCTGTATGAGGAAGAAACCAAGAAACGTAATGAGGCAAATCAGAAATGCAAAGAAGTAACTTAGAAGATCGATGAGATGATGAAAATCAAAGATCAAACCACCGAGTCCTTAAAAAAGGTTACCGCTCGTGTTGATTCTTTTATGTAGAATTTCCCAACTGAAGGCTAAGGAAAAGAATATGGTAGATGCGCATAAGGAGGAGCTCGCATCCATAGAGAAGAAGAGCAGGCAGCAGATAGTACTTGAATTTATTGATTCCCATGACTTCCAGGATCGCTTGCAAAAACACTTGGAAGACTACCGCGCTAGTAAGGAGTTCGATGAGCTAGTGATTGATCGAAGCTCTGACTACTACAATGAGGGGTATATTGATGCATTGCGGGTCGTGAAGAAAGCTCATCCCCACCTAAACCTTAAAGATATAATTCGGGGTAACACTTCAACTACCCCTACTCACCTTAGTACATCAGATGCTCCGACTGATGGAGGTCAGCACCAGGTGATGGTGCCAAAGACATAGCTTCGGGAACCACTAAGGAATAGGAGTACATTAGGCATTCATTTCAGTTGTTTTACTAATTTAGACTAGCACATATTTTTTTAGTTGTTTGTTTTTGCGGCCGTAGAGCTCAAGGTCTTCCTTTTGTATTAGCTCTTGAACTTTGTTATGCATTTTTTTATATTATATTTTTCCAATAATTGCCACTGCCATGCTTGGTTGGGCTTTGAGTTGGAGCCTCTCCATGTACCAACTCTTCAAATGGCGTATTTTCTATCTTTCTACGGTAGTATGCATTTCCTTTTACCACTTGTCTGCAGTATATTGAGTTTAGAACTATGTAGTCTTCCTACCCCCCTTAGTCATTTAGCTTTAGCTAAAGTGACTAAATGTTATTATTGATCTTAGAAGACTTAAAACTTTATTTTTTCTTAGCATGTCCTACTCTGAGAAGTAGGTACGACCTAGGTACTTGACGTTAGAAAGACCTTAACTTTGTCCCCCTATAGGAGCGGTACGTCCTACTCCGGAGAGTAGGTATAGTAAACTTCATTTTGGGAAGTCAGGAATTGCCCCCGGAGGGGTGTATCCTACTCCGGTGAGTAGGTATGACATAAATACTTCACTTTTTGAAGATTTTGGAATTCTCCCCAGAGGGGTAAGTCCTACTCCGGAGAGTAAGTATGGTCTAGGTACTTCACATTAGGAAGTCCTTAGCATTACCCCCGGAGGGGTTAGTCTTAGTGTTGAAAGACTTAGTTTTTTTTTTGTTTTTTTTGGCACTCAGAAGGGCTATTCCTACTCCAGAGAGTAGGCAATAGTACTTTCTCCCAAAGGGTGTAGGTAACCCCGGAGGGGAGTAGAGTCCCAGAGGACTTTGGTATAGTCTGAGCTCGGGTAGAAGGTGCTGTTCTTACGAAGAATTAACTACTTGACTATATGTTCCCCACCCTTAGAAAATTTTATTCAATGGAATTGAAAAAATTACCAACTTCACAAGTTTTACTTCACTACGGAAGATGATACTGGATCTATGGCTTTAAGAACTACAACTGAAGAGCTTAAACTAAATATAGTGAACTTAAAAATAATTTTTTTTGAGATTTTGAACATTCCAAGTGTAGGCAGGATTTTTTCGTCCTTGGTTCTGATTTTGTAAGCCCCATGAGTAGATGCTTCAATGATTTCATAGGGTCCTTCCCAATTTGGTGAAAGCTTTCCTTGAGATTGAGGCTGACTAATCTCCGCTTTCCTAGTAACCCAATCACCTACTTTGAACCTTTTTCCCCGGACTTGTTGATTGTAGTACCGAGCTACTCGCTGCTTGTCTATCTTCATTCTGAATAACACCTTATCCCTTTCCTCCTTAAGTAGATCGAGGTTAGACCTCAAACCTTTGTCATTATTTTCTAAGTTAAATTTATAGAGTTGGAACCCTGGCATTCCGACTTCTACTGGAATAAGCACCTCAGTACCATAAGTAAGATTGAAAGGGGGTCTCTCCAGTTACATTCTTGTATGTTGTGCGGTATGTCCAAAGTAACTCATTGGGGAGTCCCTCTACCCAATTTCCTTTAGCACCGTCTAACCTTTTCTTGAACCCTTCTAAGATAGAGCGATTGGTGACTTCTGCCAAGCCATTACTTTAGGGATGACCTACTGAGGTGAAGCACTACTCTATCCCCAAACATCTACAAAACTTTTTGAAAGTTTCTGCCTGGAATTGCAGTCCATTGTCTGAGGTAAGTGCCTTAGGAATGCCAAAGCGGCATATCACATTTTTCCAAAAAAAGTTAATGATTTGCTGAGGAGTGATTGTTGCTAAAGCTTCCGTTTCAACCCACTTGGTAAAATAATTAATTGTAACCACTACAAATTTTTTCTTAGCTAAAGTCAGTGGAAAAGGTCCCAAGATGTCAATACCCCACTGGGCAAAAGGCCAAGGGGTGAGAATAGGGACAAGCTGCTTAGCTGGGACTAGGGGTTGGTTGGAATAGAATTGACATTTTTCACACTTCTGCACATAGTCCATGACATCCTCTAGCATCTTTGGTTAGTTCAGAGGTAGTAGCCCTGTCTCTGTACTTTTTGAGCAAGTGCTCTGCCGCCAACGTGGTGTCTGCAAACTCCTTCATGCACTTCCGCCAGGACATACTTGGCTTCATTCGGACTTAGGCACCGGAGATAAGGCATTGAATAAAACCTTCGGTACAGATTCTTTCCAAAGATTAGGTGTTTTATTGACCTCCTCTCAACCCTTTAGGCTTTTACCTTGTCCTCCGACAGTTTGCCTTCCTTAAGATATTGAATGACCGGGGTCATCCAATTCGAAGCTGTGTCCATGTCCATGACTTCTACCTGTTCAACACTCTTCTCCTTTAGCACTTCAAGAAAAACTTCCTTTAAGACATTGGAATGTATTGAACTTGCTATTTTGGACAGGACATTTGTTTCCCTGTTTTCTTTCCTAGTTATGTGAGTCATCTCAAATTTGTCAAAGTGTGAGATCAAACTCTTCACTTTAGTCAAGTAGAATTGCAGTGAGGATTCTTTTGCCTCAAATTCTCTTTTGTAACTTGTTGCACTACCAAGTTGGAGTCCATGTTCACTACTAAGTTCTTCACTCCTAACTCTTTCGCTAGCCTAAATCCGGAGACCAAGGCCTCATATTCTGCTTCATTGTTACTTGCATGAAACTCAAATCTTAGGGCATAGCTTGTCTTAAGTCAATCTGGAGAGGCAAGAATTATGCCTGCACCACAACCTTCAGTATTGCTTGCCCCGTCTACATGCATATTTCACTGATGAGATTCCTTGACTTGATCTCCTGGAGAGGTAGTCTTCCCTTGTTGTTCTTCTTTCTCTACTCCTTCAATGATGAAATCTGCTAAGGCCTGAGCTTTGATTGCTGTCCTCGGCTAGAAGTGGATGTCATACTCATTTAGTTCAATGGACCACTTACCCAACCTCTCAGAGACTTCTGGCTTCATGAGAACAGTCTTAACCTGATGGTTAGTCAGCACCACTATAGGATGACTTAGAAAATACGACCTGATTTTTCTTGCCGCCGTCACCACCCTACATGTGTAGGGCCAAAGCCAATCTTTCAATAGTAGGATACCTGGTTCAGGATCACTCAGCACCTTCCTTACATAATACACTAGCTTCTGACTTTGTTTTCCTCCTTGATAAGGACTGCACTCATTACTGCTGTTGAGCAAGCCAAGTACAAGTACAACGTTTCTCCAGGCTCAGGCTTAGTAAGGAGAAGAGGTGAGGCTAAGTAAACCTTCAATTCCTCAAAGGTTCTTTAGCATTCTTCAGTCCATTGAAAGTTCTTAGAATTCCTCAAAACCTTAAATTCCTATCCCCCAATTTGGACAAGAATTGACTTAAGGCTGGTAGGCGGCCGGTCAATCTTTGCTTGTCCTTTACTCTTTTCAGAGGTTCTATCTCTTGAATTGCTTTTATTTTAGTTGGGTTTGCCTCAATTCCTCGTTGAGTCACCACGAATCCCAAGAACTTGCCCCCTGTCACTCCGAAGGCACACTTTTCTGGGTTAAGTCTCATCTTGAATTTTCTTATGGTAGTGAAGGTGTTTCCAGAAGGTCTTCCATATGATTAACGTTCTTTTTGCTCTTGACAAGCGTGTCATCGACATAAGCTTCCATGTTACGCCCCAACTGATTGGCAAACATTTTATCTACCATTCGCTGATAAGTCGCTCCAGCATTTTTAAGTCCAAAGGGTATCACCTTGAAACAGTAAGTGCCGGAGTCAGTGACAAAAACTGTCTTGGCCCGATCCGTAAGATTTAGCAAAATTTGATAATAACCCTCATAGGCATCTAAGAAAGATAAAACCTCAAACCCAGAGGTTGAATCTACTACTTGATCAATACGGGGGGTTAGGGTAACAGTCCTTTGGACAGGCCTTATTCAGGCTAGTGAACTCAACACACATTCTCCACTTGGCCCCAACTTTGGGCACCATTACAACATTGCTAAGCTACTCTGGGTACTGGATTTTTTCTATGGTCTCGACTTCCAGTAATTTCTTCACTTCTACCTCTACTGCTTGGCCCCCCTCCCTGCCAATGTTTCTTTTCTTCAAACTAAATTGTTGGCTTGTACCTCGAATCCACATCTAGGGAGTGCATGGTCACCTTGATGTCAATTCCAAGCAAAGAGATCTTTAAATTCTCTAAGTAGTGAGATGATTTTTTCCTTCAATTCCCCTAGGAGGGACTTTCCAATCTTTACCATATTATTTGGTTCACGTTCATCTAAGATAACATCTTCTAATTTTTCGGCCGGTTCATCTTTATGCTGGTACTCTTCCACTTCGTCCACGGTATTGATGTTGTACGTAGGGGCAATTTCCTTCTCCTTTAATTTTAATGAGGCAATGTAGCATTGCTTGGCTGCTGCTTGGTTTCCTTTAATCTCCCCTACTCCATTCTCCGTAGAGAACTTCATCTTCATATGGTGGGAAGATGGGACTGCACCAAGTGCCCCTATAGTTGGTTGACCAATTATAGCATTGTAAGGAGATAATGCTTTAGTCACTACAAAATCCACTATCACTTGGGCGTTCCGCCTAGCTATACCACACATCATTCAGGAAGAGGGATGTACTCAAGCGGAATGACTATTTCACCAGCGAAGCCTACCAAGGGTGTGGTCACAAGTTTGAGATATTTTCCCTCCAACTTCATCTCCATGAAAGCAGAATAGAAGAATATATCAGTAGAGTTGCCATTGTCAATAAGTGTCCTCCTCACATCATAGTTTACCATCGATAAAGTTACCATTAACAGGTCAGTTTGAGGATGGAGTACTTGTTGTGCCTCCTCCGCTGTAAAGATAATGTCTTTACACAATTTGGGTCGCTTCAAGTTAGATTGGACTAAGTTCACCTGACGAGCATACGTCTTGCGAGATGACACGAAGTCACCACTTGTTGCTCCACCAGAAATGGTGTTGATAACTATTCTTCCTTGATTCTCAACCCTGGCCACTCTGTCTCCCTGAGGCGAATCTCGATCTCTCCTGTCTGGGCTCCTGGCTTGTCGGTGGGGTGAACTTCCTCTATCCATTCATCGGATGAACTATTTCAAATATTCTCTTTGCCTGATCAAGTCCTCGATTACATTTTTTAAGAAGATGCAATCATTAGTATCATGGCCGTGGTTTTTGTGGAAGTAGCACCACCTGTTTTTGTTGCGACGGTCCGGGTCGTTCCTCATTGCTCCTAGCTACTTCACATATGGCTCATTCTCAATCACCGCTAGAATTCATAAAGGCGTGGTATTAAGTGGAGTGTAGGCCTTAGGAGATTCAGGACTCCTCCTATGGGGCACGGCTATGGATAGTCGGTCGCTCACATTACTCTTCTTTGAAGGCCCTGCTGCATTAGTCACACCATTAACCTTCCCCTTCTTGCTATCGGCTCCACTTGCTCCAGTCTCTCTCTTTTTCTTCTCACCTTCATCTGTTTGGGCAAACTTTTCAACCCTACGAAAAAGATCACTGAGAGTAGTCAGAGGTTTGAAATTGAGGTCGAAGGAGAATTTTCATGGCCTCACCCCAATCTAGAAGGCCATGATTTGCATATTTTTTTTAGCTCATTGGATTCCAATGAGTCTCCTTTTTGAACCTATCCACATAATCCATGACCGATTCATCGAATTTTTGCTTAAGTGTAATCAAGTGTGTTCTCGTCTTTGGGATCCTCTTTTGATTCCCAACTTGTTTAAAAATAAGTCTACTAGTTGATCAAAATTTTTTATGTCGCCCTTCTTATACCCTCTAAACAAGTCTAAGGCAGCATCCTTGAGAGTTTCGAGAAACCCTCGATAGAGGATAGCATTAGACGCTCCTTGGAGGCACATTTTGGAGTGGTAGGCATCCAGGTGCTCCTACGGATTAGTACTCCCATCATAAGAGTCAAAGTTGGGAGTCTGCCATCTTTTAGGAAGAGGTTCTTGCATGATATCGTTAGTGAAAGAAAGGGAATACTTGTATCTAGTACTCCTTCATTCTCTATCGTCCATTTTGTCCACCCTAGCTTGCAACTCTTCCTTAGGTCCTCTTCCATTTCAGGGACTACCAACCTAGTACGGTCCCTCTCTTGGTGTCGTCTTCCTCTCATGAGTTACAGATCCTGCTTCACCTGGGCTTCTTTCTATAGTACTAATTGGCCTTGATGAGGCCGTTCTTCTAGATTCTAGCCTGACAGTTTGGCCAGTTTGCTCTTGCCTGGCAGACTGATAAGGGTGCTCCTGCCGGGCGGACCCTACAGGAGTTAGTTCCTTAGTCATCTGTTCCTCTCTATTCCTCTTTCCTTGAGTTCTCTTTTCTCCCTCGCCAACATGAAGTTGGGGGTGGACAATCCAGGGATTGTTACCCAAATGGCGAGGGTGTTATTCGCCTTGAGAGAGGTGTTACTGTAATTGTTGCCTAATGAGCATTTCCTTCAACTAAGCATTTTGCTGCCTCAACTTGTGAATCTTTTCATCCTTGTCCACAACCCGGGGACCGGAATCCCCTTCGTGTTCCCTCTGTCGATCCATCTCCCTGTTGGATCGACCGGAGTAATGTTGAGTTGAAATTTCTTTTCCAATGCCAGCGTTACTCTTGTGAGTGTTACACGTGTTAGGTGCAACATGTCTTGGTAATGACTTTTAGTTCAGGTTCCCGCAGATGGCTCCAAATGTTGATACGAAAGTTTTGGGTTAGGGTTGGCCCGTCTGCAATATCGTTCAAAGTAAAAGTTGAGCACCCTGCGCGTAATACCCACGTCCGGATCACTTGAAAATAAAAAGAGCGGGGCTTTCTCCCTCGGGGTAGGCTCCGACGCTCAAGTTAGTATTTAGACTAGAGAGTAAAATTTAATAAGAATTCAGAGTTTGAATAAATAGGAAAGTAATTAATTGAATCTGACCTGTCACTTTGATATTTATACTTGAAACTGATGGGTCGGATCGTTTCGTAGATCGAATATATAATACTTGACCCATAAAGATAAAATTACTAAAATGTCCCTAATGAACCCGGCCCCTGAGCCACATGTAATATTAATATTGGGTATATTATTTTGACATCATCATTAAATATTAATTTGTTATGTGATGTGTTTATTGTTGGTCTCATCGTGTTTCCTATTAAGCATTCAGATTTGGGATAATGGCAAAACGTGACTTAAGTTTGAGATTTGGTACGAGTAGTTAGCACTGTAAAAGGTAGACTGGCTTAATTACAGTTGCTCTATATTATTGCATAATATTTTTCATTTCCTTTTTTTTTGTTTGTTTTAAAGATGTACATTTTCTTTACTAGGTATGTTGACAATTGACATATACTTAAATTCTTTGTGTAGGGAGCTGCCCACTAAGAATACTAAATGTGATTACAATGGTGCAATCGAAACGCAAAAAATCTGATATTTGCTAGTGGCATTGATACCACAGATTTCAACTCCTTTTATTGTTTGTAGGGATAAAAAAAGAATTGATTTGGCTCATATATGTGATTTGTAAATTTATTCTTATTGTTTGTAGGCATAAACAAGAATTGATTTGGCTCATATGTGTGATTTGTAAATTTATTCAATATGGCCATCAAGTCAGATCATGAGGTTGTAGTGTCTTATACAAGTGTTTAATGGACATAGCTCATATAAATCTGTTACTTGTGTTCGAATATCATAATCCACTACAGCCTTTTGCAATGCTTGGCTTACCCTATTAGTTGTGGTAAGGGAACTCAAATAATACTCTTTTTTCCTTGGATGGAGATAATACTCGTATTTTTAAATATTTGATGATATACGTGTATATTTGTTATTTTTCTATTTATTGTATCGTGTTACTTCATTTACCCAAATATTGTATTATATTATTAATCATATATATATATATAAATTAAGTTGAGACTTAACACTTATCCGCAGTCTCTTTCTTATTTGTTATGACCTCATTGGAAGTTTTTACTACTTGCACCATGAGACCTTGACGCGCCTTGTCTTCTGTATATTCAGATCATCTCTCAAATTCTTCCTCAAACTCTTCAACAAATTTTCTCACCCTTCTTTCTCTCTTCCATCTCTTCCTCACTTCTCATAACTGACTGTCTTTTCAAATCCCTACATCCTCATCACTTTTCAAATATCAACTAATCAAGATAATCCCTTTACCCTATATGGTCTATCTCTTCTGAAATTGAAAAAAAATTTAGCTAAAGGATATGAACAAACTACTACCCCTTTTCTATTTCATAAATATTTTTCTCATTTGATTGCACTACTGTGAAGTATAAATCCTCTCATAATTACACACTGGAGAATATCCAGGTGAATGCAAAGGATAAGCCATGGTCATGCAACCAATATCCAGGTGAATGCGAAGGATAAGCCATGGTCATGCAACCAAGGGAGTTATTTAATTGAGGATGATGATGCTCTTTCTATCCTCCATTTCAAACCGGGACGAATTGATCGTTGTTTCTAATGTGACCCCCAAAATTCAGTTTTTGTTGAAAGAAAAATAATTTTTCTCTGATTTTGAAAAATAAATTCCAGATTTTTATAGTTTTAATTTATGCTTGCTTTCTATTAATTGATAATCTTTGCAACTGTTTTATATATTTGGTTGATTATGTGTTTGATAAAACTCCTAAAACTAATTGAGCATGTGTTTGGAATTCTTTATTATCTAGCCTGGCTTCAAACATTTAAAATTTATAAGGCTAGAAAAGAAGAATAAATTGCTTCTAAATTTTAGTGTAAGTTGTTTACCATCACACCATGCAATTATAAATAAATCCTGAATCCCACATTGAAGTTAGTGTCGAATTTGAGTCACTTTTGTTCATACCCTCTTCTTATCTCTCCAGGTAATTTCTAAAAGATAACATTTTTTTATACTATTTAATATTTGCTTGATATTTCTGTTTGTAACAAAGGCTATTTTTTTTCTTTGTTTGTTTCCATTGAGTTCTAAATAAGGACACTACTAATTATTGAATTATAAATAAGTGTAACTTTTAGCATGACAATTTTCTTTGTTTCTTTCCGTTGAGTTCTAAGGATACTACTAACTATTTGGGTTGTTTTTCATTTTGTTTTATTAAGCATTATGACATTACCATTTTGTTGATTTAGCTTAACATTTATATATTTGCTTAGATTTTTTCAGCTTAACCATAAGAAGAGAAATACAACTATTTTTTTTTTGGGTATTTTTTGATAGACCATGCCTTTTAGAAAACAAGTATGATGCTTTACATGGTTGTTGTGAAAAAATAGTGTTTCTTGTTTATCCTTTTTCTAAAAGATTCTTTTTGGTTGGGAGGCTATCACTTATCGATATGTAATAGTTATTCTCTATGGCTTTTCCCATTCTTATCATGGTTCAAAGACTCGGCCGAGTCAGAACCGGAACGAGAGAAACCGCTCCGATACCGCTCCGGGATGTATCGGAGTCGCCAGAACCGGCATCAACTCGCCGTGATCCTATTCAGGGCGATTTAGTGTGGCAATTCAATGATTCGGTGAGAATCGTCTGATTCTACCGAATCGACTCGCGATTCATCCAATTTGAATAACGTGTCGAAGGGATTTTGGGTGTTTTAGCAACAGCGGCGGCGGCAGTGTTTTGGGTATTTTTTTGGGTATTTTAGCAGCAGCGGTGGTGGCTGCTTTGATATGGTGCTGTTGATCGATGGGAAGAAGATATAAAAGATGTGAAATTTCGACTTTGAGCCTTCAAGTTATAGTTCACTCTCAGTCAACCCCAATAGTTTTTAAGTTTCTTATTTTCATTGCCTAATATTTTATTTTATATTATATTTTGACCCCTAAAAGATTTTATAAGTGAATAGGAGTATTATTTATCTTCAATTAGTTTTTAATCAAATTTAATTATGTTTGAAGGTCATCAAATCTAGTTGAATCTTGAATTGCGATTCACAAAAATAATGATTTCATTGTTTATAATGAGAAAGAAAATTTAATAAACAATTACAATATCTATAAAGAAAAATTTTGATTAGTCTATTAACTACAAGTAAAACAACAATTATGTATTTCATGTTGCTTGAAGTACACATCACTAAATTCAATATAATTGTTCATTGATTTTATGCAATTGTTGTACTTATCATTATCGTTTATATTTTTCTAAAATTTTTTAATATTTTTTAAATACATTTTCGGTCTCTAAATTAACATATCATCCGAAGAGAATACGCGACCGATATCCCGAGACTGATGTGGAACGTAAGACTGATGTGGAACGATACGTTCCGCGACCGTTACCGCGACCGCGACTTTGAACCATGATTCTTATTGAGTTTTTCTTTTTCATTTTAATGAACTCAAATTAGAAGGTACTTCTAAAATGCAAAACCCCAAAATAAATACAAATTAATAATAATAATAAAACAATTGCCTAAGAGTATTGTTTACTTTTCTGTTTCCTCCATATATATGCGTGTTATGATTCAGAACTGTCACATTTTTTTTCAGGGGTAAACGTGATCATAGTTGGTCCAGTGCATTCTCCATATGAAGGTAGTTTACACATCTTTATCCACTTTATAAAGAGTTAAATGCCTTGAGTCCCATTACTTTTAGTTTTCTGGGTTAGTCTAATTATGTCTTAAAAGGGATGCCAAAGGGGGTTCTTTTTCATAAAATTTTATTACCGGTAGTACTTAATACAATGTAGTTGTTACTACTGGCATAAGAAAAGGATTTTGAGCATTGAATGCTAATAATCAGTAGTTTGGAGTTGGTGTCGTTTCTTGCTTTTGCTCATATTTGCCACCCCTCCTCTCCCTATCTTTTTTCTTCACGTCCTCTCGGTTGTCTTCGCCACATCTATGTGTTGTTTTTCATGCACTGTGGCTTTAATAAGTGGTACTATTTATTCAACGTACAAAAATTTTACCTTTATTTTTCAAGTAAACTATTATTATTTCTTCAAAATTGTGCAAGTTTTGCCAGGTTTATGATTTTTAGATTAAGCATCTTGGAACTCTTACTCATATAGGTCCTGATGTCTATAAACTATTCTAGACCAATTATGTTGCAAGTGCAGAAATTGATATATGCAGGTTAGTCAATTAATAGTCCTCTCATAAGTGGTATTGTATGAACCGAAACTTTGCCTTTTTCTCTGTTGCTTATTTACAATTAATCTGTGCTTTACACTTCTTTTAATTAATTTGGTGCTTTTCATATATATATATATATGATATATATAACTTTCCTAAGGTAAACTCTTTCTCTACCCTGTTCTTTATCTTGCTTAGTTACAATCAATCTGTGCTTTATACTTCTTTTAATGAATTTGGTGCTTACCATGGATTTCTTGAAATGGATTTTATAAAGTCCACAGGTGTAGAAAGTTCACATTTTAAACATGATTTTGATTCAATTTGATAGATTGTCTTATGGGTTCTGATTTTTATGTAATTTTGATGAATTTATGTGTTCCATTAAGTGGCCATTTTTGTTAGGAATTAGGTTTGTGGTTGAGATTTTAGTATCCCTGATGTAGTGGTAAAGTATGAAAATTGAGAAAAATTTGCATCTTGGTAGTGTTTTTAGTTATGTTCTATAGTATGTTTATTAGCCTAAATGAACTTCAAGAATATGTTAGTGTTGCGGTAGCTCTTTGGGAGCAGTGAAATTGGGTGTCTGATTTTTTTTAAGATTAAAATTATGTTAAGTAGATTTGGGTAAGTTTTATTCGTTATTATGTTTTGGGTGTTATCATACTTTTGTTTCTCATGCAATATTTCTGATATACTGTTTACTGTAGGTAGGTGGTTTTATTTCAGTAAATAGTGAAAGATTGAGGTTTATATGGTAGGCTACTGAGAAGCTTGGCAACAAGCTTATCTCAATCTGTAAATTGCTAAGGAAAATGACGCAATGAGTTACTTCTTCCAAACAAGAAGGTTATGCAAGCCATGGAGAAAGTCGAAGAATCACTTTGAATTGCTTGATGAACTTGAATCAAAGTTAACTTAGATTCTGGACATTTTTTTGACGAGTTAATTTCTTTCTAGGTTACATAAAGTTACATAAAGGTCATAGAACAAATTTCTGACTTTTTATTTATTTCTTTATGATAAATATAACAAAATATTAATTTGTTATATGATGTATTTATTGTTGGTCTCATAATATTTCCCATTAGGCTTTTGGGATAATGGCAAAACATGACTTAAGTTTGAGATTTGATGCGAGTAGTTTAGTACGATATTACTGTAGAAGGTAGCTTGGCTTAATTACAGTTGCTCATAATATTTTTCTTTGCTCTTTCTTTCTTGTTCTTTTTTGGTTTTAAAGATGTACATGTTTTTACTCAGTATGTTAACAATTGACAAATACTTATATTCTTTATGTTGGGTGCTACCCACTAAGAATACTAAATTTGATTATAATGGCGCAATTGAAAACGCTCAGAATCCGTATTTACTGGTGGCATGATGCCACAGCTTTCGACTTCTTTTGTTGTTTGTGGGCATACAAAAAAAATTGATTTGCTTCATATATGTGATTTGTAAATTTATTCAACATGGCCATCAAGTCAGGTCATGAGTTGGGAGTATTTTGTACAAGTGCTTAATGGACATAACTCATATAAATGTTACTTTTGTTCGAATATCATAATCCACAACAGTCTTCTGCCATGCCCAGCTTTAGTTATGCTAAGAGTAATCTTTTTTCCTTAGAAGGTGATAATACCCGTGTTTTTTTTCCTTAGATTGCTGTAGGTAATCTTTGTTTCTCTATTTATTGTATTGTGCTATTTCATTTATCCAAATGTTGTATTATATTATCAATTTGGAATTAGACATGAGCATTCTAATTTATTTCCGTGCGGGTATGCAACTAGTTTGGAATTAGACATGAACATTCTAATTTATTCCTGTATAACAAATGGGTATATAACTTGTTAATTTTTTAAAATTTTTAGATGCTTTCAGTAGAATTTTGTTATTCAATGATCTTATCCTATAATTCGATTTTGACACCTTCGAGTTGAACCCCTGTTAAATAGGTCACATGATCTTTTATCTCACTTTTTATTCCACTCACTATTCCATTACCAAATGAATTGTCAATAATCATTTAAATATAATTAAAATTTTTAGCAGAGAAATTTTGAACTTTTATTAAATAGTGGAATAAAAAGTAGGATAGAAGACCCTTGGTGATTGAATAGCAATTCTATAATTATCTTTCTTCTTCTCATGTTCAAGATCAATCATTTATTGTTTCTTTCTAAATTTTTGGAAATAAGAAGGTGCTCTAATTTCTTGGGTAAATGACCAAATTTTAGTTGCCCAAGGAGAAAGAGATGAAACAAGGAACAACAGCAAACTTTTAAACTTAAAAAATAACAACAGAAAAAGAATGTACTGTAATTTGTTTAGATATTGCAGCTAAAATGATAACATGTATTTCTAAAGTTGTCTTACAAAATTGTCATAGATTATGCAAATATAAATATTAGCACTAATAAAGAATACTGATCGTTTTGCAGTTTTTTTTTCCCTTTTTTTTCTTATGGGTTTGTAAAGAATAGGAGTAATAGTGATAGCACTAGTATTTTTTGTAGATGAAGCAAAGATGTGATTCGTGAGTTACTCTCATTTGGCAGCTGTGGATATTCATCAGGAGGTGGCATCACACATATGTCACCATTGAAGTAAATTCTATGAGGGAAAGCCCATCCTTTCTCAAAGGTGAATGATTTGTCCTTTCTAAATAGAAGTTCTGATTGCACAAATCCATCAGGGCCAGCTTGCATCAACCAATCATTGTAGTATTTGATTCCCCATAGCATCCCTGTATCATCTGGAAAAAAAGAAAAAGATCAATTTATTTCAAGATAATGAAATGATACAAAACTCGAACATCGCTCTATTTTATTTTTTATTTTTTAAATCTAAGAAAAACAATTAATTTAGTCCCTTATTACTTATAAGTATTGATTAATTTGATCTCTTATCTGTTGCAATGGACCGATTTAGTCCCTTATTTTTTTAAAAAAAAAATTAACCAATTCAAAACATGTGACGCAAACTATGGACAAATTAACCCAGCAATCATATGATAGTCATAGGTAGTTAATGTACAATAGATGTATTTCTAACGGCTATGTTAGTTTATCTACAATTTCCGTCTCAATTAATTAATTATTTTTAAAAATATCATTGCTAATTATGATAAATATGGGAACCAAACAGTATTTTGGGTCAAATGGATCTTTCTCTCGATCATACATTTAGTTACTTACTTATCCATTTATAAGGTATTATTGGCTTATAATTGAAGCTGAAAGACTCCATAAGATTATTGAAATTGGGATGTTGAACGACGAGATTCCACTGCGTATAGTTCATTCTGTAATTGAAATTAGTGACAGTAACCTTCACCCTCCAGTACTCTTTGTAGCTCTGCTTCACGTGCCAATGGACTCGGATAGGACACATATGGCTAGTACAGTGGACAACTGGGGTGTAACTATTGATCTTGCCTGCAATGGCAAGTGCTGAAGCCAAATAAGGAGAATTTGATCTGTACAACAAAAGTAGATTCTGGTTAATGCTTGTGCATAAAAGATGTTATTTTGGGCTTGTTTTCAAAAGTATTTTCGAAATTATTTATAATTTTTTTAAAAGAATTGCTGACAAATTTTCATATTTAGATAAGTAATAAGTTATTTTCAAAAAAGTAACTTGCCTACTTTTATATATATATATATATATATAACAAGGCCTTTGTCTAAGTAAACGATAGATTGAATAATTCTGCTTATCATTTATGAGAAGAGTGATTAATGTCCATATCTTACCCTACACAGGTCCCCGCTGAACATTGAGTTATCTTGTTTTGACAACCACAGGTGCAAGAAGGGCAGTTGACAATGGTGTCACTATAGAAGGAGGAAAGGGCGACACAACAAGTGGGAGTCTTTTGGGCAAGAAATTGTGAATATGTGCAACTTACATGCCATGATACTGCAGAAAAAGAGTAGGAATTATGGTAACAAAATGTACCTTCACATAATCTGCTGATAGAAAATTCATTGTGGATAATTAAGTTTAGATAATCTGATTAAATATTTGCTATTTACTGTCCTTCACATAGAGTTACTACAATGTAATTTCATAATGCATGTGTCCAATAAAGAAAGCATTAAGCAGGTCTTTATGCTTAAAAATATGCAAAAGCACTTTCTTGAGAACAGTATGAAATATGTAAAAAAAAAAGTGATTGAGAAGCATATTTGGTCCATAATATTTTGTTCTCATAAATTTCAAACAAAATAAAATGAAAGGAAATACTATAGTAGTTTTCGACAATGTGTATATGTAAGAAGAAGGATTAAATGCAAAAAACCCCGTTGCATTTACACACTAGTTACGCTATTTAATAAGCACTTTACACCCTCTTTTATGTTTTGGGACAAAATTATCTCTATTATTTTAATTATTATTAATTTTCTTTTTTCTTCTTTTTTTTTTCCTTTTATTTATTTTTTCTATCTTGTGTTTCTTTTTTCTTTTCATTATTCTCTCTTGCTACTACTAAACAATTCATTACTTTTAATAATTAATTAATTAAAGTTCTAAATTTTCACATGTATCTAAATAATTAATTTATAGATTAATCATCCTTTAATCCAATAAATATAATAAAATAATATACCTTGTTGTAATATAAAGTTTGTGATAAACTATTAATAACAAGATTAACAAATAAAAAATAAAATTTTTGAGCTAGAGGAAATTAAAAAATTTACGATAGTATAAAAATAAAATTATAGAATCAAAAAAAACATGTACAACTTTTTATTTATGGTGTAATATATAAAAAAATATAGTAAGAAAATATTACGATTGCTTAATATAAGGAATTTTGGAGTTACGATAAATTCAACCAAAATATGACCAGTGACTGATATGGCACCAAAAAATTTTTTGTTTGCACACTTAGAATATATATTTTAATTTTTTTGGAAAATTATTTTATCTTTTTATAGTTTATTTATTTGTTAATTATACCATTTGTAAAACTCATAAAATTTATATTATACTATTAAATATATTTTGCTTGTATTAAAAAAACTTATTTATTCTATAAATTATTTATACATATGTGAAAAATTAGAGCTTTTTACTAATCAATTACTTTTAGTATAATAATTTAACAGTAGCAGAAAGAATGGCTAAGAAGGTAAAAGGAAAAATATGAGAGAGAAAATAAATAAATTGGTAAGAAGAGAAAAAATAGAAAAAAGAAAAACTATTAAAATAGTAGAGAGGACAATTCTGTCTCAAAACATGAAAAAGTAAGGAATAAGAGGTGAAATGCTTATTAAATAAGTTGAGGAGTGCAAAGTGCAACTGACGTGTTAGTTTAGGGGGGTTTTCTGCATTTAACAATTCATGTGATGAGTCGGATGGACGGACTCATACACATCTGATCCCGAGAGACATGCCCCATTTGTAATTCACTTGAATTTATCAAGTGGAATATATAGGGGACTTGTCCATGTGGCTCAGCCGAACAAATTTTTATCCCAAGTAAGAAAAAGGCGATTGAGAAGCATGTTTGAATTTTTTGTCCCCATAAATTGCAGACAAAATAAAGTTGTTATATGAAGATTTAGAGCAAACAAAAACTTACTCAAAGCCTGGGTGGCCCTCCTTTTATCTGGTGTCCTAAATTTGCTTGGTTTGGCAAATATAGTTGATCCACAGGTGTATCCGGCACCTGGTGCTTCAAGGATGAAGTTTTTTGGTGATCTCACAGTTTTGTTAGAAGTTCCAGAATTGACCAACTGCGAGTTGAAATGAGGTTATAGCATTGGCAGGGTCTTGAATTCCTGAGCTCAAAACACCACCTTTGCAGCAATTTGCCATCCTCTGATTAAAAGGTGCTGTTGGTAATAGATCCACAACTGTTGGATCCTTCTCACAACAGTGTGGAATGTCCCCTTTGAATTTTGAACAATCTCCTTGCTCTACTGTTTGACCTCCCAACATGCTCCATATTATCTCACTTTTAGCCCATTTCCATCCCATTTTCCATCCTGGTGCTTCAATATGCCGGTATTTTTGGTAGTTCAAAATTGTCACAACAGCCTGCAATTTTGAAGAAAATTATGTAATCATTCGACTTTTAAAGGAAAACATCATAATATAATTAGAAAATAATTTGTAGAATATTACAAGAATTTTAAATTCATAATTACCTAATTTACTAAGTAATGTTACGACTTCTTTAATCAATTAATGCGTTTCGTTACAATATATATACCACATACTGAATGGTACATATACATGATATATTTCTTATTTTTTTAACAGAGTGATATATTATGTTCCAATACTAATTAAAGTTTATGCTTCTAATGAAATTGCAGTATGAACAACTCAAGACTCTTAAGACTCATCCATGTATCATTTGGTAGTATATTGAACTGAGGGGCTGTTTTTTGATGTTGCATTCAGTTATCAGAATCCTGAGAGGCTGCGAAAAAGTTAGAGAAATAAAATTTGCTATATCAGTGTGGACCATATTTTAGGTGTATAATATCAAGGTTAATTCTACTTTGCCCCACTAGTCATTAATTACTACATCGCACTCAAATAAATTTTTTGATCACTTCATTCTAAAATTTGACGAAAGCTAAAAAAATAAGCGTGTTCTATATGCACGCACTAGTAGCTTTTAACACTACACCAACGGCCAATAATGGACAGAGAGATGCGCGACCTCTGCCAAGAATTTCATAATTAAAAATTTTCCGTTAAATTTGTTTAAAATTTTGATTTTACTATATCCTTATAAAAATTATACTTTGCCTGCTAAAATTTTAGAATAAGTGTAAAATTATCCACCAAATATAAACTTATATAAGTTTATCTCCCTCAAGTCCCACCTCTTGAGTTGGCCCATACTTGCGTGCATAGAACGCATCAACATTCCGTTACTTTTTTAGATTTCGTCATATTTTGCGATAAAGTGTCAAAAAAACAAAAACTTTAGGGGGTAAGGTGATGAAAAAAATTAGTTCGAAGTGCAATATGGTAAATGGTGACAAATTTAGGGGGTTAAAATAAATTTAATCCTAATATCACTAGCTATTCATTGATTTTAAATTTGACTGAAATTGTTTAATTGGTACTTTATAAGCCTCTTGGCATAGCAAGTGGGAAAAGGAGCAGAGTGGATAACCAATTTATTGGTGGTTTTGGGTTAATACTCACAATGTATCCATCCGAAGTCCAGCTCATAATATCCCATTTGATTGTGATATTGCCATTGGGATCAAGAGCATCAACATTTTAGTATGCTTCTGCAAAATGCCAAAATATACTATCAATTAGGCATATGCTGCTGTACTTTTGTTTAGACCTGTCACCTAAGTCTTTTGGTTCAAACCAAAAATAAAATAAAATAAAAAAACGAATGACAAGTTAGTTCAAATCATGGTATGTGTCGCAGTCGCGATGATGATCATTCCACATATCGATCATGTAAATTATTCTGTTGTGTTGGTTGAGCCCTTTTATAGGTATTCTTTTGCAAGATGAACAAAATACTGGTTATTTTACTAAGTTAATACTCTGAGATTGCAAGAGCGTATTTGAATCCAAGACAAAAAAGAACTCAAATTGAGCAAGAATAATTTGTCACAGTTTTATTCATAATATAGGGATGACAAAAAAACTGGAAGAGGACATGAGATGACAAGGGAACTGACCTGTTGAGGAAAAGGTGATAGCAGAAAGCAAAACTAGTAAAATGGGACACATCAACTTGTTTAGTGATCCTATATTGCACTGTAATATGATGACAACTCCATTTCTTCGTACAAGAAGTCTAAATGTTTTCTGTTATCCAGCAGGAAATAGAGCTCAAAATTTGTGCAACAACTAATAAATGTAGGCTTTCTGTTGGCCACACTGCTGGTGTGTGTTTGGACTTTGCATCAAAATGGATTTATATAGACCCCAACTTAATCAGTGATTTCCAGTTACTACTCATTACCAATCCATACACATTTAGTGATGTGCAAATTTTCTCTTTTTCAATAATTATGGAGTAATTGCTAAGAATTGAGCCTAATGATCAAATGGTAGCCATAAAATCTAAAAAAATGCTGCTATATTTGAGCAGTAGTCAAATTATTATTTGTCATTGTTATTTTACTTGAAAGTCTTGTTGAGTATGAGCTTGCTGTTAGAACACCAAATAGTTTAAAAATTAATGAGAAACTAATGAGAAACTACAATTAATGAGAAACTACAATTAATCTCTCAATGTTTAAAAATTATCAAATTCAAACAGAAGTTTTAGTCACAGTCATATCCTACTCCTACTATTTAGATAAGGAGTTGGATGTTTGAATTTTGGTTTGGTGGTTGGTCTAGGATATTGGAATTTCATTCCTTTTAGTGTATGACTTTTGATTATACTATTTTTCTTTGTTTTTTCAATTCTCTTACTATTCAATAGTCTCATTTATTCACATTCGTTTTTCATTGCTCTAAAAAATTGTTCATCTCGTACCTTCACGATCTAGAAACTGACTAAAGATTTAACAATCTCTCTACATTCTTAATTAATTAGTTGGTCAATTGATTGTATTTGATAATTAACTATAAATTAATTGTTGAGATTTTATTTCTCGTATTTGTTGTTTGTATTTCAGTTATGTTGCATCTTTTATATATTGTCTTTCAATTAAATGTTGGAATTTTGCTTTTCATATTTTTTTTAACTTTCTGCATATTCTTGTAATATTATCAAAATACTAAAGATTAAATATAAAGAACAAATTCGAGGAAATATAAAAGAGCAAAGAGAAAATATAAGTGAAAGATGATCGGGAATTAATAATTACTAATTGGCCAAGTCTTAGAAAAAATAAAGGAGATGACAAAATTGAAATTTGTTGGGTTTTTCTTTTCATTTTTTTGGGACAATTATTGAATTTTAGAACAAATTATCATAAAAATATCATAATGACTCGAGGTTGTAAATATAAGTATGTTTAACTTGCATAAGTAACTATAAGTATAAGTATGTTTAGCCTAAAAAATATAATTATATTTAATTTGTAAAAATTCTATCCATACATTTTATGGTATAATTTAGAAAGATAACCAATTTTGTGCATCACACAAAATAGAAAATAATTTATCAGGAGATAAATGACTTTGACTACACAATGCATGAATTTTATCCTTGTCGTGAAAGTTTGCAAGGGAAAAATTCTAGAAAGATATTTGGTAAAGAACAAAGAAAGTCAAAAAACCATGTAGTTTTATGATACATATATAAGAGGCCTTACTTCACTGTATTTTGACTTTTTAACTTGTATTCAATTATTACTTTACACTCTATACTTTAATTTTAGACATACTGCACACCAAATTTTAAGATTTATACTATTTCAGTATAATTTTTAAAATCTTTTCCAATACTAATTGATGTTTCAACCATGTATGCCACACATCTAAAGTAGAATATTCATCAAATTTTTTTTTAACAATATTAAAAATTAAACCAAAGTGGAATAGATCTAAAAGTTAAGGGTGCAGTGTGTCCAAAATTTAAAATTGAGAGTGCAAAGTGAAAATTGATCATAATTTAGGAGATGCAAAGTAGAATTAGTCATGACTACTTCTATTAGTACAATACTCTTCTAAACAAGTGCGTGGTATACACATTGCTAACATCCGTCAATTCTGATGGTGTTAAAAATTGGATTAAAGTGTGATAAATTTGAAAGTTTAGGACTTAATATCCAAAATTAAAGTTTGAGATGTAAAGTGAGAACCAACTATAATTTAGATAGTGCAAGGTGGATTTTGTAAGCACTATATAAGAAAAGAGTCTAGCTAATTATTGATGATAATATAGGAAGTAAGCAAAAGAAGTCATTCGGAAAATCGCAATAATTTTTCAGCCATATTCTTCATTGTTTACAAAAGTAATCCAGTGGTTAGAATGTTTCATAATCAAGCTGAGGTGTAGAGTAGAGATGAATTGCATAATAATCCCAATTTGTCAAGCTAATGATTGTTGCTTGACTTAGAAGGTTAAATGAATTTGAGAGCTTTTTGGTTTAAGAAAGCTAAAAGGATGAACTTATTGTTTAGAAGGTTGCCTCTGTTATATTTCACGTATCTACTTTAAACAATCTGAAATGAAATTTCGGGTTCCTTAATTTATCATAGAGTTGCTCCTAAGAGAAATGAAGGCCCCAAAAATAATTTGTGAAAAAAACGCCAAGGAACAAAAACAAAATATCAGAACCGTAAAGCTATTGAACTAAAAACGAAACCAGAAGCTTTCTTTAGAGACTATGGACATATACAGCAAATAATAAAGATAAAAAATAGACCAAGAAAGTTTAAGAAAACAATAACAATGAGAGGCTTTACGGTAGGCAAGAGATTTTTTTTTTTTTGCACAAAAACAATGTCAACGGTAGTAGCACCAATATATAGACCAAGCAAAAATAAATTTCACTTACTAAATCTAGCCCAAACTCATAAATTAATTAGGAACTAATAAACTAACTGCTCAAATACAAAAATTTCTAATAAATATAATACTATTTTGGTTTAATTCTGAATTGCGTCCCTTGAAGCAAAATCTTCAAATTTAACCATTCTAAGCATCTTCTTCAACTTCATGAACAATTCTACCTTCAATGACTTTGTGAAAATATCTGTCACTTGATCTTCAATTTTATAATTATCAATGGCAATTTCTTTATTTTGACCTAACTCTCGAATTAAGTGATTCTTGATATCAATGTGCTGGCTGCGTGCATGAAACACCAGATTTTTTGACAATTCAATTGCTTACTTGCTATCAGACAAAAGATCTTGGTAGGTCCATTTTGCTTGTGTTGTAAAAATCTAAATATCCTTCTCAACCATAGTGGTGTAGCACTATTTGCTGCCGATATGTATTTAGCTTCAACTGTGGATAATGCCACAACTTGTTTCTTTTTTAATGACAAAAAAAACACACTACTTTCTAAGTGAAATGCATATCTGGAAGTACTCATTCTTTGTATCATGTCACTAACCTAATCACTATCTGTATATTCAATAAGTCTAGAATCATTAAAACATGAATAAAAGATTCTATCAGATTGTGTACCTCTAATATATCTCAAGATCCTCTTGGCTGCTTGTAAATGTGACTGACGCGGGGACTCCATGAATCTACTAACTAGCCCAACACCAAAAATAGTGTCAAGCATTGTAGAAGTCAAGTATCTTATATTTCTAATCAATCTTCTACATTAGTAGCATCTACAAACTTACCAGTGTCATCTTTTGTCAATTTCAACTTTTCTCTAGCTAGAATTATAACTGGTGCTTAGCAATGTCCATCTTGAACCTCTTCAAAATATCACCAACATACTTTTTTTGTGAAATTAATATTCTACCATCTATTTGATTAATCTCAATACCGAGAAAACAAGACACTAATTCCAAATCAGTCATTCCAAAATTACTAATCATAGCCTCCCTAAACTCACAAATCAACTTGGAATATTGTCAATAAAAATTAGATCATCCACATATAAGCATACAACAAGAATATCATCTCCAGGATTAAATTTAATATACAAGGTATACTCATATAGACAATTAACAAAGCCATGCTCAATAAAGTAAAGATCAATACGAGTATACCAAGGTCGAAAAGTTTGCTTCAAACCATAAAGTGGCTTCTTTAATTTGTAGACTTTATTTTTTAGCCTCTTTTGACATAACTTGTAGGTTTCTTGATATACAACTCTTCTTCAAGAACATCATTTAGAAAGCCAGGCTTCATATCCATTTGATAAAATTTTCAAGAATTATTGGCAGTAAGAGAAATAATCATCCTAACAGTCTCAAGTATTGCAACAGGTGCAAAGATCTCAAAGTATTCAATACTTGACTTTTGTTTGTATCGTTTAACAACCATACCTCACCTTGAAACGATCCACCTCTCAGTTAGCTTGTACTTCGTCTTGATGACCCACTTGACTCCAATTACTTTCTTTCTAGTAGGTAGATTTGTTAACTTCTGATAACTCTAATAAACTAGATTTATTTTATTTTTAAACTATATATTTTGTTTTATAGTTTTATCCCTATTTTGGTGTTTATTTAAGTGTTTTAGTTTAATTTCTCACATTAGGTATTTGCATTTGCATTGCTTGTAAATATTGAGCTATTAGAATAACTTTATTGCTTAATTTTAATATAATTTAATTGTTTATTAAGCTAAGTGTTTTGTAGGATAGGAATTAAAGGGGTGAAAGTTCAAAAATACAAGAGTCAAAGGAGCAAAATGCAAAGGATAGAGATTAAAGATTTGAGCTAGAAGAAATCTTGATGTCGCGATATGGAATGTCTGATGTCGCGACATCGAGGCAAAAATACAAGACTAATTTTTAGCTCAATGTCGCAACAACGATTATTACATGTCGCGACATCGAGGAGCGACAACTTAAGTTGTCAGGGCATTGTCGTAATTTTGTGCTATAGTTTCTTTAAATCATATCTTATAATCCACTCTAGTACACATAATGTATGTATAGGTGGTAATTAGTGTAGTTTAATGTAGCTTAACATTCAAATCATCTTTTAATACAAAAGTTTTCCATAGTTTATTCTTAGATCTATTCTTTAAATTCCTACAGGTTTTAAATTTTATTAGTTAATTCTGGTGAGTTTTTCATTAGTTTTAAGTAGATATAATTTATATTTTTTTGTCTTTAATTTTCTTGCAATATCCTAGTTTCTTAAAGTTCAAGTCTCTTCCAAAATTCTTTGGATTCTTGCTATTTTAGTGGTTTTTTAGATTAAATCTTTATTTTCCTTGCAATAGTTTATAGTAATTTTTAGTGGACTTTCCTTTAAATTATCAAAATCTAAAAATTTCTAGTTTTAATCTAGTTTCTTTTGCAAATCTCTAGAATTTTCTTTGTCTACATGTTTTCTTTATACTTCTTTTAGTCAAATTAGCTTTAATTGCTTTCTAGTTTTCATCTTGTTTTAGTTGCTTTAGTTAATTGAGTGTTAATTTTAATAGCTTTCATTAGAAGTAAATTAGTTAGTTCTTTAATCCCTAATTTTACTTGCTTAAGTATAGTAGAGTTTACTTGCTTAATTGCCTTACTTTTAGTTGTTTTGAGTAGACCTCAATCATAATTTACTTAGAATATGTTTTTATTGGATATGACTAGGGTTAGTTCATTCTCTATTTTGATTTTGCCTAACTATACAATCTAGTACTTGCCAACCGACAATCCTTGTGATAACTCTAGTAAACTAGAGTCATTTTACTTGTTAAACTATAGCTTTTTGATAATTTAAACCTTATTTTGATGTTAAGATTTTTTAATTAAGTGATTTTAGCTTAATTACTTGCATTAGATAGTTTCATTTGCATTATTTGCAAATATTATGAGTTTATACTTAATTTCAGTTATTTTTAGTACTTACTTAGTTTTGTGTTTTGCAGGACAAAAAGTGAAGGGTAGAAGATCAAAATCACAAAGGTGCAAGATGCAAGATGCAAGGTGCAAAGTGCGAATGATGAAGAATTGAAAACTAAAGCTGAAAGATGTTTGATGTCACGACACCAAATGTTCGATGTCGCGACATTGAGGCGGGGATTCATTTTGTAACTTTTAGCTCGATGTCGCAACATCGAATATTTGATGTCACGACATCGAAGCGCAAATAGTTAATGTTTTATGGCATTTTTGTAATTTTGGCTGAGCCTCTTTAAACTATGTCTTACAACTCACTCAAGTACACACAGTAGGAGTGTAGTTGGTAAAAAATTTGGAGTAGTTTAGTTATAGTTTAGCGTAAAACTCAAGTTTCTTTAATACAAAAAGTTCTTTCTCTTTAATTTCCTTTAGATCTTAGCTTCAAATTCCAGTAAGTTTTAATTTTGATTAGTTAATCTTAGAGGGATTTTCAATTTGTACAAGTAGATGTAATTTTTACATGTTTGGTCTTTAATTTTCTGACAATTCAAGTTACTTCTATTTCAAGTTTCCTTAGTAATTTTAGAGTTCTTGCTAAATTTGTCAATTTAAGTAAAAAATCTTCAATTCTTTCCTTTAATTCTAAGTAATTTTTAATGGGCTTTCTTTTATCCAATTGAAAAATTAAAAAAAATTTAGTTTTGATTTCAATTTCTTCACAATTTCTCTTAGTTTTGTTTGGTAGAAAATGAAGCTTTTCTTGCTTTCATGTTATTTTAATGCTTTTCCTAGTCAAGTTAGAATTAATTTCTTTGTCGTTTACATCATGTTTTGGTAGAACTACTCATATTAGAAGTAATTTTAATTGCCTTCTATAGATTAGTATAGTTTGAGTAGTTATTTACATATAAGTTACCATTTTCTAATATGTGTTTAATTGGACTTGGTTAGTAGTTTATCTCCTAACTGTGATTGATCTAACTACACAATGGCTTTTGAATCTCAGTACTTACAAACAAGCAATCCTTGAGAGAAATGGTACCCGCTTATCCGATGCTATTATCCAACCCATATACTTGCCGGTGTGAGGATAGAGTTTAAAGGACCTGTGTGGATTTTTTATCACTTGTTTTTGTATTGATTGATCTCTATCCATAGCGAACACCTTGTGGGATGATACCCCACTTAGCACTTGCTACTACCTACCCTATATACTTGCAAGAGTGAGGGTAGAGATAAATGTATTGTGCAATTTTATTACTTGAGTTGTTGTTGTTGAGATCAATTTGATAACTTTAACTGACACGAGCAAACAAGTTTTTGGAGCCATTGCTAGGGATTGTCATTAGTATTTTGGCAATATTAGGTGCTTTAAGGATCATGTAGATTAGGCATTTTTACTTGTTTTAGTAGATTAACATTAGTTTTAATTATAGTAGTTCTTTTATTGTTTATGCTACATTACTTGCTTTTGATTGACTTGTCACTTGGGATTGATTTGATTGAATTGGCTTTTTTAGTGCATGATATATGAAGAAGATGAATTCATTAGTCATGACGATGAACTAGAAAGAGAATTGAGAAGGATTAGAAAAGAGAAAGGGTACAACAAGAATTGGAAATAATTAATATGGCAATCTAACAAAAGCCAAGGATCGTGAATCATGATAATAAAGAGTGTATAGAAGGAATTGGAAATAATGGATTGGAAGGTATTGGTCTTGGTGACGGAAATGGAATCAATGGCAATGGTAATTTCAATGGTGAAGTAGGCAATAATAGGCATGAAATGAATGTGAATGGAAGGCCCTAAAGAAATTATGTGATGCCAAACTTTGATGGGGCGAATTCTAGGATTGCACGTATGCCCATTCAAGCCAATAATTTTGAAATAAAACCCTCTCTTATTCAAATTTTGCAAACTCATGCGATGATCTTTGACAAAGGCCCAAGTAAAGATCCATATACACATTCAATGAACTCTAAGGAACTATTGGACACTTTCAAATACAATGGAGTCTATCCCGATTGTATTTGTATGAGAGCATTTTTCTTCTCTATGCAAGATAGAGCAAAGTGGTGGCTGCAATCATGTGAACAAGGGACATTCACCACTTGGAACCAATTAAGTATTTTCCTCTCTCAAGAACCGCCATACTTAGAAATGAAAGTACTTCGTTTAACCAAGACATGTACATGGGGAGGGCCTTAGTGAGGTGTGGAAAAGGATCAAAGAATTATTGAGAAGATGCCCACATCATGCTATGTCCCTTGGCTTTAAATTCAAACATTTTATAATGACTCGACTCAAGAGACTAAAGCAATTGTGGATACCTCTGCAGGTGGTTCATTATCTTTCAAAACGCCGGAGGAAACTCAAGCATTACTCAACAAAATGGCGTCTAATTACTATTATCACGGTCCCAAAGCTCAAAACCAATACTCAACAAGTTCAATAAGCCCGAGCTCAACAAGAAGGTATTCTAAATTTGAGTCAAAATAATGCATTGTTGGCTTAACAAGGAATGATGAATGTTATGAATAACTTGGCTAGAGTTTTGGAGAATTTGGGAACAGGAAATACCACACATGCCATATCTTCATTGCCTCAAGGACCTCCTCATGTGACTTTTATGATAGCAATCATTTAAATGGTCAATGTGAAGTTTCCATGGGATCAATTGAACAAATGAACTTCATCTCCAATCAACCATTCTCTTCAAGAAATCCATCCAATGTTTATGGTAATACAAACAACTTCTCTTGGAGGAATCATCCAAAAACTTCTTGTTGCAATCAAAATCACAAGCAAAATCCTTCTTATCAACCTAACCCCCCCTACAACAAAATTTTCAAAGTCAAGCATCATCCTCGTCTAGACCTTATCAATCTCCTTACCAAAGAAATTTCCAAGCCAACATATATCAATCTCAACCAAGTGTTATCATTCTTTCCAAAATCAGCCATCAAGACCTCCACTCCAGTCACCTAACAATTCCCAACCAATGTATAATGATCATTATTCTCAAAGGCACAGTGCTCAAGACGATAATCTTACGACGGAGTTGGAAATTTTGAGGAGGGAAAATGAAAATTGGAGGAGAGAAAGTGAGAATTGGAGGAGGGATTATGAGAATTTCAAAATGGACCAAGAAGCTTTCACTAGGAATCAAGGAGATACAAATAGGAACTTAGAGATTCAAATTAGCCAAGTAGCTCGGCAAAACAATGAAAGACCAATAGGGGCTTTTCCTAGTGACACAATTCCTAATCCGAGGAACCAACATGCAAGAGAGCAAAATGGAAAGGAATATGTGCAAGCAATCACTCTAAGAAATGATAAGGAGTTAGTCAACAAAAAGGAGGATGATGGAGGCAAAAGGCAAATGAAATAAGGAAGTTTCCAAAAAGAAGGAATTGGATTCTACGAAGGGAAAGGACAAGGTATAGACCTTGATGAGGCCAAGAACAAAAGAGAAGATGGAGTGATGAAGCATCCATTAGAACTTACCAACACTGTTCAAATTATACATCCCCAAAGATTGAAAAATGAGTAGAAAGCAAAGAAATTCAAAAGGTTTTTGGATATCTTCAAAAAGGTGGAAATCAACATTTTCTTCATTGAGAATTTGGAAAACATGCTGAGTTATGCTAAGTTCATGAAGCGATTATTTACTAGCAAGAGAAAGCTTATGAAGAATGAAATATTGTGCTTACCCGAAGGATGTAGTGCAATTATTCAAAAGAACCTTCCACCTAAGTTGAAGGATCCAGAATCTTTACTATTCTTTGTGAGATTGAAGGTGTGGGTTTGGAGAATGCCTTATGTGCTTTTGGAGGTTCAATAAATTTGATGCCATTACCTTTGTTTAAAAAGTTGATCAGTAATGGTTTGAAATCAATTAATGTAACACTTCAACTAGCGGGTGGGAGCATTAAGCAACCTAGTAGAACTTATATAGTTGAAGATATGATGTTAAAGTTGGTAAAGTTTTTCTATCGGATGATTTTGTCATCCTTGAAATGAATGAAGACTCCAAAATACTAAAAATTCTTGGAAGGGCATTTTTAGCCACTGGAAAGGCATTGATAGACGTGCAAAAAAGGGATGCTTCAATTACGAGTAAATGATGAGATTGTCTCTTTTAATGTTTTTGATTCACTTTCTTTATATGATGATGTTATGAGAATAGATGTGATTGAATAACTTATTGAAAATTTTTGCAGATAGAACTTGATGGAGCCTAATGTGGAGAAGGGGATGCAAGCCAAAGGGGAAGAATGTGGAAAGCAAGGTGATGGCCAACCTACAATTGAGGTTAGAGAAGAAGTTTTACCTCTTGAAAAGGAGGATAACATTGAGGAAAGAAAAGGAAATGAGGGGTCTCCCATAAATGAACCCCCAAAGTTGAGTTGAAACCTCTTCCCTCTTACCTTTGCTATGCTTTCTTAGGTGATAATGATCCAAGTGCCTACTTACCCGGTTATTGTGAGCTTTTCTCTTGCTAAAGATGAGTTGTGTAAATTATTTGTGGTTTAAAGAAATACAGAACGACACTTGCTTGGATCATTAGTAACATAAAAGGGATTTTCCAAACTATTTGTATGCATAAAATCATTTTGAGTGATGGTTTTAAATCATGTAGGCAATCCCAAAGACGTTTGAATCCTGTTTTGAAAGAGGTTACGAAAAAAGTTCTAAACTCTTAGATACCAGAATTATATACCCTATAAGTGATTAGTGATTGGGTTAGTCCAACCCAAGTTATGCCTAAAAAGGGGAGATTTACGGTTATAGCTAGTGATAAGAATGAGTTGATACCATCTAGAGTTATAACCAGGTGGCGAGTTTGTATTGATTTTCGAAAACTTAATAAAGCCACTAGAAAAGATCATTTTCCTCTTCCTTTTATTGATCAAATGTTAGAATGACTTGCGGGGTATACTACTATTACTTTTTGGATGATTATTTGAGATCTTTAGATTTTCAAATAGTCATAGCTCCCAAAGACCAAGAGAAACCACTTTCACTTGTCCTTTTGGAACATTTGCATATAGACATATGCCTTTTGAGTTATGTAATGCTCCAAGCATATTTCAAAGATGTATGTTTTCTATATTCCATGATATATTGAGAAATGTATTGAAATTTTCATGGATGATTTTAGTGTATCTGGGAATTCATTTGATGCATGCTTGGATAACTTGTCTCTTGTTCTTGAAAGATGTGAAGGAACTAACCTTGTTTTAAATTGGGAAAAATATCACTTCATGGTAAATGTAGGGATAGCTCAAGGACATAAGATTTCCTCAAAACGGCATAGAATAGAAAAGTTACCTCCTCCATGCAATGTGAAAGAAGTTAGGAGTTTTCTAAGTCACGTCGGTTTTAACTGGTGATTCATTAGGAACTTCTCTCACATTTCTAAACCTCTTTGTGCATTATTGTAAAAGGATACTCCATATGTGTTTGATGATGCTTGTGCTTATTACATTCTTTTAATGTCTTGAAGAATGCTTTGATTACCGCTCCAGTCAAAGTTGCACCAAATTGGGAATTGCCTTTTGAATTGATGTGTGATGCAAGTGATTATGCTTTGGGTAATATGTTATGTCAAAGAATAAATAACATTTTACATGTGGTTTATTATGTAAGTTGTACCTTGAATAAGGCTTAAGTGAACTATTCTACTACTGAGAAGGAACATTTTCCTATTGTTTTTGCTTTCGATAAGTTTAGGTCATCTCTTATTGGTAGCAAGGTCATTGTGGATACCAATCATTCGGCTATCGAATGTTTATTCTCAAAATGTGATGCTAAGACTAAAATTGTTAAATGGATTCTATTTTCGTGGGAGGTTTATTGGGTCGTGATTGACAAGAAAGGTAGTGATAAAGCCGTCACCAACCACCTCTCAAGAATAGGGCAATGGGTAAAAGCAATGATGATGTGCCTATCTAAAAAACCTTTCCAGAAGAGAAACTAATGAGCAAATAGGTTGAAGAATCTAAGCCTTGGTATGCCGATATTGTCAATTATTTGGTAGCCAAGCTGATTCCTTCAACTTTGAATGGGGATCTAAAGAAAAAGTTTCTTGGAGGTCAAATATTACTTTTGGGAGAACCCTTTCTTGTACCGAAGTGACAAGTTCATAATACTCTATATTTTTATATGTCATTTACCGCGTTTTTATGTGTTGTAATCAAGATTTGAGTTGTTATTGAGCTTAATTTGGTTGTCTTTAGTTTTTGCAGGGTTGTAGTGAAAAAGGGTTGAAAAAGATGGAAAAGATGAAAGAAAATTCCAATGACGAAATTTGCACGAGTATGGAGCTAAATTGGATGCTGTTTTGTTTTCTAAGCACACCTTTCAAGTTCGATCTATGATTGATTTGATTCAAGATGTGTTGGAAAGCTACGAGAAAGAGTTACAACTTTTGTATTTTACACATTTCCAAATTCCAAGAGCATCAAGGTCAAAATCGAAATCGAATGTGAAGTTGTAGTATTCGAGCAACGCACACATGTGCTAGGGTTAAGCCGCACACATGTGCTGTTTCCAGAGAGTAGAATTTCAAAATCATTGAGTGCGCACATGCGCGAAGGGCAAGGCGCGGCAGAAGGGTTACGTAATTTTTTATTTCGCAGATTTTTTCATTCGGTTAGGTTCTTTTTCTACCGATTTTACGTTCTTATCCGTAGACAAGAATTGTAACCCTAGTATTCACTATAAATAACTCTTATAAGGCGCAATTAGACATTCATTTGTTTTTCTTAGTTTTATCGTTAGTTTTTCAGCAGTCATTATTGTGTGTTTTTCCGTGGACTTAGTGCTTAAAACCCTCTTCTTGGTTAAGGGAATTGAAGTCATGATTGGTCCTATTAAATTGTGAGACCTCTGTACTTAAATTTATTCATTTGATATCAAATATTGATTATTTTTCTGTGTTAACTTTACGATTTTTCTTTTAAATTTGCTATTGTTGTAGAATAGTGAGTTATTGGAACCTAATCTACAGTTAGATTATTTTAACAGCGTGTGTTTAATTTAATTTGTGAAGCAACTAAGTTTAATGATTACTCGATTAGCGTTATTGAATTTAGGGGAAATAATCAACTAGTTAACATTGCCATGTGTGTTTATGTTTAATTTGCCTAATTGTTCTTGTTGATTTTAATATTTCTATTAAGTAACCTTTGGCGTGTGTCTGGGTTAATTTAATAGTTAGGATTAATTGGATCACGTGTTGAAAATTAACCAAACTTAAGGAAGAAATAAGAATCAACTTTGAATTCGAATTCGGGTTAATTCTTCAATTAGTGCTTGGTATGAGAATTGAATTACCTTTTGGTATCGATGATCAATTGGTAGGATTTCCATGATGGATAGGACCAGAACCAAGACTCTACTTTGATTGAATTTTCCTCAATTTTAATTTCTTGAGTTAGTTTTTAGTTTACAAGTATTCAAGACCCCCCCCCTCCCCCCCCCTTTTATTTCGAGCACAAGAACAAATCTCATCGTTCTCTCTGGGATGACTTGGACTCACCACTAGTACATTTTATAAGAAGAATTCAGTTAATTTTTGGGAGCCTGCGACAACTACACCAGGAATTTTCGCACTGTTGTCGGAGAACGGTTTGATTTATTTTTGTGCCATTGGTTTTTGTTTTTATTTTATTTTATTTTCTTATTATTTCTTCCTCTAATTATGTATGCCAGTAACAAGATATGCTACACAAGTTGAATTCCAATTTGATCCAGAAATCCAAAAAATGCAACGCAAATTAGGGAATGAATTAAGGGAAAAACAGCTAGGGAAGATCAACTCTTTAACTTCATTTTTGTTGACAATCAAGAACTCCAAGGAGAAACGACCATGGTGCAAAGAACTCTAAGAGAATTAGCAGTGCCTACATTAAATCAACAAATTTTTTGCATAACATATCCTGAATTAGATGCAAATGTTATATTTGAATTAAAATCTAAACTAATTCATTTATTGTCTTCTTTTCATGGATTACTATAAAGTTGGGTTAGATAGGTGAAGATCCGAATAAGCATCTCAGGGAGTTTCACATAGTTTGCACAAGTATGAGACCCACTGGGGTTTTAGAGGAGGACATTAAATTGAAGGCATTCTCACTCTCACTCAAGGACGAGGCAAAGGATTGGTTGTTTGATTTATCATCAGGAAGCATTACAACATGGGAGCAAAGGAATAGATTGTTTTTCGCAAAATATTTTCCAGCCTCTCGAACTACAAATATTAGTAAAAAAAATTTGCGGGATAAGGCAGTTCAACGATGAGTCCCTATATGAGTACTAGGAACATTTAAATTATGTGCAACCTATCTGAACCATCATATAAGTGACTCATTATTAATTCAATACTTTTATGAGGGTTTGTTGCCAAATGAGAGGAACGTGATAGATGCTGCTAGTAGGGTGTGTTGGATTATTTGACCATTGAAGCTGCTCGTGAGCTCATATCAAATATGGCAGCACGTTTTTTCAAAAGTTTGGAACGAGGTGAAAACAACCTCCTCAAATGTGTTAATGAGGTAAATGTTTCATCCTTAGGACAAGAAATGGCCAGTCTAACTTCTTTTGTGGATCAATTGGCTTCAAGATTAAGCAAACTGTGCAACCTGCAGAATTTGTTCAAATAAGGGACATCCAACAGATATACGTCCCACATTACAAGATTAATCTTAAGAGTAGGTAAATGCTGCAGGAGGATTTCCAGGGCAACCCCAATTAAATCATGATCCCTATTCTAACACGTACAAATTGGGTGGAGGGATCATCCTAATCTGAGGTATGGGAATCTGGCATAGCAACAACCTCAACAAAATCAATAGAATTTTCAATCATATAGGCCTCCATTTGCTCAAAGACAACAAGTTAATTCAGCTGCTTAATCTAGGAAGTCTTTAGAGGAAATGTTAAATGCTTTGACTGCTAATACTATGCAATTCCAATAGGACACCAAGGTCAATATCCAGCAAATGCAGCACCAAATGGGACAAATGACAACTACAATTAGCCTCTTGATTAGAAGTGCAAAACTCTGGCAAGTTGCCCTCTCAAACAATTTTCAACCCCAAGGAGAATGCTAGCGCAATTGTATTGAGAAGTGGAAAGGAGGTTGAGGTGCCAACCAAATTAGTTCTTGAACGTATGAAGGCCGATAAGAAGGAGACCAAAGGGAAAAAAGACGTCGATCCCGTTAGTAAAGATGAAGAAACAAGTAAGTCAACTTCGTGGCTAGAATATAAACCTGAGCCATCATTTCTTGAAGCATTTAAGGAATTTGTGAAAGAGGACCCCAATAGAAACTTATATGAAACTTTTCAGAAATGTGAGGTAAACATTCCATTGTTAGATGCTGTAAAAAAAATACCTCAATATGCCAAGTTTTTGAAGAAATTATGTACACATAAAAAGAAGCAAAGACAAAAGAGAGGTGAGAAGATTTCTTTGGGCAATAATATATAAGCAATGCTTACACAGAATCTTCCCACGAAATGCAAAGATCCAGGAATGTGTACAATTCCTATGAGGTATGTTTAATAAGCAATACTAGAATTAAGGAGGCCATGTAAGATTTGGGAGCATCTAAAAATGTTATGCCTTAGTTTTTAACTCCTTACACATAGGGCCTTTACTTGAAACTTGTATGCTATTCAGTTGGCGGTTAGGTCAGTAGCCTACCCTAAAGGCATAGTTGAAGATGTTTTAGTCCAAGTCAATGAATTAATTTTTCCTGCTGATTTTTGTGTTCTTGACATGGAAAACAATGATGAGTTAGCTCCTATTCTCTTAGGTAGACAATTTTTTGAAAACATCTAAGACTAAGATAGATGTAGATACGAGAATCTTGACGATGGAATTTGATGGAAAATTTTTTTAACATAATATTTACAAAGCCATGAAGCATCCTACTGAGGATAATTCCATCTATTATATTGACGTTATTGATTCATTAGTACATGATGTTTTTGAAAAAGAAATTGAAGAAGAATTAGACAACCAACTGGAAAATGATGTTGAGGAGCCGCAAATAGGTAAAGGTATCTTATCTTACATTATCGAGTTCTAATGATAAAACTTTACCTTCTGTTGTGTAGGTGGCTGAGTCAGAATAGAAACCTCGTCTAAGGCATATCAAATATTTATTTTAGGTGATGGAAAAATTTGTCCGATGATAATTGCAAATAATTTAACCGATAAACTAGAAGAAAGATTGTTTGAATTTTTGAGAGAGCACAAGACGGCAATTGGGTAGACCATTGCAGTTGTAAAAGGGATTAGCCCATACACATGCATGCATCGTATATTACTTGAGGATTGAGCTAAGCCTACTCGTTAACCGCAAAGAAAGCTGACCCATTGCTAATGGAAGTGGCTAAACAAGAGACACTCAAACTTCTTGAAGTGGGGATAATTTACCCCATTTCAGATAGTGAATGGGGTTAGCTTGGTGCAAGTGGTTCCTGAAAAAATGGGGTTAATAGTGGTGAAAAATCAAAAACACGAGATGGTGCCCACCCGTATTCAGAACGGATGGCGGGGTTCTGTATACACTATTGAAAGCTTAATTCTCTTACTCGAAAAGATCGCTTTCCATTACTTTTTATTGATCAAATGCTTGAAAGGTTAGCTGGTCCTACTTATTATTATTTTCTTAATGGCTACTTAGGATATTTCAGATCGCTATTACTCTCGAGGATCAAGAAAAATTTACGTGTCCATTCAGAACATTTGCTTACCGTCGTATACCATTTGGGTTATGTAATGCCCCTACCACATTCCAAAGATGTATGTTTAGCATATTTTCTGATTTTATAAAATATATTATTGAGGTATTCATGGATGATTTCACTACCTATGGTGATTCTTTTGATCAGTGCTTGCATAACCTTACATTAATATTGCAAAGGTTGCATAGAAACTAACCTTGTTTTAAACTCTGAAAAATGTCATGTGATGGTTCAACAAGGTACAGTGTTAGGTCATGTGGTATCATCTAAGGGGATTGAAGTTGATAAAGAAAAAATTGATATAATTCAATCATTACCTAGGTTTGTAAGGTTACCCCACCATGGTGCAGGAAGTTTATGCTTTCCTTGGTCATGCAGATTTTTACAGAAGATTTATTAAGGACTTCTCCGAAATATCAGCACCTCTGTGCAAGTTGCAACAAGGAATGTGGAATTCGAGTTTAATGGTGACTGCAAAGTGTCATTTGACAAATTGAAACATCTTCTCATGTCAACTGCAATCGTTCAACCACCCAATTGGAGCTTATTGTTTGAAATAATGTGCAATGCAAGTGACTCTACAGTGGGTGTACTTTTGGGAAAGGGTGTCTCATGCAATTTATTATGCTTTCATGACCCTAAATGATGCGCAAAGAAACTATTTTACCATTGAAAATGAGCTTTTGGCTGTTGTTTTTGCTTTAGTAAAATTTCATTCTTATCTACTTGGTGCTGAAGTAATTGTTTATTCTGATCATGTAGCTTTACGCTATCTAATGACGAAAAAAGAGTCAAAACCAAGGTTTATAAGATGGATACTACTCTCAAACGAATTTGAGTCCTTGGAGATCAAGGATAAAAGTGGCATGGAGAGCAAAGTAATAGACCACTTAAGTCGACTACCACATGTGGAGAACGAATTGGATATACAAGAAAAATTTCCGAATGAACAATTATATTCAGCTAGGGCGACATTACTATGGTATGCAAATTGTTAATTTCTTAGTTACTAACAAATTACCCCACGGTTTGTCTAGGGTAGAAAGAGAGAAGATAAAAAGTAATGCCAAATATTATGTGTGGGATAAGCCCCATTTGTGGAAACATTATGCTGATCAAGTAATAAGAAAGTGTGTCAATGATAGAGAGATTAATTCAATCTTAGCATTTTGCCATTCTCATGCTTGCAGAGGGAATTTTGGAACCAAAAGAACAACAATGAAGGTATTAAAGTGTGTTTTTTATTGGCCCAACGTGTTTTGCGACTCTTATCTATTTTGCCAGTTGTGTAATAATTGTCAAAGGACAGGTAATATATCCCAAAACAATGAAATGTCTCAAAATACCAATCCAATTTTGCAAAATATTTGATGTTTGGGCATTGATTTCATGGGACCTTTTCTGTTTATTAGTTGTAGAGTATGTTTCAAAATGGGTGAAAGCTAAGGCCACTCGTTCTGATGATTCAAAAGTTGTTGCAGAATTTCTTAGGAATAATATCTTTTCTAGATTTGACATTCCAAGGGCTCTAATCAATGATCGTGGCACTCACTTTTGTAACTGGATAGTTACAGCCCTGCTAAAGAAGTACCATGTAACCCACAGGATATCAACCGCGTATCATCTGCAGACCAGTGGGCAAGCCGAGGTGTCTAACAAAAAAATTAAGTCCATCTTCTAGAAAATGGTAAATTCTAGTCGTAAAGATTGGAGTTTACGATTAAATGATCATTGTTGGCATATTGCACTGCCTATAGGACACCTATCGGTATGCCCCCTTATCGGTTGGTATTTGGGAAAGCTTGTCACCTCCCCATAGAAATGGAGTATAAATCCTATTGGGCTGTTAAAAGATCCTGAACAAGGGATTGGATAGTAGTGGTGAGCACAGAAAATTGTAACTGCAAGAGTTAGAGAACATTCAAAATGAAGCATACGAGAATACTCGAATATACAAGGCGAAGACAAAGGCTTTTCATGACAAAATGATCATAAAAAAGGATTTTAAAGTCGGTCAGAAAGTCCTTTACCAAACGCGTCTTCGCCTATTTCTCGGTAAGCTGCAATCTTGTTGGATTAATCCATTTATTATAACTAATGTGTTTCCCCATTATGCAGTTGAAATTCAAAGTTGACAGAAATCCAAGGTATTCATGGTCAATGGCTTTCGTCTTAAGCCTTATTACGAAGGGGTTACATTGGAAGATGTGAAGGAATTGGATTTGGAAGAACCTATTTACAATTGAGAAAAATCAGCATCAAGTCAAGTCAACGGTAATAAACAAAGGTGTTGCATGTGAGGCAACCCATGTCCATTTAAATTTTATTCTTTTATTTATTTTCAATATCTTATTTTTGTTTATAATATTTTATTTTTAAGGTTATCGTAGTTTTATTGTGTTGCTAGTATTGGAAATCAACTTAATTAACAAGTTAAACTAACAAAATGGTTATTTAAAGGTTTTGTGTGTTGTATGGTGATAGAAGAATGAAGACTTTGTGCTTCAATGGGTGATTTCACGCACATGCACACTATTTGGTGCACATGTGTGCAAAATCTAGAAAATAATTTTCACCCTCGCGCACATAGCCATCAATCATGCTCTTTGCAAAGTTCACACATGCGTACAAAATAGGTCGCACATGTGTGCGTGACTCTTTATAAGGGTAAAACCCTTATTTCACAATCATAACACACGACAAACTTTTCTTCTCCTTCCGAACCCTCTCAATCCCTTTCAACCCCCATTGTTCTCCACCACTTTCCAACATCAATTCACTCTTATTTCATTAAAGTAGCATCAAAAACCTTTCTTTTCACAGGAAACACTCAATCAAGGTATGAAATTCTTAAGCTTTTCTTACACTCTGTTTCATTTTTGGATTTTAATTTCAATTATGAAAGTTTTTGATTTTTCACATTTAATTGATTTGATTTGTTATGAATTGAATTATAAACTTGTGATTGAGTGAATTATGTATGAATTATTGATTGAGGAATGATTGCATGTTAATTATATGCACAAAAATTTGTTCTTTATCTATGCATGCCATGTGTTTGATAAATTATCTAATGAATAAAAAAGTTACACAAGGCATTGATGCATGAATTCCATTCATAGAATGTTAATTATGTCTTATGATTTGTTTTTAGTCAATTTTCATACATAAGAATGTTATTGGAATGTGTATAGGCCTTCGTTTTGGGCACTATTTTTTTTGAATTACATCTTGTGCATTCTAGGGCTTATGAGTTGGGAGTTGGAATTTTGTTTTAGTGTGGGGTGTGGATTATTTGTTGGGTGGCCATGATATTCATATTTATATTTTGTAGGTATGGCAAGAACGGGAAAGAAACCAGTCACAGGAAAAACAACCTGTTGAAGCATCTTCATCGTCCAGAAGTGCAAGTCAAAACACAAATGTGGAGACTGTGGGGAGGCAATTTCTCAATGCTGCAGCCCAACGCAAGTATGACAACGATATTTCAAAATGGGCTGTGATCAAGGAAAGGGGCCTTTAAGTATATTTGGCAGTGGCACTCGAAACTAAACTACCAATTCGCAGCCACAGGTGGAATCATTTCACCTCTATACCTACCGAGGCAGTTATCCCAGTGATGCATAAATTTTATGCCAATTTGAATCATTATAGCAACACTAGGGTATATGTTCGAGGAAAGCATGTAGATATCTCTACAAGTGAAATTAATGGAATTCTGAAGGTCAATCGGGTACACAATGATAAGTGGCTAACCATCAACGAAACCAATATGGAGCTGAATGAAATTACAAGTGTTCTTTGTAACGGTGTCATTGAATGGACCTACACGACTGATGGAAACGTGGCCAAGAACTTCAATGTGAATATGCTTAAACCTGTAAGCTTGGTTTGTCTAGTTTAAGTTCCTTTGTGCTCGCTTCCTCCCAATCAGCTATCTTGCCCATATCACTCTAGAGTGGGCCAAGCTCCTATACTGTATTGCTATCAACAAATCTATTGATATGGGTCGACCAATCCATCAGAAAATATGCTATTCAGCTACTAACAAGCAGTTAGGCTTATAGTTTTCTAATCTGATCATTACTTTGTGTTTGAAGAGCAGCGTAATGATTGATCCAGTAGAAAAGAAGCTAAAATCTAGGAAGCTGATTATGATGGGAGGTGTGAGAGTTCTAATTAGACGCACTCGCTCCCATGCATCTACATCACAAGAGGGTGACGATACCGATTCGGAGGATAAGCCTGAGCCCAAGCCACATCATACTCAAGAGAATATCTTAAAGCAAATCCTAAAGAGGCATGAGTCAATAGTTTGACACATTTATCCAGTACCAGTTTGCTTGGTAGCAAACCATGGAAGGTCGCCAGTTGGCGAGGAAGCAGGGGGACGGATCCGTCCACGTTCTTGCCTTTCCCTCCATTCTCACCAGATTTGGCGCCGAATGCTCTCTGAACATATGATATTGATGATTTTATTATATTTAAGTTGAATTCTCAAACAAGTTAGTTATTTTTACTAATTAGACATTTTAGCTAGTTTTATTTTAGCTAGGTTTAATTTTCGTCATGGTATTTTTCTTTATTTTTGTGGTATATTCCCTTAAGGGAATAAGTTTTTTCCTGATTATTGTAGGATTCTTTTCCACAGTTTTCTTGTTCTTAAGGGAATTCTATGTTTTGTTTTGTTTAGTGTTACTCCAACTTCTATTCACGACAAAGGGATATTTATGGCGGATACTACTCCAAACGTGAATTAAATCCAGATAAGTATTTCTTTTCCCATTTTATGCTTTTATTTTCGCGTTGAGGACAATGCTTATTTTTAAGTGTGGGGTGGGGAAGTTATTTGGATTTATAAGTTGTTTGGTGTATTTTGCTCGGTTTTGCTGCAATATTTTAACTTTTCTTTTGATTTGTTTTCAAAAATTTTGAAATTTTTTGTGGATTAGTTGAATTTTTGAAACTTTTGGAAATTTTTGCTTAACATGTTTTTTCCATTTCTCTGCATAATAATTCTTTAGTTGAACCATTAATGAGTGAGTAGTCGGTGCTAATATTTTCCATTCATAATTTTAAAGAATTTTTAGCACTAAGCCGTACATTAATTTTTTATTTGTAACACTAAGGGAAATTTATGTAGACTTAATTATATTGCATCCCAGAAACTTACTTTATTACACTTTCGAGGTGAATTTTTAGACAACTTGATTTGGTTTAAAAACTAGGGTAGAGCACTTCTTTGGTCGTTTGAGCCTTTTAGCCAACCCATTGTAAATTTTTATCCGTAGTATCTTGTTTCAGACTCGAATTGTTATGAATGGAGAGAAACACCCTTCGCTTTCTTGCATTTAAACTTGGTTTACCAACCTTTATTGAGCCTAAAGTTTCTTTTAATTGTAAATTCTATCCTAAATTTTCCCTTTAGGAGCTTTATTGTGCACATTAATTGTTAAGGGAACATAAAGGTAAAAGATTGTGAGGAGTGGGTAGTGTATATTTATGGAGCAAAATGGGGTAGTGAAAGAATTTTTGAAGAAAAAAATAAATAATGGAAGTTTTTTATATATGCATGTACTGCCTATCACTAGTACCTGTAATTGCAGGTAGTGCCCATCTTTGGTACCTGCGTGTTTATATGTTACAGGTGGTGCCTACCACTGGTACCTGTACTATGAGAGGACATAAAGACAAAATAATAATATGATGCATAAATGTCCAGATGAATGTTGGCATGTTTGGCCAATTCAAAGAAGGGGGATTTATTTGCTTATTGGTTGTCTGGAATTTTGCAAGGGTGTTTGTTACTCAATATGGGGTTGTGGATGTACCATGTTTCACATGTGAATTGAAGTTTTATTTTAATGTGTGGCCACCATTACTATGAAGCTCTTATTCTTATTTATTATATCTGAATGTCTTTTCTTTCTTCGATTAACCAATACCCTAAACTACTTTAAAAGCTAAAAAGTCCTACCTAATTTAAATTGAATCGGTTGTCTAGATTGGTTAAAGGTGTAAGAAGAGTGAGCTATGGGGTGTTTAGGGTTTACATGATTTAATCTAAGTGTTTCTAAATCTGAGTTTTTGGATGGCTATGCAGACGTACACACGAATCTCATGTTATGGTTTTTATTGGCATTTGAGCTCTTGGGTTCTTAAACTACTCCAAATGATGGTTTGGCTACTGGTTATTTATGTGGATATTTGGGGGGATATGTTAGGTGGAAATTGGATATTCTTAATTGTTTTAATTTTATGTTTGCTCAAGGACGATCAAAGGTTAAGTGTGGGGTAAATTGATAAGTTCAAAATTGTTTTATATTTTTATATGTCATTTACCGCATCTTTATGTGTTGAAGCAAGATTTGAGTTATTCTTGAGCTTTATTTGGTTTTTGTTAGTTTTTGCAGGGTTGTAGCTGGGAGCGAGTGCGTTCAAAGAGGGTTGAAAAAGATAGAAAAATTGAAAGAAAATTCCAAGGACGAAATATGCACGAGTATGGAGCTAATTTGGACGTTGTTTTGTGTTTTAAGCACAACTCTCAAGTCCATGCTCCGACTGATTTGATTCAAGATATGTTGGAAAGCTAACAGAAAAAGTTACAACTTTCGTGTTTTACACTTTCCCAAATTCCAAGAGTATCAAGGCCAAATTCAAAGCCGAAGATGAAGTACAGTATTAGAGTAGCGCGCACATGCGCTAGGGTTAAGCTATAAACATGCGCTTTTCCAGAGAGCAGAATTTCAGAATCATTAAGCCCGCACATGTGTGAGGGGCAAGGCACGCATGTGCATGTGACGCAGAAGGGTTACGTAATTGTTTTATTTTCAGAAGATTTCTTCGTCCGGTTGGGCTCTTTTTCAACTGATTTCACATTCTTATCCGTAGACAAGGATTGTAACCCTAGTATTCACTATATATACCTCTTATAAGGGACATCACCTAATTCTATTTAACATTCATTCATTTTTCTTAGTTTTATCGTTAGTTTTTTAGCAGTTATTATTGTGTGTTTTTTCGTGGCACTTAGTGCCTAAAACCCTATTCTTGGTTAAGGTAATTAAAGCCATGATTGGTCCTATGAAATTGTGAGACCTCTGTACTTAAATTTATTTGTTTGATATCAAGTATTAATTATTTTTCTGTGTTAACTTTATGATTGTTCTTTTTAATTTGGTATTGCTACAGATAGTGAGTTATTGGAACTAATCTACAGGTATAATGTTTTTACCGCTTCTGTTTAATTCAATCTGTGAAGCAACTAAGTTTAATGATTGCTTGATTAGCGTTATTGAATTTAGGAGAAATAATCGACTAGTTAACATAGCCGCGTGTGTTTATATTTAATTAGCCTAATTGTTCTTATTGATTTTAATACTTCTATTAAGTAATCATTGGTGTGTGTCTGGGTTAATTTAATAGTTAGGGTTAATTGGATCACATGTTGAAAATTATTTCTTCCCTCCAACCTTAGGGAAGAAATAACAATCAACTTTGAATTGGAATTCGAGTTAATTCTTCAATTAGTGCTTGGTATGTGAATTGAATTACCTTTTGGTGTCGATTATCAATTGATAGAATTTCCATGATAGATAGGACTAGAACCAAGACTGTTCTTTGATTGAATTTCTTCAATTTTAATTTCTTGCGTTAGTTTTTAGTTTACAAGTATTCAAGAACCCCCCTTTGTATTTTGAGCACAAGAATAAATCCCGTTCTCTATGAGATGACTTGGACTCACTACTAGTACATTTTATAAGAAGAATTTGGTTAATTTTTGGGAGCCTGCGATAGCTACACCAGATGGAAATATCAAATCATAAGGAAGTGCATTCCCAATGAAGAAGTAGTTGATATCCTTTATCATTGCCATTTATCACCTGTAGGATAACATCATGGTCCATAAAAAACGGTGGCCAATGTCTTGCAATATGGATTCTATTGGCCAAGTCTATGGGGATTATGTCTAACTTGCAATGTGATGAGTATCAAAGAGTGGGAATTTGTCAAGAGAAATGATATGCCACTCAACAACATCCTAGTTTGTGAACTATTCGATGTGTGGGGAATTAACTTCATGGGCCCTTTTCCAAGCTCTGACAACAAGAAGCACATCTTAATGGCATTGGATAATGTGTCCAAATGGGTTGAAACCGTAGCATTACCCACCAACAATGATAGAGTTGTTGTGAACTTTGTGAAGAAGAACATTTTTGTAACGTTTGGTACCAAAGGCCATAATAAGCGATGAGGGACTCATTTTAAATGCCTTAATTGAGTCTTTGTTGTCAAAGTATGATGTGAGGCATAAGATTGCTCATCCCTATCATAAACAAACATATGGCCAAGTTAAGGTGTCCAGTCGAGAGTTGAAAAGAATATTGCAGACAACAGTGAACTCTTCAAGGAAAGATTGGTCTAGGAAGTTGGATAATGCTCTATAGGCCTATAGAAACGCTTTTAATACACTAAAGATAAGAGTTATAGGGATGTCTCCGTACTGGATGGTTTATGGAAAACCATGTCATTTGTAGGTGGAGTTGGAGCAAAAGGCTCATTGGGCTGTCAAAAGTCTCAATTTTGATTGGAAAGAGGCTAGTGAGAAGAAACTTTTGGATCTTTACAAGCTTGATAAATTCCAAAAAGAAGCTTATGATAATACAAAGCTCTAAATGGAAAGAAAAAAGCGTGGCATAATAAGCATATTCTAACGAAGGAGTTCAAAACTAGTGATTTGATGTTGTTATACAATTCAAGGATCAAGCTATTTTCGAGAAAGCTCAAATCAAGGTTGAGTGGTCCATTCAAAGTGGTGAAGATGATTCCCTATGAAGCAGTGGAGTTGGAAGGAAGGACAACTTTTAAGGTGAATGGATACCGTTTGAAGCTTATATCATGGAGGAATAATTGAAGAGGGATGGGAAATCGTCCATTTATCCACTACTTGATCAATTTATGCCATAGTCAAACTAATGACTATAAACAAGCGCTTATTGGGAGGTAACCCGAAATTTAATTTCATGTTTTGTGTGGTTTTTGGCTTTATTTCTTGTTAGAATTTGATTTGGTTTAATTAGGTTAATTTTGGTTGGATTTAGGTTTTAAGTGTTTTCTTATGTTTTTAATAAATTTTGCTAAGTAATTGAAGTGAAATGTCCACTTATATTTGTGTTTCTCATGTTTGTAGGTAATGAGAAGGAGTGGATTGAAATGGACGAAAAACTAGAATTTTGGTGTGGATTGAAATAGAAGAAAAATTGGAATTTTGGTTTATGGAAAATTTTTTTCTATTTTGATGTCGCGACACAGAGAATTCCATGTCATGATATCGAACCTAGTGTACTAGTTTTCACTTGGATGTTGCGACATCAAATCTCATGTCATGACATCAACATGAAACTTCTGGAAAACACAAAAATTCTGGCCTAGCTTAATGTCACGACACTGACTATGTGAGGGGCACACATGACTTTCGGTAGACGCACATGCATGTTCGATTTCGCGACACCAAGAGTTCATGTTACGACCACGAGATCGAGCATAGTATTTTTTAAACACATTTTCAACCATTTTTGTCAATCAAAACCCTTTTCTTCTTGAACCCTATCCGTCCCTCTTCTCATCCTTTCCTGCAAACTCTCTTATGCTCCTCTAAATCCACCTAATTCTACCATAAGTCAACCCAAGCAAACCCCTTCTCATTATTTTTTGCCCACAATTTGGCTATTCAAAAAAGAATCTCAAGTTTCAAGAGGAATCTTCAAGTGATTCAAGGATGATTCTACTTAAACCAAACGGGTAAAAATTTCCAATTTTATGAGCTCAAACCCGTGAATATCTTGATTTTGATTATTTGTGGGTTGATTTCAAGATTTTTCTTGCTATAATTTTGAATGATTGTGAAGGGTTTTGTTTGGATTGTCAAGAAACTTATGTGGATTAATTTTTTGGATTAATTAGAATATTTGTTAATTATTTGGGCGGATTTGTTAAGTGTTTTAATTCAAGTTTGATTGAGATATGATATATTGTTTATGAACTAATTGATTAATTGTGGTTAATTGTGGTTTTTGGGTAAGTTTTCGGGCATTGTTGATTGTAATGATTATTTGGTATCCTTGAATTGCTAAAATGGTGAGAAGTAAAGGTAGAGGTAAAGGAGTGTTTGGCTGTGACAAGAAGAGAAAAGTAGGGGAAGTGACTAGTAATGAAGCAGATGAGCCGGTAGTTGAACCCCGATTCTCTAGTGACCGTGCTCCAGAGTTATTCAGTGCAAATGAAAAGCACGAAGTCATTAGGGAAAGGGGATTTGATTTGTCAATGCATTGGAGGGAATATCAGGGAGTTAGAATGGAGTTAAAAGCCCAACTCAAACTAGGTAATAGGAGAGTTTTGACAGAGCTGTTGAGCCAAGTTTAGTTAAAGAGTTTCATTGCAATTTGTGTCATCTTGAAGAGGGGAAGGTGAGAGTTAGAGGTGTATTAGTTGATTTCGATATTGATAACTGTGATTAATGCTTACTTTAATATGCCTTCTCTTGATAGTGAAGAATATAGGGAGTTTATACAAGATAGAACAAAATATTTGGTGGCCATTAAAAATGCTATATGTACTACTAATGTGGATTGGGTTATGAATGTAACTAATGATATAGAGTTAAAGATTCCTCACTGGGGTCTCACTTTATTAGCTAATTTGTAGTTCTATTTCATCGACTGTCGGATTGGGGGTTCTAATTCTGTGAGTTTTATGCAAAAGGACAAAGCATGCCCTGTTTATGCTATCCTTGCAAGCATACCTCTTAATGTTGGTAGATTAATCCGGCAGGGATTCCTTGACAGTGGGAGATCCGAAAGGCCTATATTCTTTGCTATGAGCTTGATAACTCATTTATGTATTAATGCAAGATGCCTTATCACCCCTGGAGAGCCTCAAACCCATCCAAGAGACATCAGGAGTTCGAGAGGCATCAGTAGCCCGAAGAAGCCACTGTATCCCCGCCACATCTCCCATGACTCTTCTCATCTTAGCATCAAGCATCCCCATGCCAGTAGAGTATATGTACAACTTGGCAATCATCGGCGAAGCTCTCAAGGCTACCACACTTAGCTCATGGATCTAGTTTAGACCACCTCTAGCGTGGCATTTCGGTCCACCCGCTGTCATTCCTTCTATACACCACTCGGGGGACCAATGCAGCAAGGAGAATCACAGCATGTTGGTGGCATTAATGGGGTCCAAGATGAAGAATTTGAAGAGAGCCAATGTAGCAGTTGGAAGAAGGCCAAGAAGAGGTAGAACGAGATATCAATAAAGCCGAAGATGAAGAGTGATGGTTGGCAACATATGGAAATCCTCAAACCATATTTTTCTCAACCCTTCTCTCATTTATGAACTGTTTTGAAAGTTTGAAGAACATTTGAACTTTTTCATTTCCTTAGTTTTTCTAGTACTTTATTAGTATGTTTTTTTTTATTGTTTTGAAGTATTATGGTTTAGTTGACTTTTGATAGAGTAGATTGGCTAAGGACACCAACCTTCTTATGTTGATGCCAAGTAAACTTGTTATCAGTGCTTGAATGCTGGAATGACCATTTCAAGTATACATGGATGATTACTTGGTTTTGGCTAGTAGTGTTAGGGCTTCTTTATGTTGGTTGGTATTTTGTTTTGATTAATTTTTCGGATCTCTCGTTGGGTAGGACTCTGTTTTAAGTTTATGTTTTTGAAGTTTAAGTTTTCTTATGTGGTATGGTTGACAATTTTGGGTGAGATGTTGGATGAGTTGTACTTATCATTAGAATAAAAGTGACAAGTTTAGGAGTATCTTTTACTTGTGTTGGAATGGTGTCTTTCAGTGTGTTTGTAAATACTTGTGTGGTGACATTTGGATGAAAAATTGAGCGACTCTAGTACTCAGTGATGACAACTGACTTGCATTAATATATGACTAAATTATTTAAACTTTGCATTTCATGAATTTGAATGTGTGTTGGATAGTTCTTTTGTGACTCAAGAATATCAAAAGTCATGTACTACACAATTTTTGAAAAGTGAGGGATTCACATTTTTTTATTTTAGTCATTTGTAACATTGCTTTTAGTCAAATCAATAGACACTTTGTTGGTCAATTCATCTTTGAGTTAAATGGAATAAAAATAATTTAAGACATTTTAAATGTTGTTCTAACTTGTGAGTGATTGGTTTTGAATATTAATTTTGGGTACATTTTACTCCTCTTCCTTGGATTAGGGCTTTAAAAAATAGTAAAAAAATTATTTTGCTTTAGGAATAAGGCGAGTACAGGATTCTGGTATGTACTCATGTTATTTCTCCAAAATATGCCATTGAATAGTGATATGGCTACTACAGGATTCTGGCATGTACTCATGTTGTTTCCCCTAAATGGCCATTAGGATTGTTTTTACATTTTAGTATACCAACAAGTTGAGGAGGAAATGTTTGTAATATCCATCATTGATATCATTCGACTCAGTCCTTGGTAGATTATTATTCCTAAATTTTGTGGCATGTGCTTGTAGATAGTATTCTTAATGATCTTCTATATTGTTGAGATGGTTGAAAAACTTTGTTATCCTCTTGATTTGAGCAAAAGCTATGTTTTAGATGAGTGGAACTTACTTTTTGAATTTTTTTTTGACATTAGTTAACACTTGGTTATTTGAAATCTTTTGTTGACACTTGAACTCATCTTCTTTGTGAAAGTTGAAAAACTTGAAGTGCCTAGTTAAAATGGTTCAATTACCATATGGTATTTGATGCTCCTTAAGAGAAGTCCTAAACATTCAAAGTACATCTATTGTTCACCTTTTGTGTTGCGTATTTGGTGGTGTGCTTTTGTTTACTTGTTTAGTTAAGGTTTCTTTCTTTCTTGTTTTGCATGAGACTAACAAAATACTAAGTTTGGGTGTGTGATAACTCTAGGAAACTACAGTAATTTTACTTTTAAACTATGGCTTTTTGATAGTTTTATCCCTATTTTGGTGTTTGTTTAAGTGTTTTGGTTTAATTTCTTGCATTAGGTACTTGACAGTTACATTGCTTGTAAATATTGAGATATTAGAATGAGTTTTTGCTTAATTTTAGCATAATCACTTATTAAGCTATGTATTTTGTAGGATAGGAATGAAAGGAGTGAAAGTTCAAAATTACACGAGTCAAACGAGCAAAATGCAAAGGATAGAGATTGAAGACTTGAGGTGGAAGAATCTTGATATTGCGACATGGACTATTTGACGTCGCGACATCAAGGCGGATGTACAAGACTAATTTTTAGCTCAATGTCGCGACAATGATTATTCCATACTGTGACATCAAGGTGTGACAGCTTCAGTTGTGAGGGCATTGTTATAATTTTGGGTTGTAGCTTCTTTAAATCATATCTTGTAATCCACTCTAGTACACATAGTGTAGGTGTAGGTGGTAATTAGAGTAGTTTAGTGTAGCTTAACGTTCAAGTCATCTTTTAATACAAAAGTTTTCTTTAATTTCTTCTTAGATCTACTCTTTAAATTCTTGTAAGTTTTAAGTTTGTACTTTATTAGTTAATCTTAGTGCATTTTTCATTAGTTTCAAGTAGGTATAATATTTATATGTTTTCTCTTTAATTTTCTTGCAATCCTAGTTTCTTAAAGTTAAAGTTTCTTTTCAAGTTCTTAGGATTCTTGCTATTTTAGTGGTTTTCTAGATTAAATATTCATTTTCCTTGCATTAGTTTAAGTAATTTTTGTGGGCTTTCCTTTAATTTATCAAAATCTAAAAATTTCTAGTTTTAATCTAGTTTCCTTTGAAAATGTCTAGAATTTTAGTTTAGTAAGAAATGGAATTCTCTTTGTCTACATGCTTTCTTTATGCTTCTGTTTGTCAAATTAGATTTAATTGCTTTCTAGTTTTCATCTTGTTTTAGTTTCTTTAGTTAATTTAGTGTTAATTTTACTTGCTTTCATTAGAAGTAAATTAGTTAGTTCTTTAATCCCTAATTTTACTTGCTTAAGTAGAGTGGAGTTTACCTACTTAATTGCCTTACTTTTAGTTGGGAAAGTTTCGATTACATCTCAATCACAGTTTACTTTGAATATATGTTTGTTGGATATGATTAAGGTCAGTTCAATCTCTATTTTCATTTTGCCTAACTATACAATGGTTCTTGAAGTCTAGTACTTGCCAACCAACAATCCTTGGATGATACCCCACTTACCACTTGCTACTACCTACCCCATATGCATGCAAGACTGAGAGTAGAGTTAAGTATATTGTGTGGTTTTATTACTTGAGTTATTGTTGTTGAGATTAATACCTGACACAAGAGCGAACAATTCTCATGTATTATTCTTCTCAATGGCATGAATTTCATCATCCATTGCTTGAATCCAATGGTCATCTCTGACAACCTCATCAAAAGCAACTGGATCACAATCTACAAATAAGGAAAAATTTATAAAATCCTCATCAGATAAATCATTACATTGTTAACAACATAATCTTGCAAACAGGCTGGGAAATGTCGTTGTCGCTGTGGGCGACTAGAATCTCTAAAAGTAGACTGTGAAAGTAGATGATTGTCCATTACTATCTTTCTCCATAACTGTAGTGTTAATGGAAACTTTGGTGAAAAAACTGACTATTTCTTGGACCAATTCCAAAAACCTTGCTCATCAAAAGTGACATCCCTACTAATAATCATCTTCCTAGTATAAAGATTGAACAACATGTATCCCTTTATCTCATGACCATAGCCAATTCACACACATTTTTCTGCGTTATCATCTAATTTCTTTCATCTTGCATTTTGAACAAGAGAAAAAGCAAGATAACCAAATATTTTTAAGCGAGTAATATTTGGTTTCTTACTAGTTCAAACCTTTTGTGGTGTCTTCACCTGTTAGATACATAAACAGTACAAGAAACAACTTCTGCCCAAAAACCTTTAGGAATATTTTTAGAACGCATCATGGATTTCACCATAACCATCACATTTCTATTTTTTGTTTTAGCTACCCCATTTTACTGTAGAGTGTATCTGGCAATCATTTAGTACCTAATACCATGTTCCTTCAACAAAATAATCCCAAATAGTATATTCAGTGCTTTTATCAGTTCTCAAAATTTTAATTAAGTATCCACTTTTCTTTTCTACATATACTTTAAAATTTTTAAAAACATCACATGCATCAGATTTATTTTTTAAAAATTAAATCCAAGTTTTCCTGCTAAAATCATCAATAAAAGTAATAAAATATATGCTACCACCATTTGAAGGAATCTCAACTGAACATAGACTGAATGAATTAATTTCAAAGGTTTTCTAACCCTACAAGCCTTGCCTTTTGGGGAGAAAAAAATCTCTATATTTCTTTTCCAAAATACAATAATTGCATGTTTATTTAAAAAAAAAAAAAATTAATGGTAGATAACCCATAAACCATCTTTCTCCCTACAAGAAAGCTTAAACTATCAAAATTCAAGTGACCAAATATCATCAAAATTCACGGAACTAAAGCAAGATAAATCACCACAATTTAGAGAAATAGGCCATAAACGACTGTGATTCATACTTACTTTTGCAACAGTAATTAGTCCCTACCAATCATCACTAATAGTACACCATATTTGAAACGTAAATCATATCCTTTTTCAGAAAGTTGTCCCAAATTCAAGAAATCATGATACATATGATCTGAAAGATTCATCCAATTCAGAAAACATATCTTTATTTCCACACATATGATTGCTACCACCAGAATAAATGAACCAATTATTCTTTTTATTTAAATCAAATCTAGAATTGAAAAACAAAATAGTCTTATCTTTTTCATCATTATTTTCAGCCACTTTAGCATGCACATCTCTATTATCAGATATACTGGACCAGCATTCAAATTTACAATGTCCAAATTTCCAACAACTATGGCATCAAATATTACGTCTGTCAACATTATAATTTTTATCATTATTTCAACCATTATTATTGTTGTTGTTGTTGTTGTATTATCAGATATACTGGACCAGCATTCAAATTTACAATGTCCAAATTTCCAACAACTATGGCATCAAATATTACGTCTGTCAACATTATAATGTTTTATCATTATTTCAACCATTATTATTGTTGTTGTTGTTGTTGTTGTTGTTGTTGTCATTGTTGTTGTTGTTGTTGTTGCTGCTGCTGTTGCTGTTGTTGTTGTTACTATTATCTTCTCTTTCCTAATAATAAAAATTACCTTTATCACGGGCTGTAAAATTACTCCTGCCTCCACGATCTCTTCCACATCGATGAAAGTTTTGATTTTTCTAATTTGAATTTTCACCCTTCTCCTTTGACTTGTCTGTTTGTATTGCAACGCCTATACAACAGTTTCTTTTTCAACACAATTGTTCAATTTCTCGTTAATTCTCTATTCATGAAAAATTAATGAACCCTATAAATATTCAGGGTTGAACTGTGACAAATCTTTTATCTCTTGAAACACCGGTACCACATGATCAAATTTCATTGGTAGTATATTGAGAATTTTCTCAACAAACACCTCGTCATTGAGATGATGACTATTTAAAACTATCTCGTTCTTGATGTTTACCACCCCAAAGAAAAAATAACATTCAATTGTTTCTGATTTATCCGTAGTGATAAGATCAAAATTTCTCTTCAACATCAAAAAATTATTTTGTTGGACCCAATCAATTTCATGGTATATTTTTGCCAAAATATCCCATGCCTAATTTGCAGTTTTGCCACTTACAATTTTCAAAAATTACCACATAAACGGCTTGATGAATTTGACACAATGCCAAACTTGCTCTTCTCTTCATATTTGTATTGGGGTTCTCTTCAATTTCTTGAGGAACATACTCATTTAAAGTATGTGCCTGAAGATGGGTCTTCATCTGAGTATTCTAAAAATTATAATCTTTTTTTTTTCTTGTGAATTTTGGAACTACACAAATGACATTACTATTATTTTCTGCCAAGACTTCTCAAACAAGCCCAGTTTTAGATACCAATTTGAAGGCCCCAAAAATAATGTTGTGAAAAAACTGCCCGGAACAAATACAAAATATCAAAACCATAAGGCTATTGAACAAAAAACTAAAGCTAGTAGAAACTTTCTTTAGCGAATATGGACAGCAAGTAATATAGAAAAAAATAGACCAAGAAAGTTTAAGAAAAACAATAACGATGAGAATCTTTACAAGCAGCAAGATATATTTTTTTTTTCCACACAAACAATATCAACGACAGTAGCACCAATATATAGACTAAGCGAAACAAATTACACTTAGGATTGACTACTAAAACGTAGGAACTAAACCAAACCCAAACTCATAAACTAATTAGGAAACTAATAAACCAGCATTTCAAATACAAAAATTCCAAATTAAATAGGATACTACTTTGGTTTAATTCTATAAGAAACCCTCATAGATTGCGTTTGGATGGATGAATTTGAATTGTAAAAAAAATTTGAAATAAATGTGAAATAGGTAGATTTGAAATAATATAACATTTAGGTGATTTTGAAATTCACTCATTCTAACCAATAATATCCCACTCTCAATTATTTATGAATTACAAATTTTGAACTTAACTTATTTGGATAATTTAAAAATAGATGTGGATTTAGATTTCACATTCAAATCTACTCAAATCTCTTCATCCGAATGCAACTATAGTTCGTTTGGAAGAAGGGAAACTAGAAGAAAGAAAAACTATTTTTTTCTAGAATGAAAAAACTTTCTATATATCATATCAGCATTATGTAAAAGTTGTACAAAAGGAGGATAAATATGCTCGACCACAGTTAGTTGCCGATTCAACAACTTTAAAAAGAACTCTTTCTATTGTACATCTTTGTGTAATTTACAGGAAAAAGAAACAACTTTGTTGCATAAACTATTTTTGTCCTTTTAACCAAAGAATAGTGATAGCATCATAATTACTGTGATTTTCAATATCACAGTTACTACTTATAACTTTTAGAGAAGAGTTTTTATTTCAATGAATAAATCTCTAAAAATTATGAGATGAGGTCAACTAAAAATTTAACAATAAGAAATAAGTATGAAAAAGGAGTTCGTAACTTGTTGATAGTAATCTTCCTATTTTCCTCAATCAACTAAAAAAGCATTTCTGGAGTAAAGCACACAAAACTTTAATGTCCTCACAAATTAAGGCAATTGGATTGAGGTGTGTTGCATCCTTGAGCATGTTATAAATTGAGGTGTTTCTCACATTGACTTGAATTTCTTCCCTATCAAAAAAAAAAAGAGACTTGAATTTCTTCCAACCTTTATCCAAAGCTTTGATCAATGAGATTCTAATAGCTTCACCTGTATCCGTTGTACCAAAGCCCTTAAGAATATATACTACTTATTAAATAACTTGAATTTTGTCTTCCTTGTCCCTAGCAATTATGCCTATGCCATTTTAACTCAACTAATTATTGTTCACACAATGCACTCTAATCTTCATTTTCTCTAGGTCTAGTTGATTATCTCTTCCTCCCACCCTCTCTACTGCCATGTACTTTAGCAGTGCTCTGTACTTCAGAATTGCTCTCTATTCCTCTCTACTCTTTTGAGCCCAATGAAATTTATTCCACTCTCAGACAACTAATTTTTGAACAATGCTAAGGTTAGTAATTTTAAAAATATGGAAGATTAATGTTTCTTGCCTTTCGCAGTTGCCGCAAAATGTTAGATGTCAGAGAACTATGGCATTTACCATCTTTTATGGATTTTATCTTCATCAATTGTTGCCACCACTCCCAAATACTATTGTTGCTGCCACTCCCAAAAACTATTCATGCACTGTCTTAGTCCATTCCACCTCACTAGGGCCTTCTCCCAAGCCTTAAGTTGTTAGTTGGAATTGCTCGTTGCAGACATCTTCAAACAAAGTAGTTTATTTTGTACTTTAAGTTTAATTCACAAGAAAAAAGAATGTTTAGGTCCCTTAATTTTGGGATGTGTTCTGCAATTTGGTCCCTTATTTGTCACAACAAACCAATTTAGTCTATTATCTTTTAAAATACTAAGGCTACTGTCAAAAAAGTTCAACAAATTAACAATAAATGCAATGCAAGCATCATGTGGCAGCTGAACACAAATGACTAAAGTTTGAACCCAGTTAAAAACCTTAAATTAATGAAATTTGCTTCATTAAGCAAAAAAAGACCATGTTAATCCTTATCTTTGGGGTGTATCTTAATTTGGTCCCATATGTATCACAATAAGCTAATTGAAAAAAGACCAATTTAGTCCTTATATTTGGGATATTGAATAATCTGGTCCCTAATCTATCATAGCAGACCAATTTGGTCCCTTATCTTTAAAAAAAAATAAGAGACTAAATTAGTCTGCTATGATATCCTAAAGGTAAGGGACCAAATTGATCTTTTTTTCCACAAGTTAACTTAGTTTCTCATCTTTTAAAATGCTGGCCATTGTAGGGCTTTTGATGGAAAAGTTTGACAAATTTGTCTAACTTTTTCATCAAAAGCCCCACACTATATAAAATTTTGAAAATGAGGGACTAAATTGACTTGTTTTGATACATAAGGGATCAAATTAGGGCACACTCCAAAAATAAGGGGCCAGAAATTGTGTTTCTTCCTAATTTCTATCATTAAAGATTGTTTGAAGAATATGGGACAAAGTTAATGTTAAGGAAATGATAGAAAAGAAAAATAGTAGGGGTAATGATGAATAAATCTTTTTAATCCCAAATTGTTTGTGTTTAACGGCCACGGGATATTTACATGGCATTTACTATTAATTTATCAAAATTTTCCATTAATAGCTCTGGCTAACATTTTAAAAAGTGAGGGACTAAATTAGCTTGATTTGATAAATAAGGGACTAAATTGAGGTACACCCCAACTATGAGGGACCAAAATAATCTTTCTTCCCTTAATTCTCATATATAACTCTTCCATACAATAACTCTATCTCCATGTTTCTGCTTGATTTCTCTTGGTTGCTGTTTCATTGTTGTCCTTTTTACCCCAAAAAACTTGCTTGTAATCAAGACATAATCGTATATTATCCAACTATGAATGCTTCTAGTACCAAGTGTCCTTAGGCTCTCTAACACTAATTGGAATTTGAAGATTTGTCTAGCATCATCTTCACATAAAATATGGATGAATACGAGTCTGATTCCATTTGAAGTCACACATCAGTTGATTTTTAGATTGCTAAGTTGAAATTAGAAGATTTAACACTTGTAATGCTACTATCCTTGCTTATATACAACTATATATCTCCCCAAATCTAAATTTTCTTTCCACCTCCATCTCTTCCTCAATCCAAATTCTAAAATATCCTTGCCCTTTGTAGTATTTTTTTTTTTTTCAGAATCAAAAAGTATTTTGTGAAACTTTAGTTGAAAAGTTAGAATCTCCAATTAAGATTTCTAGCATTAATGACTTTATTCACCAACAGATTGGGTTGAGTAATAATTCCCCATAGCTTTCTAGCTAGCATGGATAAATCATAGCAATGGATATCTTATAATAACCCTAGGAAATATCATGTTCTTTTTCGTATTGTTTTTTCACTAGTTTCAATGATTTTACAGTTTATGTGTTTATTTTTGTGAATTTATATTTATGTGTTAGTTTATTTTTTGTTCAGTGTTTTAGTGTTTCTTAAGTATTATTTGTCATATATTAATGTTTTTAATGATTTGTGTAGGGTTTTGGATGAATTGGAAGCATCAGAATGTGATTTGGACAAGAAAGGAAGCAATAAAAGAAAAAATAACTTTTCTGGTCACAGCCTTGTGGCGTTCTTATACACTGAATCCAATGTCATAGCATTTGTCATCTGAACTCAAAGAATCTAAAATCAGGACACAGCCGTGCTCCGTTCCAAGCCAAAACCAAACACTGTGGCGTACATTATTTTTCAACAATGAGGCTTTTTACGAGTTTCCCAATTTTGGACCCTAAACTAAAGCCCATGTGACGCCTTCTTAGCCTAAAACTTACCCTAACTTTTGTTGTGGGTCCTCCGAAATTGGACCGCATGACAAATTACAATCCCAACTCAAATAGGAAAACAAAACAATCAAAAACAAGAAAGAAAATGTGTGTGTTGTTTTGGTAAGTTATGGCATGTGACCGAGTCCTATAAATAGGACAAAAGGCTTGATTAGTCTTTGTACCTGTGTGAGTGTGAAAATTATTAAAGCAAAATAACTCTTTATAAGGCTGTAGCAGCGCTTCAACTTTGGGAAGAAAATCAGTAGGTTAATACTTTGATCTGACAGTGAATTATGCTCAGTTGAAGTGAGATTTCAGCATAGTATTCTCGACAATGTGGGTTACATTCTATACGGTTAAATCATTATTTTCTCTTGTCTAGTGGTTGGCCTTTTATACTTGTGATTTGGGTTATTTTGTACTACTACTTGTTTATTTCACTTTTGATAGTGAGTAGGGGCGTGTTTAATTTCTAGGTATTTACTAGAGATTTGTTTTGATGTACTCATTGATCCATTGATAGTGGAATATTTCTTAACTAGTGCCTGTGGTTTTTACTCTTCACATTGAAGGGGTTTTCCACGTAAAAATCCTATGTATTCTGTAGTTGTTGATTTTATTTGTTGATTTATTTACTATTTAGGTCAGTCCTACAATTTATTCAAGTGGTGGAAAAATTTCCTAATGACGTGATTATTCCGCTTGCCTTATTCACATTTTTCCCCAGCAAGTGATATCAAAGCAAGGCTATACCTACTTGAGACTTTTTACTTGAATATATGTGGAACCAATTACAATAGGATGATAAGTTTGAACGGCCCTAAATATCATAAATGGAATGGCAAGATGAAGGATCTACTATTTGTGAAGAACTTATACTTACTAGTGTTCTCTGATGAGAAACCAGAATCCATGTCAGATCTGGATTGGGATTTTTAGCACGTGATGGTTTGTGGTTTCATTCAACAGTGGGTAGATGACAATGTTTTGAATCACATCACCAATGACAAACATGCTAGAACCTGTAGGGGAAGCTTGAGTCCTTATATGCTTCAAAATTAGGCATTCTTGTTGAAATAGGCTATGAAATTGAAGTACAAATAAGGAAGTTCTATTTCTGACCACGTGAATGAGTTTCAAGGGTATTTTGCCTAGCTGTCAGGCATGGGTGTTAGATATAAGGATGAGATTATGATCAGACTTTGGTTGCTGAATACACTACCACATTCTTGGGAGAATATCCATGTCATGTTGTCCAATTCTGCACTTGGTGGTGCTATGACTTTGAGTTATGTGAAGAAGGCAATCTTGAATGAAAATGTGAGACAAAGAACTCAAGAGGCATTGACTTCACAGTCAGAGGTGTTAATTACAAAAACACAAGAGAGAGGCAGAAGCAGAGATAAGGGAGAATCCAGCAGAGGCAAGAGTAGGGGTAAATTGAAGTCAACGTAAGAGAATCTTGAGTGTCATCATTGTGACAAGAAAGAACACATTTAGAAAAATTAAAACAAGTTGAAAAAGGAGAACAGAGATAAATAGGAAAAGAATGATAGTGACAGTGATGATCATGTTGCTACCACCACTATAAAGTATTTGGTGATTGTTTAGGATGAAAATTTGATCAATGTTGCCAGTGATGAATCAAATTAGGTTGTCGACAGTGGTACCTACTTCCTTGACATCAAGAAAGGATTTCCTTCACTTATTATACACCTGGTGACTTCAGGATATTGAAGATGGGTAATGATAGTCAATCTAGGGTAGTTATCTTAAGGACTGTTGTATTGAAAACCTACACTACAGTAATGTTGGTTTTGAGAGATGTCAGACATACACTAGATGTTCGTCTGAATATGATTAAGACTGATGTGTTGGATGATTAGAATTACATTAGCACCCAAGGTAATGGGCAGTGCAAGATAACAAGGGTTTTTTTATTCTAGTTAGTGGGAAGAAGTGCTCAGGCTTGTACTAAACCAAGGTTTCTGTGTGCCCTAATAATGTCAATACAGTTGAAGACGACGCCTCTTCAGAATTATGGTACAAGCGGCTTAGCCATGTGAGTGAGAAGGGACTTAGTTGTTTAGACAAGAATAATTTATTTTTTGAGTTGAAAACTACTAAATTGGAAAGTTGTGCACATTGCTTGCCATGGAAATAGAACAACGTCACTTTTAAGAGTCATCCTTCAGTAAGGAAATCAGAGTTGGACTCATTTGAGTTTGTGCATTTAGATCTCTATAGTATGATGAAGACGAAGACGAAGACGAAGACGAAGACAAAGATGAAGACGTTTGGTGGTGCATTCTACTTCGTCACATTTATTAATGACTGTTCAAGGAAATTGTGGTTGTCTGCCTTGAAATCAAAAGATTAGTTGTTTGGTGTCTTTAAACAGTTTCGGGCTTCTGTTGAAAGGGAAACAAGTAATAAGCTGAAATGTATTCACATTGACAATGGTGGTGAATATCTTGGTTTGATGACTACTCCAGGCAGTAGGGTATAAGACACTAGAAGACGTCTCCTAAGACTCCTCAGTTGAATAGCTTGGTAGATAGGATGAACAAGACATTAGTGAAGCGAGTTATTTGTTTGCTTTCTGAAGCAAATTACCACATATATTTTGGTGTAAGGTGTTATATACTGTTGCACATATTATTAATTTATCTCCCACAATTACTTTGCATATTGATGTTCCTAATCCTGTGTGGTATAGAATAAGTCTAAGGATGTATCCTATGACCACTTGAGCATATTTTGTTGCAAAGCATTTGTGCATGTGCATAAAGATGAGAGGTCCAAGTCGGAGGTTAAGGCTAGAGAATGCATCTTTGTTGGCTATGGTCATAATGAGTTTGGCTATAAACTTTATGATCCAGTTTCCAAGAAACTTGTGAGAAGTCGTGATGTTATCTTTACGGAGGGTCAAACCATTAAAGATATTGGCAAGAAAGAGAAGTCAAAGTCTATAAGTATTAATAGCCTGGTAGATTTAGATCCAATTCCTGCTTTTGTGACACGTGTGCCCGGTGTAGCTGATGATAAAAGTCATTATGAGGTACAACATTAGGATAACCAAGGTGAGGGTGATGCTAACTATGCTGCTAATGAGACAAATGTTCCTACTGGTAGAGTTAATAAACCTGAAGTTCCACTAAGAAAGTCAACAAGGGCTAAAGTTCCCTCCACCCATTATTTATCAGATGAGTATGTATTCTTCACTAATGGGGTAGAACCAGAGACCTATGACGAGGCCATCGAAAGTGAGCAGAAGGAAAGTGGATTAATACTATGGATGATAAGATGAAACCATTGCATGACAACCACACATTTGAGCCGGTGAAGCTATTGAAGAACAAAAAAGCTTTGAAGAATTCGTGGATCTACAGATTGAAGAAAAAAGAAGGATCATCACTTCCATGATACAAAGTTAGATTGGTGGTCAACGGTTTTAGCCAAAATAAAGGTATTGACATTGTAGAAATCGTCTCTCCTATTGTGAAGAGGTTTCCATCCGAGTGGTACTTAGTTTAGCAGTGAGTCTTGATATATGATAGAGCAAATAGATGTGAAAATCACATTCCTTCACTGTAATGTGGAGGAGGAAATTTATATGGAGTAGCAGAAGGTTTTTTTGTGAAGGGCTAGGAAAATTTAGTCTGCAAGTTGAAGAAGAGTTTTTACGGCCTAAAACAAGCTCCTAGACCATAGTACAAGAAGTTTTAGTCTGTAATGATCCCAACAAAAGTACAAGAAGAATACTTTTGACCATTGTGTTCTCGTGCAAAATTTCTTTGACATTGACTTCATCATTTTACTACTTTATATTGATGACATCTTGATTGTTGATCATAATTTTGACAGAATTGAAAGGTTGAAAAAATAACTCGGCAAGTTTTTTGGCATGAAAGACTTGGAACTAGCAAGGTAGATTATTGGCATGCAGATTGCTCAGAATAGAATACCCAAGAAGTTATGGTTGTCTCAAAAAAAAAAGTACGTGGAAAAGGTTTTGCAACGGTTTTACATGGATAAAGCTAAAGTGATAAGCACTCTTCTCACAACGCATTTTAGGCTTAGCATTTGATAAACTCTGTCTAGTGATAAAGAGAAAGAAGATATACAACGCATTCCTTATGCGTCAGTGGTAGGGAGTTTGATGTATGCAATAGTTTGCACTAAGCTAGACATTACCCATGCAATTGGTACTATTAGCCGAATTTTGAAAAAAATCCCGGCAGAGAGCATTGAAATGCTGTGAAGTAGATTATGAGATATCTCTGGAGTACATTGAATTTGAAGCTGTATTTTGGGACTGGTAAACCTGTTCTTTGTGGTTATACAGATTCAGATATAGTTGGAGATGCTAACACAAAGAAGTCTACTTTAGGGTACCTAAATACATTTGCAAGGGGAGCTGTGGCATTGCAATCAAGATTGCAGAAGAATGTTGTGTTGTCTACTACTGAGACAGAGTTCATTGTTAGTACGGAACCCTGCAAGGAGTTTCTTTGGATGAAAAAGTTCATGCATGAGTTTGATTTTACTCAAAGACAGTATATATTATACTATGATAGCCAGAGTGCTATTCACCTTGGCAAGAATCTGACTTTCTATGGGAGATCTAAGCACATAGATGTGCGGTATCATTGGATTCAGGATGTTCTGAACTCTAAGATGATTGAACTTGAAAAAATCCATACGGATGACAATAGTTCAGACATGTGGATGAAATCCCTAATAAGGGAAAAGTTCGAGACATTATCGATTGGTTGCCGGTTTAGCAAATACTTCCAATTGAGTCAGAAGAGGAGTTTTGTTATGGGTCCTCCTAAATTGGATAGCATGACAAATTACAATCCCAAACCAAATAGGAAAACAATACAATCCAAAACAAGAAAGAAAATGCGTATGTTGTCTTGGTAAGTTATGGCATGTGACCAAATCTTACAAATAGGACAAAAGACTTGGTTACTCAACCATGTGAATATAAGAATTATTAAAGCAAAATAATTCTTTCTAAGGTAGTAGTGATGCTTCAACTTTGGTGAGAAAATCAGTAGGTTCATCCTTCGATCCAATGGTGAACTTTGCTCCATTTGTAGTGAGATTTCAGTATAGTATTCTTGGCATTGTGGGCTACATTTTGTACAGTCAAATTAATATTTTCTCTTATCTAGTAGTTCAGCTTTTATACCTGTGACTTGGGTTGTTTGTATTACTGCTTGTTTATTTCACTTTTGGTAGTGAGTAGGTGATGGCTCTTTACTGTTAATACATCTAGTTATAATTCAATGAAACACCTAAATCCTACTACTAACTAGATGGCATCCCGCAAGTATACGGTTGTCAACTAGTAGCAAAGGAAAGTAGGGATCGTTCCCACAAGGATTGTCGATTGCAATTACTAAGGTTTAAGGGTACTTGTGTAGTTAAGCTAAATCAATTGGTAGATGATAGAACTATTCTAATGAAAACTATAATTTTAATTCTAACCTAATTTAATCAAATTAAGACTAAAATTTAAACAAATGAATCACTCAACTAAAAAGACTACCAAAGAGGAACTTTGAATATTAAAACCATTCATTTCTAAACTATAAATTAGAAAGAGTTAAACTAGAAATTTAAATATTTCTTTTTTGATTTTTCGATTGGAATTAAGAAAGCCCACTAAGAATTAACTAGAAATTAAAGCTAGAAATTGAAAATTCTTAAATAGAAAGCAAGAAATTGATAAGAACCCTAATTTTCCTAAAAAAAATCCTAATTTGACATTGAGAAACAATCTCTTAAAGAAATTTTTGTTTAATTGAGACAAGAAAGCAATTAAAAATTATATTTACGCGAAGCTTACGAAGAACCCACTACGATTATCTAATAAAAATTTAAACTTGACAAGAAATTTAAATAAGATCTAAGATGAAAGTAAAGAGAAATTTCTATTAGAAAAAGTAACTTGTAGTTCAAGCTATCCTAATCTAGAACTAACTAAAACTATTTTACTTTAAAACTATCTATTCCATCTCTCTCCTTTTCTAAAACTAATTCTACTTAGCTTAAATAGTGCAGCATTACACAAGGCAAAATCAGGATTTTTGGGGCTGAAAGTTTACAAAATTGCCCTTACAACTTAGCATTCAGCGAGTGAGATCGCGGTCTGGAACATTTGAGACCGCGATCTCAACTCTAAAATAGTAAAACTAATTCCCGAGTCAAGATCGCGGTCTAGAATAGTCGAGACAGCGATCTCGACTCTCCTTCCAGCAATTTTTATTTCATCCATTTTGCACCCCTATTTGGTCCCATGAACTTTGTTCCTTCTAGCTTCTAACCTTTAATTTTTAACCTGCATAATATTAACCCCATTAAGCACTTAATTAAACTAAAAATTTAACACAAAATTATCATAATTAATTCAAGAACGAAAATACAAATACATATGAAAGAAATTAACTAAAAATCTTCAATTACTTATCTAATTTCAGAATTTAAACTATCAAAATGCTATAATTTAGAGGAAAATAACTCTAGTTTACTAGAGTTATCAGTAGGAACATGTTTGAGTCTAGGTGTTTACTAGAGATTCGTTTTGCTGTATTCATTGATTCGTTGATGGTGGAATAGTTCAAGACTAGGTCCCTTAATTTTTACTCTTCACGTTGAAGGGATTTGTCACATAAAAATCCTTTGTGTTCTGTGTTTGTTGATTTATTTACTACTTGGGTCAGTCGTACAATTTATTTAAGTGGTAGGAATATTTCCCGGGTGATTATTCCACTCGTTATTCCCATTTTTTTCCACAACACTATAATGGACAAATAGAAACTACAAATAAGGCTGATTGGCAGCTATATTCCCAAGCTAACCTAGCTGACTTCTTTCTCTTTTTTCTTCCCCACTTAGGTAGGTATTTCTAGTTCTAACACTCTCTTCAAAATCGTTCATGTTAATTTTTATTTTAATATTAAAGATCTTTTCTTTGGATCAATAATTGTTTCTTTGATGCGTTATTTACTTTCTTTGATGGTTAATTACATGTTTTCTAGGGTTTACAAGTATTTTTCCATATTTTCAATTCAACGCTTTCTTTAATTATTTTTGTAGATTAATGAGTAGAGTAGTTTAATCGCTTTCATAGATTAATTCTAGTTTTAGTTCTTAGATGAATTTAAGTTAAATCTCTTCCATAATGATTTATTCAAATAGCATTTACTCGTTAAGCCAATCTTTGTAGGTTCATCCCCTACTTTCAGTATATATTATTTGATCCCATAAAGTTATGGTACGTTATCTAGTTAATAGTGATAATGTATAGATTATGGGATTATAAATTTTATAAAATAATATTTTTCATAGTAATATCTTTAAATCCAAATTTTCCTTCCTTTTTATCAGTAGTAATTTTATGCCGAGCCACACAATTGATAATTCTTGTTGCCCCTCCCATTTTCTCTCCACTAGAAATGAGCCATCATTTTGCTAATCTCCTTGCACATTTTGTTGGACAATTTGAAACATGACATAGAATAGATTAACATAGACACAGCTATAGCTCTAATAGACCTCCTTCTCAACTGTAGTTAGGAATTTATTTTTCCAATTTTTTAATCTATTAGTAATTCTCAATTTAATTACATGAAGCACTTAATTTTTGCTCATTGTAACAACAAGAGGTAATCCAAAATATATTCCTTCGTGAAAACCTTAATACCTCAAAAATACTACACACTTCACCCTTAGTGCTATTTTTCGTGTCACTGTTAAAAAAGAAAAAAGATGAGGACTTATCAAAATTAATAGGCCATAATACTTTGCATATAGTTCAAGCATGGTTTTAATATGTTCAGTCTCTCATTATTGGTTTTGCAGAAAATAAGTGTATCATCTATAAAGAAAAGGTAGGAAGTAGTAGATCCATGCAAATTTCCAGCCTAGTCAAGATCTAATTATAGTCCGTTCCTTTAGTAAATTGCAAAGTCCTTCAGCATAAAACAAAAACAAATAGGGTGAATGTATGTCACTGTTGCGTCTAAAGAGAATAAAACATTTAATTATCTAGATAGGGTTAATAACACATTTGTCCCCTGAACTATATGGATAATTACACTTTATTCCCCTAAACTATAGAAATACACACTTTACCCCCTCATTCATAGTATTCCTCCTTTAAAAATTTTAAAATATCAAGAAAATTTAGTTGGATGACAAAAATATCCTTACTATCATATTTTGATTTTTCTTGTATTTAATTGATTTTTGATAGTTATAAAAGAATTGGGAAAAAATAAAAAATAAAAAATAATAATATATTGATATCTTGGACTTACTTGAATAGGAAATGAAAATGTGAGAAACTGTTGAATTATATTATATCCAATATTGTGATTTGCACAAATTAAACCAAATTTTAGAAGTGCAAAATACTAAGAGACATCGAAAAAAATCATAAAGTTTTATAGAAATTATAGATCATACAATAACTTTATAGAAAAAATTCTGTCTAGAAAACAAGCCCATTTGGAAATTGTTCTTCTACTACAGTGCTAACATTAGTTTATTTAAAATATATCTAATGAAATTTAAAAATTTTAAAAATTTGACAAAGAAATATATTCATATAGATTACATTGAAATATTATATAGTTTATTTTTGCTAATTTTTAAATAATTTTCACATCATTATCAAAATTTAAATACATAAAAATCAAAATATAGCACCAAGGGTATTTTAGTCATTTAACTAGATTATCTTAAAAAATTTAATATTAGCAATAGTGAATAGTGTCAATAGAGGACAAAGTGTATATTTTTATAGTTCAGTAGGGCAAAGTGTAATTACCTCTTAATACCCATGTAATTCATAGGGGCAAAGTGTTATTAACCCTATAAAATAAAACACATAAATCAATTAACCTTAACTAAATGACAACTTGGAATTATATGGTGTCAAATAGTAGATAGTGAAAGTCGGGATCGTTCTCTCGAGAAATGACATCAGTTATCAATGATTTGGATAAAACACTATTAGAAGGATTGATTTGAGAAAGGCAATTTAACTAAAACTAAGTTAACAACTAGAAATGAGTAATAAAGTTGGATTAGAGTTTATGCTAGTTAATTTCTTGGGTTTTGATTAATTAAGCCGATCAAATGATTCTTCAAACCAAAGTAGAGGCTGATTCCCAAATGCAACCTAATTCCAATCCCTTGGTAATCAAGAATACCAATCTAATTAACCGTAGTGTGGTTCCTTCCTACTACTTAGATTAACCAAACTTGACTACTAATCACATGGAATTTTAATAACCAACTAGGTGAATTAGTCCGCAAAGTTCAAATTCTAACCTATCTATTATATCCAACACCAACCTAGGTTTATAAGGGAGGTTCAATTGTTATAACCCCTCAGTTAACCCAAATTAACTAGTGGAATGATCAATTTCACTAATTTACTCTGAAACTCCTTAGCATCTAATTAGTCCACTTTATCACATAATCAACCCACTAACCTCTACTCCATATGAAATTAGCTGCACAAAACCTAACCTATGACAAATTAAAGCACATTAAGTAACAATAAGGTAAAACAAAATATGGAAATAATTAAATCAAATAAAGTAAGAATTCTAAAAAACTAGTGAACTAGAATAGGTGCATTTTATCTAATCAACCCACTAATCCCTACACATAAGAAATTGACTTCACAAAATCCTATCCCATAACTAACTTTTTTTTCATGACTAACTAAAGCATATCAAACAACAATAATGCAAAATAAAACATGAAAACACATTTTAATCAAACAAAGTAAGAGTTATAGAACACTACTAAAGTAAGCATTTAATGGAAGACTTGGTAGATAAACAGAAAGCATTTAAGAGGGATTTGTTGACTAAGTAAACATGAAATAAATGCATGAAAGAAGTACATGAAATAAAAATGAGAAGTCCTACAGGCAGTAGAACCATGGTACAACAATGGAGGAAAATATAGACTAGAATTGAAATGGAAAAGAAGACTAAACTAGAAAGTTCCTCCACAAGTGGGAAGGAGAAAAGAGAAAAGAAAATAAGATAGGCACGCCACAAATTAGCCCTTAAAGAGGTATTTGTTGTAGGGTTAGAGATTGAGCATCAAATTACATAAAAGCCCTTGAAAAGGAGCTAAATCTTGCATTTTTACCTCTTTTGCCTACTGATGCCTTTTGGAAAAACACTTAATTGTAAAATTTATAAAATACCTAAATTCAACTACTAATTAAACGACATCCCGCAAGTATACAATTGTCAACTAGTAGTAAAGGGAAGTAGGGATCGAACACACAAAGATTGGTTAGTAATTACCGATTATTTGGCTGAATTATTAGGCCCATAACTTGAAGTAATTGATTTTAGAAGAGATTTAAATAAAACTAGAATTTAAGAGATTGGAAATCAATTTAAAGCCTAGAAAAACAATTTAAAGTAAACGTGAACATTAAAAAAAGCATTTTTATGGAAGCAATTAAAGAAGGAATGAAAAAGGGAAGCATTTTAGAAAGCAATTAACAAATCTAGACTACCAATTATCACTAAGAAAGCATTTTTAGAGAAAGCCCATAAACTAATTTAATAATTACACCAAGAATTCAAGTAAATAAAACAATTAATGGAGAGCTTATAAACTAATCTATCCCAATTAGTTAATCTAAGTTACAATTTACTACTAAAAAAGCTTTTTTAAATAAGCATTCAAGAAAACATGTAAAAAGAGAACACTTTAAGAAAGCATTTAAATATCCTCACTATAGATTATCACCAAGGAAACATTTAAGGAAACATGTTTAAAGAATGTCCATAAGCTAATCTATCAATTAAACTATGAAATTAATTGAAAAAGTATTAAAAATTAAATGAAAAAGTAATCAATTAAACTAAGAAAGCAATTAAAAGAGAATATTTAAACTAAACTGCATTAATTTAATACAAGACAAATGAAATTAAATATAAATTAAAGAGAACTTACACCAGGAGTCTTTGATCTATAACTAGGAGATATGAAACTACACTAAACTACACCTCATCTAAGAAAAATCTTCCCCAAATGGGGAGAAAAATGAAGAACACTAGCCTATTTCTACACCTACTAACACGCTCTAACTATATGAAAAAAAAGGTTTAAATGTGGTATTAATAGTGCTAGGGTTGGGGAGAAGTTTCTGCCATAAACTGGCTTCATTTTGCGTGTTTCTGGGCCACAGTCAATATGCACGGTCAAAATTCCAGTAATAATTTTTCAATATTGACCATTATCAAGAATTCTCCTTCTTCAAAATTTTGACCCCAATCAACCATACTTAGATTTTTGTCTCAGATTTAGCTTGGCTTCATCATCCAATTACGGATTGATTTGATTATTGTTTCTTATCCAATTGCTTTGTCGTTTTCTCCGATCAAACCCTACAAATAAATACACTCTATTAATTATATAAAAACACTAAAATAATATTGAAAATACTAAATTAACACAACTACAACATTTTAGAACGTAAACAGAAAAACTAGCAAAAACAGCACTTAAACCTTAAAAATGTTCGAAACTAAGGCAAAAATACTTATTTAGGAACATATAACTCTAGTTTCCTAAAATTTTCACCTAGGTTGGCCATCAGTTCACTCCAAATGTATTTTCAACCTTCCAAAACTCTAAGAACACAAAAAACATTAGTAAACATTAATATATCTAAAACACCCTTAGCTAAACACAATCACTAAAGATAAAAAAGCACAAACACTTGAAAACAAAAAATGAAAAGAACATGACAAAAATTCTAATTTCGTAAGGAAATAGGTTAATAACCTAAACATAATCCTAAACACAATTTTAAAAACATACATACATAAATATAAGCTAAATAACTATTAAATAAATACTAAAACAATACATAAACACTACTAATACCTAAAAATAGAAATGCACAAAAGTACACACTTAAGCACTAAAAATCGTTGAAACTAGAGTAAATACCTATCAAATTAGGATGTAAGAGGCCATTTCATAGAATTAATGGAAATTAGTATTCAAGATTTTACAAGATGCTAGAATTCAAAGGGTATGTTTTTGAATTTATTCTCTTATTGTTGGAGAGTTAGGTTTCATGTCAGCCTCCATGTACCTTTTTTTTTTAATAATAATAAAAAAGGGACTACCCCTAACTAGTCGGTGGTTGCTCAAAAAACCTATCAAATTAGGATATGAATAACTCAAGTTTTTTAGAGTTATCAATCACCTTACCTAATCCCTCTCCTAGCCTTCACATAACCAAATTTTTCCTCATTACAATTAAAAGAAAAAATCATAGAGGATAAGCAATCGAGCATGCATCTAATCCATATAGTTCACAATCTTACTTTATCATAAGTTTTAATGACATGTCAAATTTAAAACTATAAATTTGTTACTCCTTGTCCTAAGGTTCTTAAGGTAGTGCATGGGCAGATGTTGCTAGAGCAATATGCAGCCAGAGCAAATTTACTTTCTTTGCCAAGATTACCCTTTTAAGAGTCAATAAACTACTTTAGTGGGTCCTGCCACTATCCTTTTATTTCTTCTCCACCGCACAATTCAATTGTTTGAAACTACTGAAGGTAATGTTCATCTTCTTCCCACCGAATTTTCCTTTTCTTTTGAATTTGATTTCTCTATGTTTTGTTAAACCAACACCAAATCGCATAATAACAAATATTTAACATCAATTAAACAAAAATTACAGATGGGCATGAATGAAAAGAAATGTGAGTCAAAATTAGAAGTTTGGAACCCTACATGCACAAATTCAAAAGTATATCCACTTTTTTTTTATAATTTAGTTCATTTTGTTTACAATCTAAGGCCAAAATTTTCAAACCTTCCTCATTTCCAGAAATCAAATTTACACGTAATTCAGTATATTAAAAAACAATTAAAAAAATAAGATCTACATATGATCTTTTGAGGATTGGATTGGTGCAAATATATAGGTAAGCTCCATCCAGGCAAAAATTGGTTGCTGCTCCTTTTCCTTCTGCGCGTTTCTGTCTTCACATGTGAGTGGCTGGTGTAATTCCTACTAAGGGAGTGCAAGAGATTAAGATTAACTATGAGAAGGTAGCAAGATGGTGGAGAGAAGATTTGATGGCCTTAGAAAAATATGACCAAAGTGTTGATGGCCACGGGAAGGACAGTTGCAAAGAGGGGGAGTGGGAGTAAACATGGCATCAGAGGAAAGAGATGGGATGATAAAGTGAAGGAGATGAGGAAGAGGCAAAAATAGGGTTGGTATTTTCTGACATGATCCGATAACATGATACGAAGTTAATAAGTTATGACATGATCTAAAATTTATCGGGTCATTATTGGGTTAACCCGTTTATGACACAAAATTAAAAGGGTTGGGTTGGACTTTGTCAACCCGTGGGTTAACACGATAACCCGTTAAGTTACTGTATGAACAGATGTATAGGAATGTGGTTACAAGTGTGAGAACACCAAGAGAGTTTACACAAGAGTTCCCTATAAATATAGGTTTACACCAAAATTCAGCTCTAAATCCTTATCTATTTACGTTGGTATAGATGAACTTACGAGGCACATACAGGAGGAAATACCATGGTGTAAGTTATTTGTAGATAACATCGTGTTAGTAGATGAAACAAAAAATGGGGTTAATGCTAAACTCGAGATTTGGAGAGAGACACTTGAAGCAATAGGGTTTAGAATTAGTAAATCAAAACAGAATATATGGAATTTAAGTTTAGCAAAGGTGCACATAGGAGTGGAATAAGGGTTAGTATCGGAGATCAAGAGATACTCATAAGTGAAAATTTTAAATATTTACAATCAGTTATTTAGAATAATGGTGGTATAGATTGAGATGTTAAACATCGGATATAAGTGGGATGGACTAATAATATAGAGAATGGCATTGAAAATATTATGTGACCGTAAAATTCCTTTACGATTTAATGGTAAATTCTATAGAACAGCAATTAGGCCAGCGATGCTTTATAGGTTTGAGTGTTGGGTAGTGAATCACACACATAACCAAAAGATGAGAGTAGCAGAAATGCGAATGTTAAAATGAATTTGGGGGTACACTAGAATGGACAAGATACAGAATGAGCATATTCGTGAGAAATTTGGAGTTGCATCTATTGATAAGAAAATGAGAGAAACACACTTAAGGTGGTTAGATCATGTGTTAAGACGACCAGTAGAAGGGCCTGTCAAGAATATAGATTTTAGAAAAAGTAGTCAACACAAGAGGGGTAGAGGAAGACCGAAAAGAGTTGGTGGGTAACTTGTAAGGAAGATATAGCCCAGCCCATCCAGGAATTGAGGAGGACATGGTCCATGATAGAACACAATGGCATAGCAAGATTCATGCAGCCGATCCTACTTAGTAGGATTAAGGTTTGTTACATTTGTTTGTTTGTTTGTTATAATTTAATATAGGATGTTTTAAGATTGTGAATAATAGAATTAATATTAGATTATTAAATCAAACATAAGAATTATTTTAAATACTATCCAAAAAATTTCAATAATTTTAATTATGCATTTTAAATTACTATAATAATAAGGTAGTATTAATAATTGTTTGAGTTATTAAATAATCAAAATTTGAGATTTTAACTCAAATGGATCGCAAGTTATGTAATTTTTAAATAGGCTGATACTCACTGTTAATAGTAAATGGGTCAGACACAAACACGACACAAAACCGAATAGATCATACACAAACACGACACGATAAGAAATGGGCCCCACACGACACGACTGAACAAGATAAGAAATGGGTCACACCTGACCCAACACGACAACCTGATAACCCGACCTATTGACACCCCTAGGCAAAATATAGTAGTGGATTGAAAGTGTTGTTCTAACTTTTGAAGGGTAATTTTGTCCTATAAAGTAAATTTGTATTTGTGTAAGACTCTAACTGGATAACCTTTGATCTAGCAACAACACCAACCTAGAGCATCTATACATATGCTACAGTAATGTTATAGAAACCTCACTGCCCAGCATAGTTGTTAAAGCTAACTATGTCTCTAAATTAATTGGAACTACTCGATATTCAAATCGAATTTAATTCGGTAAGAGTTTATATGAATTTAGTTCGTCAATAATCAAACTAAATTTTAATAAAATTTAGCGTTCATTAATTTTTTGTATTCTACTCGAATTCGACTCGATAAACTAAAAATTTTACAAATTATATGTCAAAATTCAAAGCTACTCGAACTCAATTTGAGTTCGTTATATGTTAAACTTTCAAACTACTCGAGCTCGATTTGAGTTCGGCTCGATAAAAGGTCTATTGAGTTCGACTGGAAGAGATAAATAAGCCAAACTTGAACAATATTTCAAACTCGTTAAAATAATCAAACAAACTTGAATATTAGAATGCTTGACTTGTTTATGTTCATTTATACCCCGAACATAGCCCGACCCAGCAGTTGAATTGGTGATCCTAGTGTACTGGTCTTGGGATCTGATTGGATTGTTATAATGACTGAACAAAGAAAGCAACCCATCGGCTTTTGTGTAACACGACAGTTCAATTGGTAAAGTCGAGAACCACCTGGGTTCCTTTCTTTGAGGAAAAACTGAATTTTAATTGTCAACTTTTGAATCTAAGACCTCTTAAATAGAGGAAAAGAATATTACCACCTAGCCATGTTAACTTTTGTTTATTAAATACTGCTTTTTTAGTTATTTGATATCCATACTCTACTTTATGCATTAACTCCTCTTTAACTTTACATGTGCATTATATAAATATTAATTAGTATATACATTGTCAAATTTCTTTATCCATAAATCTTTTCACAAATAAAATCAAAAAGTACAGCAAAGAAAGTTTAAACATTAATTACCAACAAATTATCATATTATTTTTCATAAAATCAAATTCATTTCCAATATCATTTTACATTTCAAAACACTAACAAAAGCATTCAAATTAAATATTAAAATATATTACTATAATAAATAACCATCTAACATAAATTAATACGATAAAATATTACACATTTGATTAAATATGTTCACGTATTTATCTAAATCATAACAAAATATCATTACATCACTATGCACCCATATAATAAATAATTAAAAGTTAATTTCTTATATTCTTGTTTATATCATTTTATTATTTTATAGTCAATATTTTCAAAATTATATATATAGAAGAAATTAAATTCAGCTATTTCATTTTATTTTATTAAATTTATTTATAGAAATGAATTGTTTAAAACATATTTGTACTTAAAAAATTTAATGAATCATGTTTTGATCTTTTTTTTTTTTTGCCATATCTTGTATTTAATAAATTTAAGAATTATATATTAATAAAAAAATATTTGAGTGACCCACTAATTGAATTAGTAACCTATTGATCCACCTTTCTCATTGAATTCCTTCCCGGACCAAATTTAATAACTATGTTACAGCTAGGAATAAAACGTACTTAGTTAATACTAATGCAAGAATTCAAAAAAAGTTGAGCCTATTCACGAAAAGTATAGAAATAACCTTGTAAGAAACATTACACAAGCTAATAGGTCTATACTAAGACAAATTAACAAGAAACTCAACTTTAAAAATAAGAGTGATTAATTTTTTATTAAATGGTTTCAAATGTGACTAGTTGAAAAAAAAAAAAAAAAAAAAATTGGATTGCATCAACTACATCCAGTACGATAATATACATTGATGAAAATCTATTGGACCAATGTGCAATATTATAGTATGCACAGAGAAAAATGAAGTTTTAATCTCTTCTTTACTAGTCAGTTGTGTATTAATCTGACTATTAATTTTCTAAGAAATACCTTTCGGCACTTCATCAAACTCACAAGGATTTGTTGATTCGAGGAGTTGTCGATTTGTAATTTGAGATTTCCTTGATCATCTCCTTATCCCTATAACATCAATCCCCATTCCATTTTTGGAGTGATAGTCATAAGTTGATGCAATTTCTTTTCCTTTTATCTCTCACATATGCATGAAAGTGACTAGTGTTCCTATCTCTTTCTTTCAGTCACCCATCTCTTGCTTTTTGACTCCAAAATATCTCCTCATCTTTGTAGGCCTTACTGAGATCTAGCTTCAGTTGTGCTAATTTAGCTTTCTTGCCCTCTATTCCACTATCATTCAGCATACTAATCTGGTCATTCAGTTCTCTAATCCTCTTGTTAGCATTGACATTTAAGGCCTTGTTCCACTTAAGAAATGCTATTCTTCAAGTTTTGATTTTGGTAGAAACTTTGAATTACCTTGAACCATAAATAGCATCCTACCAAGTATGTTGAACATCTGCTTTAACCTCTTGGTGGTTGAGCTATCTTATGTCAAAGAAAAATCTCTTCTTTTTTCTTGCTAACATATGGTTACAATTAATGAGAAGCATGTAATGGTCAAAAGCATCATTTAGAATATGAGTACATTAAACTTTTTCAAACCGGTAGAGAACCAATTTGTATTTTCCAATCTCATAAAATCTTTCCTTAACTAATGTTCCATCCTTCCATATACTACTTTTAGTCCAAGGCCTACCCTCAAACCCAATAACCACTAGTTAATTGTTCAGAATCCAATGATTAAGAAAGGAGAATAAGACTAGAGGGATTTTGAAATCCCTCCCTAGCAGTTTAGCATAGCCTTAAGAATTCACCTAATTAGGGATCGGACTAGCCTCAATGATTAAACATCCTCATACTGCATGTCACAAAAGACTTAAAAAAACTATAGTAAATAAAGTTTGTTTAATTTTGCACAATTGCACATTATTTTTGTTTACGATGCAAAACTAAGATTTTTTTTTTTCCGATTACCTAGTTTTTTACAACAATTCGTATAGTGTGCATAAATTAAAAGGTAAAAAAAAAGTAACCAGAAAAAATGATCTAAGAGGAAAGTGATTTAGACCAACTTTCTTGATTTAAAATTTGAGGGACTGAAAAATATTATGTGTCAAGATGATGTATAAAGGTATACTTTGCTATTTTTCCTGGCTAGTAATGGTTTTTTTGGGGAAAACAAAATTATGTTTGATAACTCTATTAAGAACTGGTTAAATGATCATTAAACTATTAGACGTTTGTTGAACGGTCATCAAACTAATTTGGTGACCTAAAATGTACTAATGCATAAGTGCTCTGTTAGTGTTATCATGTGCATTGTACGTGATCACATACCAATTGATTCAGGGAAATATTTAGGTAGATTTGATTTTTTACTTCACTTGTAAATTCTGTGGTGTAGATTAAATGTTATGGAATCTATGACACCAGCTAATATAAGAAAGATTTTATAAAATTTAATTTTGACCGCAACGTCTACATGCGAAACCAAAAACCGGGTCTATGTAAGTATTTTCCATTGATTCATATTAAATTAACAAGTGGTAAAATATAATGATATCATATTTTGGAGCCAAATTATAACCCCCAAAAAAAAAAAAAAAAATCTCCTCCTCATCTTGCGTTCACCGTTCTCTTCCCGTGCAACCTCTTCTCCACCCCAATCCCTACAACCACTTTCCCCAGCCCCCGTCCACCTCCTCCGTCGTAATCCCCTTCAAATACTAGTCATAAGAGACCTCCCCTCTTTCCCTAGTCGTGCCACCTCTCTAGCGCTGATACAATGACGCCTTGGTTACCTTCAACTGCTGTAAAATTGCAGGTCTCCAGGGAGGCGATTCCAATTTCAGTGGCAGATCTCTTCGTTCTAGAATTTCTTTTGACTTGGGATGCGACGCAAGAATTTTCAAAACCACCATCAAAGTTTCTGCCATTTCTTGACCTTGATGAAAGAACTTCAAGGCCAAATCATATACTGCAATAAATTTGCTATTGCTTCTGTAACCCCACTTTAATGTCTAGAAGCACCTAAACCTGATACATCTTTTTCTAATATAATCAACAAATAATCCTTCATCAAATCCCCTACAAGTAGAAAAGGATTAAAATTAAAATGCCTGACTGTGTATTCAAATGATCTCCTTAATTCATGATGGTAGAATAATTGCATAATTGCCTTTGTATCCCAACACTCCTGTTCCGAACGGCTATCTCCCGGATCCAGCACTAGCAACAGCAGAACATTAAATTTTCATAATCTGGAAATGGGATACAAGGGAGAGGGGGCTGAGGGAGAGAAGGAAAGGAGGCAATGGAGGGGGAGGAAAGAGGAATGGAGGTGGCAGAGGAGGCAGGGGTGGGGAACATGGTGGAGAAAGGGGGAAGGGGAAGGGGCTCAGGGGAGGAAGGAGGAGGGGAATAGGACTGTGGTGGTGGGAGAGAAAAGGGTGGAGATGTGGCAGAGGAAGGAGAAGGGAAATTTTCTTTTTTCGAGTGAGTCTATCGATTTGTCTACTTCCTTAGACAATTTACTTTTATTGAAAGTTACCTGAAATGCATGTGAGCATAATAATAGACCATTTAATCACGTAAATAGTCAGAGTGATTCTAAAAACGTATTTTTAAAAGATTAGTGATTTTTTAGATCTAGGATATAAAATAGTTTGGTGACCATTTCAACAACTGTCTATTAATTTGGTGACTAATTAGACAATTTATTCCTTTATTAATATTGAAAATTAACTATGTAAGAGATTTTAAAATTCATTATATTTGATAATAAATATAGCGAATCATAAGGTAAGTAGTTATGAATCCTTTTTATTGATTGTATTGTATATGAGTTTTCACTACACTAAATGCAACTTGTTTATTCCAAGATAAAGTGAGTATGAGTCAACAGTTTATGAAAGTTGGTAGATAAGGAATGCATGTTTTGTTCAATTTCGACATAAATATAATTTATTATGTTCAATTACGACAAGTTCATCATTTAATGTTGTTTTATGATTCATGTTGCACACATAAGTGGTTAGGTGAAATCATCGAATTGTACATTAGATTGAATGTTAAAGCGATGAATTGTTCATGAAAGTATGTGGTTATTACTATTCGTGTACATGCTATGTCAAACTTCTCATTATCATTCACTTTGTATGAGTCAATGCTGGTCATGTGGACTCGGTTTTACGTTTATGTTGTATACCATGGAATACTTTGTTCTGTACCGTTCCATTCAATCTATCAAGAAAACAAGTGATAGACACACCGTAATGCGTAATATATTAAGGCAAATAATAAATAAATTTGGATCTAGTGTTGAAAGACTTATACTAATTATGAGTTGAATTGATGCGATTGCATAACACGAGTTTGACTTCATTGCTTACTTTTGTACTTGAGAACCCTGCATTGATTATACGCTTACATACTAGTAATTAGATTTAAATGCAATTTACTAGATAATGTTTTGGTTATCTTATGTTATTGATATTATTTTTGCAGTTAGAGTGTTGCCTGTGTGCGAGGTGCAGCGCATCATGGTTTGGAACATGAAAAAAGCTCAAATTCATGTCAAATAACAAAAAGTATTTGACATGAATTTATCCTCATTTCAAAAGCTTGGGCATTGCAGTAGTTAAAAAACAAAAATCATCGTGAGACTATAATCATGTGACAACAATAATTTTTTATCACGAATTTCATATAGTTTTTATAATGAAAAAAAATTCGTGTGATATACAATTAAACTTTTTACCACAATTTTTGTCACGATTTAAAGTATGTGGCAAAAAATTTATAACCACGGATTTTTGAAACATTACAAATAATGTTTTTGTATTCATGATTCTAAATTATATTTTCAATAATATCCTAAATAATGAATGTTCAAACGAACCAATTAATATTTTGATTGTTCATCCACACTACAAGAATCTCCAGATCTAATTAAGTTTATTGATTTAAAAATATGTTTGTACAAGAACAATCCAAAGAAACATTCTAAAATATTTCTCGAAAATTATTAGATATGCGCATTTTATCACAATAACAAATTTTTTAACACAGCTACTCATCAATCAGCTAAAATTATAAGAGAGATTATACAAAACCTAAATAATTCCAACACGGCTGGAGGTTCCAAGGGAAGCCTAGAAGACAACACGAAAGGGGCTACTGTATAGTACTACTCGAACAACACGTACCAAATGGATCTGTCAGGAGTGTTTCTACGAGGTTTCAACACATCTGAACTTCCAATCCTTCTCGATAAACCACAAACTCATTAGAGCTACATCTGCAAGTTAAATGAATCCTAAAAATAGCCATCTTGATAGCAAGAAGATGCTACACAACAATAAATCAATGATCTAGTACCTCAAGAAATTGTAGAGATTTTCAAACTAAGCAAAGCTAGCCACCAAAACAAGATAATATTTATCATAACTAAAATTAACAAGATTCATATGTAAATGCAACCAAAATAAATATTTATAGTAATGGAATATACCAGTATCCAAGCTTAGCTCAAGGGACAATGGTTGGCCTTCCTCACGTACAACGAAGTTAGATGGGAGCTCAATTACACCTGATCACCATGATTATAAAAATAATATGCATCCATATAACATACCATGTTTACATCTTATTGCTTGAAAACAAGAAAACACCCAAAGAAAAGCAACCGCAAATGAAGGCATATCTTTGTTTAATCGAACGAAATTCCATGCTTGCAGCAGGATGGGCTCCGTCTCATGGGTAAACTGGTGCAAAGGTCCTTCTTTAAACTTTCACCTAAGAATTCATCTAATATGATAAAAAGAGTAAATTATTTCCGTTACAAGCAAACAAGAAAATGCAAAAATTGCAAAACTAAGCTAATGCCCAAAGCAATAACTTCGTTACTTTTATATCAAGTATTATTTGGCTATTGATGCAGCCAACAAAGAAATTTAAGATTAAGGATTTTTATGACTTTTCTCAAACTTATATTAAGAATATGTAGATTCAAGACACTGTTTTAGAGTTGGAAAAAGTGTAAGATATCTTAGGAGTCATCTTATTATAATTTTAGGTTTTAAGAGTATTTTAGTCTTCTTTCTTCAATTTTGACAATTTCGGCAATTGTGTTTCTTTTATTTTAAGATAGTATTTAATCGTTCTAATTTTTAATTAGAGTTGTAGTTGTTATTGCCACTAACAAGTAGTTCTAGAGCCTTTTGCTATTTAGGATAGGAAGTAGGGATTATATTTATGATGAGATTCGGATTCTTTGTTTGGTAAGTTTACAGGTTATAAATAGGTGTGTTACTATATTATATTAGATAGAGAATGATAAATCGAATATTTGAGTTACTTATTTTTTTAATTTATTTTATTCTTCTCCCACAAGAGTCTGCAGATTCTCTTATTTTCCCTTTGTTTCCCCTCTAATTTCTCCAGAAGTAGAGTTCACGGGTACTGTTCACAGTCCTGAAATAATCCAAAATCTCCTCTTTACTTGCGCTCGCACTTGTAGATAAGATATCCCAATCTTTTGTTACATCATTTATCTAATTAAACTTTGTAGTTTGTTCTTCATACTTTTAATTATTGTGGTATTTAAAGGAAAATTTTCTGAGACGCCATGTAAAATCAAAATGAACAACTTAGATCAACTATGGTTCATGAACTATTCCCCTCATTATCTTTTAAGTATCATTTTATTTTGTGTTCTAGCATAAGTGTTACTTTAAAGTCCAATGAAGCATTATATTTTTTTTAACCAATTTTGCCTTTATCTCTTTCCAACTCTATTAATTACTGAAAATGAAGGGACGTGAGATTGCGAGGAAAGAGAGGAACGTGAGATCGAGGAGAGAAAATAGTGCGAGTAAAAGAATTAATATTTGGACTCTTTTAATTTATTACTGAGTCAAAAACGCAATTTGATCAATAAGATCAATTACATTAAATTTAGACTATTTAATAGCAATTTTAATCTCTAGGAACGGATGAAGTACTAGATGAGGAACTTCACATTGCAAATATGAACAATATAAGTTCATTAGTACTTGACTGGTACTATCACTAACCAATGCAAAATTACTAAGGAGTATTAGTATAATTTTTATATAGTATAAAATTTCTATATAAAAAAATATACATACTTAAAAGTATAATTACACATACGAGTGTACTACTACGTCCTTATGTGTATGATCAGCTTCTCAAACTATAATCTAATCCTTCGTGCATATACACATGAAACTACACATAACTGTGAAATTTTCTTCTTAAATCTCTACAAACATAATCACCCAAAAAAAATAAATAAAAAGTTGAGAGGAGAGGATGGTGTTTAAGGTACAAACCTCACAAGGAGGCGATTGAAGTGCTGCCAAAGCTAGTTTTCGAAGCCAAGGAGTTTAACCTCCTAGTGATTCAAATCCTGTAAGCGGAATAGAACTTTGTTAAAAACCTCAAGCCACTGTCTGTCTATAAGAGCTCTGCTTCGGCAACCCCATTTTATACACATCTAGATGTGTATACTCTCATTATCATCCATCACCATTTGATACTTTTAATAATAAAGCCTTGGGAATTTAAGGCTTTGTTATGTGGTAACATTACAAAATAAGACCAAATACAAAGCCTTCTAATAATTGTATGGAAAGCCACCTAATCGAAGCCTTCTATAAACCAAATAGAAGGCCTTCTAGCACCTAAGCCAAATATAATTACATGAGATTGGGAATTCAGATACAAAGCCTTTTACTATCCAAATCTATTAATTTCCTACCAATTAATTGATTAGGTAGTTTTCATATCTGAATTCCCAATCTCATACAATTAAAATACAAAAATATATGAATTTTTCAATCCCACACTTAATGATATTGGTAATTAGTAAATAAAGAAAATATTACCTGGTCGTAGATTTGGACTTGATTTTTGGAACCCTTTTACCACGGACCCTGTACATAAAAAGCGATATAGTATATATGGAAAAATAAGTAGTTAGTGAGAGTAATGATAAAAGCCTTTCAGTGATGATTTTACCTCTGCCACTGATTTTGGATAGATAAGAAAGCGCAGGGTAGGGTTTTGTTTATTTCGGTAGAAGTAGGGAAGAGTAGCAAGGAAAGTGAAAGTTGCAAACTTGTAAAAAAACTAAAACTACATTGTTTGTTCTATACATGTATTTTCATTTCATGTCCAAATTTTTCATATTGTTCTATTACTACAACAATTCTCTCCCCCTCCCAAAAAAAAATAAAAAGATTTGCTGAAGAATAATGCTGAATTTATTCACTAAATAAATAACGAAAATTTGCAGCACAAGAAAACTGCTTGTTTAAATTTTGGTTTAGTTAAATATCAAAGAAAATATTTAAGTAAATCCGGTATTTGACCCTATTTATAGATTCTATGGTGTAGATTAAACCTTACACAACTAATAAATTGGTTTATCTATGATTTTATAATATGAAAAAAAAAATATTAAATTAAAAATCATGAATATGGCTAAATAAACTAAGTTAGAGGAACAAGAACTCAGACTAAAATGTCTCAAATTTCTATATAATTTGATTTTTTGTTAATTACTAAATCCAGATAATTAATTTTAGTGGTTTGTTTTAGAAGTTATTAACCCAAATAAATAGTTTTCTTAAATTTATCTTATATTTTTACTGAATTAGGAATCATATTGGCTTCGTTTGGACAAACAAATTATTTATTATTCTTCAAATATAATATTTTTGCAATAATTTCTTAATACATTTCTAATTACCTTTTATCTTACATGCATCACACCTGTTAAAATTCAAATATCCCACATCGATTAGTCAAGAGATCCTGGACTAATTAATAAGGTTCATGGGCTACCCCACTTATCACTAATTGGTTTTAAGTAAGCCATCTCAATAATATCTTAAATAAAAATTAACAAACCAAAATATTTCTATAATAAATATTCTAAATAATATCTTACATAACAACCAAAATATTTCTATAATAAATATTCTAAATAATATCTTACATAACAATTAACAAACGGAGCCATTGTTTCTATTGCTTACATATTGTTATATAGTAAGATATGTGCACTATTTAACTTGAGAAAGATAATGGATAAACTACCTAAATATCCACAAACACATGAAAGTGGGCACACATAATCACATGATAATATATATTGGAAATTTGGAGACAATTTGATTAAATTTGAAGAAAATACCTGAAGAACTACTATGTAGTATTTTGATGTGTATAATTATCTGAATAAACTTGATGAATTATCTTACATTTATCACACACTGTGAATATTGTGCCAATAATAATTTTTTGTCACGATTTCATGCTACCTGTGGCAAAAAGGTACGTATTTATCATGGTTAAAATTAAATCGTTGCAAACCTTTCTTGTCATCCTTGTTTACTTTGGTCTTTTTTTATTCTGTTAATTGCAGTCATCAACTTAAGGTTTTTTTTTTTTTTTTATTTCTCTTGCATTTTTTTTGTAATTCTTTTTTTGAAAATTACAAAAAAAAAAAAACTTAAAATCGAAATTTTTTAAAATAATCTAAGACTGTGTTTTTTTTAAGTTTTCTGATTTCTTGTTTTATAATTTAGGGAAAATCGCTGAAATAGTCCTTAAACTTTTTTACTTTGGCCAAAATAGTCCCTCAACTTTTTTTGTAGCCAAAATGGTCCTCCAACTTTTATTTTTTAGCCAAGATAGTCCTTTCATGTGAAATTTATAAATAAAAATGGTAAAATAAAATAAAATAAAAAATTATGGTGACTACACCATAAAAGGACTTTTTTGGCTAAAAAATAAAGTTAAAGGACTATTCAGGCAAAAAAAAAAGTTGAAGGACTATTCTGGCTAAAAAGAAAGTTGAGGGACTATTCTGGTTAAAGTGCAAAAGTTGAGGGACTATTTTGGCGATTTTCCTATAATTTAATTATCTAGTTATGATGGATGATGATTTGGTTAACAAATTTCAAATTTTCATTTTATCTCCTGAAGAACAGTTAGGGATTTCCTTAGACTCTGCAGATATGGGTGCTAGATTTGATGAATGTAATCTAAGTTTGGTGGGTAAAGTTTATCAGGAAAATATTGCTAATTTGACAGGTTTAAGCAATACTTTAAAGATTGCTTGAGGTTATCCTAAAGGACTTAGTATTGTTGAGTTGGGAAACAATGTCTTCCATTTTTTCTTAAATAAGATGGAAGACATTGATAAGATTATGCTAAACGTTCATGATGTTTTGATGATGACCATTTTTTGATCCTATAGCGTTGGGAAAAATGTGTTAATGATAAGGCTTCTCAATTTTCTTCTTCTCCTTGTTGGATTCAACTCTGGAATATTCCTGCAGAATGGTTTACAGTTGTGGAAGCGAGTAAAATTGGAGGAATATTTGATATAGTTCATGATGTTATTATCTATATGTTTGGTGGCAAGAAGGGTAGACATGTGAAAATTCTTGTTGAATTGAACCTAGTGAAGCTTTATTACGAGGTCTCATGGTGCAATTTATGGGTATTTCATGGTGGCTTTCCTTCAAGTATGAGAATCACCCTTTATTTTGCTTTTATTGTGGATGTGTTGGACACGCAGAAAAAGGATGTTCTGAAAAACATGTAGATTCTGTATATCAATGTTTACATCCAAATTAATCTGGACTATTTTCTGCGTGCTTATCGTTTGCAATCCTCTGGGCAAAAATCAAAATTAGATTTTAGTGCAAATGATGATGCAGATACTCCAGATAAAAAATTTGTCTGGGATGGAGAAAGTTTCGATCAGATGACTGGCAAAATTCTTTTTCTTGCAGTTCAGACAGTTTCAGACTACAGTAGCAATGATCATTTTCCAAACGGTTCACAAAATTCAAAAGGAAAAATTGTCTTTAATCGTCAATTAAATTATCCAACCAAAATCCTACTAAACATAATATGGTACCTTTTTCTACATTGCCTACTTTAACCTACATCACAAATCCTGTTCCACGTGTTATCCCCTTATAGACCTTCCCATTTTGACACCTAGATCATCTACTTCCCCTAATTTCATCTCTAATTTGTCTTTAATACCTATTTCTCAAATACCTAATTCCTTTTCCACGTCTTTGACCCTCACTTCACCTAATTCATCCTTGGACAAAAGTAATTTTCACATGAAATTTAAACCTGAAGTTTTTGATACTGCGATTTCACAAGATTTTGACCGATTGCCTACTTATCTGTCTTTTATTCTGGTAGAGCCTATCTCTGAGATCACTAGATAGAAACTAAGGACACTTCTCTAGTAATGAAGAAAGGAAAGAAGCGCAAGGATGAGTTAATGGCGGATGCTTTTGGTGAAAGGAAATCATCCGGTAAAAGGATGAAATATCAAGTTAGTCCTCCTGTTGGTCCTCAGAAGGTGGTGATGGCCAGTCTTAAATGGATCCAAAAGGATAAAAGATAAACTTGGCTTGGAACCATTGAGGCATTCGTGGGGCTTTGATAGTTCCTCAGCTAAGGGAGGTGATTCGTTGTCATTCTCTTAATTTACTGTTTTTATCTGAGACTAAGAATAAATATGTTGTTATTAGTACTATTCGAAGGAAGTTTGTCACACCCCTAAAACTGAACAATGACACATTATACCTAGGGATCAAATCAATTATACAAGACATAGTACAAGAGTAATAAATAAACTACACAATATATCATTAACCTTCTAAAATAGCCATGACAATATCACAAGCGATATAATAACAACCATAACAATCCTTAGGACATAACTAAATCACACCTATAATAACAACCATAACAATCCAGGACATAACTAAATCACACCTATATATGAGCTTCAAACCACGACTTAAAATAACAATTAGAAATTCGATATATAAGACAAACTCTAGCTAGTCCTTAGGCACATAGGCTTGAACAAAAGAACAAATCTCACACTAAGATGGTAAACTAAAAATCCTAACTCCAATAGTTGGGGTGCATGCTATAATCCCCTCCTAGGTCTGCACTCAACTCAGAGCCTGTTTACTCTTCATGTTGGTCCTCAACTGCAAACAAAAGAGAAAATAACAATGAAATAAGCACATAATGCTTAATAAATAACATTTAAACCCAATTCCGGATAACATGTATCAGATCAGTGCGGAGTGCAATATACGAGACATTATCAATAACTAAAATACAAATGTCAATCAATAAGTTCATAGTTCACAAAAGTCTTCCCAGTACTGAATCCAGTTCTACCTATTATCTGCCCAAGTAGACAAGCCAAAAAACAAATTGTCTATCACTTGTATTCTTGATAGACTGGGTATAACATTTACCAAGCAGAGTATTCAGTGTATCATTTCATTCATTTACTCATAGCCAAGTCCACTCAAGTGACCCATTGAACTCTTCACAAAAATCAATCATTAACACATAGTGCAACAATTGAACAAAATAAATACATTACATAACTAGCGCATAAATTATAAACATACGTACCTTATAAATATTAATCAAACCAAATATACTTACTTTAATATAAGTTATTCAAAGACTGCATTGCCATCCATATACAAGAAATCGATAAAAAGGCGTAAACGTTACTTATCTCGAAAATCAATTTCGTAGACCCTAATTTTGACGGTCTAAAACTCTAACTCCTTATCATCTAAATCAGGAGAGTGTTATACCATTAGGATAAATAGAGGTGTTCACTTTTGGGCGTTACCTAAACTTTCAAATCAAGTAATAATTGAACACAGCCAAGTAGGAGTTGATTTAAATTCTAATGAAAACAAGATCAAAGTCTAAAAATTAGGATTCCTTACTTCAAATATGCACCAAGCTAAAAATTATCCAAACCCTCATTCAAATCTCACCAAAATAGTAGATAAAAAGTCATTTCAAACCACAAAGCAAGTCTTGGTAACTCATAAATATGTTTGGCAATAAAATTAAATCATAAATAACAAAATTTAAGCAAATTAATTTCTTAAAAAACTTGAAATTTAATATGAAAACCATACAAAACATGAAGTAAAACTTACTTATAATGATGAAATATAGATCTAGGAGTACTTTTGCATTACCAATTTGATTTCGAGAGCAAAATTCCTAAGCTACATGTAGGATTTGAGAATTGGAATGAAAGGGTTTTGGAAGATTTCTTGTGGAATTTTTAAAGCTTGAAGATGAAATGAGTTAAATGGAACTGAATATAAGACTTCGTGAAGAAGTCATGTTAATCTTCCAAAATTTATGCTTTAGCCTCTCAAGTTTTATAAAATTATATCTAAAGACTTTTGCCCCATAAACTTTGAAAATGACGAAAAAGGTATAACTATTATTTAACACTTCAAAATGATGTTTATGAGTATTTCAAGAGATACGATCAAGTACAAAAATACATGAAAAGAACGAAAAAAATTGGGTATTGAAAAGTTGAACGATGATAATTAGTTTATTGTAGATCTTGTGTGTGGATCTGGTAGGTTGGTTGTTTTCTGGAATAACTATTTAAACGATGTGAGGATTGTACTACTAATTGTTCTATTGAGTTGCAGTTACAAGATAATTATGGTAATTTTGGTGGTGTAGTTGTGTTTATATTAGTTGTGATAATGCTATGAGATCAGACTAGTTTAAAATATTGTCTCTAAGAAGATTTCTCTAGGTTCTGAATTTGTTAGCTTGGGTGATTTGAATGATATTTTGGGGCCTGAGGAGAAAAAAGGGGTAAGACTAAATATAATGGTTCCTTTAGATTATTTAGGATTTTAGATCCTGGGGAAATCTTCTTTCAAGATTTTTGGGAATAATATGTTGGTTGATATTGTTTATAAAGCATACATGTACACCTGGCTAACTTTTGGAAAGGGGAACGTCTTGTGGACGAAATATTGAACAAGGTACTAGTTTGCTTGGAGGTCTAAGTTTGATCTAGCTATTGTTGATAATATCTCTAATGAAGCTTCAGATCATTCTATGATCTTCTTAAGTACAATTCTCGAGACAATTACATTCAAAAAACATTTTATGTTTCATCAAAGATGGTTAAAATGTACTGGTGTTAGGAGACAGTGGATCAGGCTTGAAGGATTCCTTGTCATGGTTCCAAATTTTATCTGCTAAGTCAAAAAATTAAAAATTGTAGAATGGTTTTTTTTTTTTTTTTTTTGCAATGGAATAAAAATATTAATTTCAATTCAAAGGATAAAATCCTACAACTAAAAAACGATATTCAAGATTTGATGCATTACCCTAATTATTTAGTTGATTTGATGAGGAATCTTAAGAAACAAGTAGGATATGATACTTATAAGGATAAAGAAATGTATTGGAAACAAAAATCTAGAGTTCAGTGGTCGCAAGAGAGAGATAAATACACAAGTTTTTTCCATGCTACTGCATTTCAGAGAAGGAAAAGAAATACTTTGATCAATCTGGAAAAAACTAATGCTACTAGATGTCAAGATTTACCTGCTATTTTCAGGAAATTTCTACTTTTTATTCTAATCTATTTATTATATCTAATCCATCTAACTTTGATGAGGTCATTTCTGGTATTTCTAAAATCATTTGGTATGACATAGATCTGTGTCAAGGGAATAAGTGAAACAGTTGTGTTCTCTATATCCCCTAATAATTCACCTGGTAGTGATGGTATGACCCCTTTTTTCTTCCAAAAGTTTTGGAATACCATTGCTGATGATGTTGTTAAGGCTGTGGATAGTTTTTTTTTTTTTTTTTTTTTTGCTTTTCATTCTAGTTAGCCTTAGTCTTCTATAAATCATACTATCATTTCTCCAAAATTGGCAATCCAACTTATGGTAGTTTCTCATGATTGTCCTATCAGTCTTTGTAATACCATTTAATAAAATTATTTGAAAATTTTTGGTTAATAGAATGAAGCCCTATTTCTCTCAATACATTCATAAATCTCAATATGCCTTTAATCCTGATAAGTAAATTTTGGACAATGTTATGATAGTAAATGAATACTTGCATTACTTAAATGGTAACTATAAAGGTAATGACCATTTCCTGGCTATCAAACTTAATATGTCCAAAGCCTATGATGGGTAGAATGGAATTTTTCAGAGAGAGTGATGGAAAAAAAATGGAGTTTTGTTCTAAATAGATTAGTTAGACAATAAAATGTGTCTCATCTGTTTGCTACTCCTTTAATATTAATGGTCCTGTGGCTGATTTAATCAAACCTTCTAGAAGCATTAGACAAGGAGATCCACTCTATCCTTTTCATTTTCTTCTTTGTTTTGTGGGTTTAAGCAGTTTGTTATCGCAATATGCTATTCAAAAAGAAACAACTGGTGAAGTTCTTAAAATTAGTAGGGGTGGGCCTTGTATTTCTCACCTACTTTTTGCTGATGATAGTCTCTTATTTTGTAAAGTTAATCTTCGTGATAGCAGTAACATTTCTTCATTGCATAAAAAAATATGAGAGTTCTTCTGGGCAGATTGCTAGCCTTGATAAAGCTACTATATATTTTTAGTAAAAATACTCCTCATTCTTTGAAAAGTCAAATTTGTCATTCTTTGAGAAGAGTCCAAGATAAAGGTACTACTAAGTATTTGGAGTACCAATGTTCATTGGTAAAACTAAAACCCATGTTTTTTCTTTTTTGAAGGATAAATTAAGAAAACAGTTAGTGGTTGGAATGAAAATCTTTTGTCTCCTGCAGGTAAAGAAGTGTTTGTTAAATCTGCATTAATGTCTCTTCCAGTGTATGTGATGTCTTATTTTTGTTTACCAAATAGTTTATGTAAAGATATGTCTAGTTTAGTTGCTAATTTTTGGTCAAGTGATGGTCAATCTGGGAGTGCTATAAAGTTCATTGGGTCAATTGGAATAAGTTAACACAAGTTAAAAGTCTTGGGGGTTAGAATTTAAAGATTTTCAGCCTTTTAATTATGCATTATTAGGAAAACAAGTTTGGAGAATTTTTACAAATCCTAATTTGTTGGTTAGTAGAGTTTTGAAGGCAAAGTATTTTCCAAACTCTTTAGTTTTTAACTCTTTGTTACAACTTCTTATTTCTATTTATGGAAAGTCTCATGTCTGCCAGAAATTTGATTGTTAATAAAACAAGATTTGTAGTTGGTAATGGTAAAAGTATTCAAATTTGGGAGGACTGCCTTCTCGTTATACTTTTAAGCCAAAAACATGTAATCCTTTTGGTTGTCCTCCTATGCATGTTTTTGAACTTATTGCATCTGAGCATATTCATGAAATCATAGTTTGGTGAAATAGATTTTTTGTAAAAAGGATGCTGAAATTATTATCCAATTGCCTTTGTCATTTTTCTGATATTCATGATAAGCAAGTGTGGCACCTCTTACTTAGTCTGGTAGTTATTCTATAAGAATTGGTTATTTTCTAGCAAAGAATTTTTCGTCAAATAAAGATGGGTGCTTGAATTTCCTCCTCAATCTAGTTTTGTATCTAATTAGTGAGTGATTTGGAATTTTGTTTGGAAACTACCCATTAAAATCAAAATTAAACATTTCATTTTGAAATGTTTAAATAATGCTTTGTCTGTTAGAAGTCTTTTAAACAAAAAAAATTTCTACTACTGATGTAAGATGTCCTAGATGTGGTGAGAAGGATGAGACTTTACAATATTTATTTTTTAGATGTTATCCTTCTCAACTGATTTGGAAAATTGCACCTATCCAATGGTTCGATTTGCAACATTTTCAATCTAGTTTTTAGCATTGGTAGGAAGCATTGGTTTCTTTACCCAAATTGCTGATTTCAACTCATTTCTTTCTTTTACAATTGTTCTCTTATGGCATATTTGGAAATCAAGAAATAGTGGCTATTTGATCATATTTGGCAATGTATGTTGAAAATGATGTTGTTGCACGCATACATTTTGATGGTTGGAATTTCAGGAAGTTTTCTCTACCGTTGATGTATTACCTACAGAGCTCAATGAACATGGTAATATATGGAAATGTCTTCCAAATGGGATTTTTAAGTTTAATGCAGATGTAACAGTACATAAAAAATGCAAAAGGGCAACTGTTGGAGTGATTGTTAGAAATTCCAATGGTCACCTTTTGGGAGCTTAAGCAAAGAGAACATGTATTTCTAATGTAAAAATTGTGGAAGTTGAAGGTATTAGGTATGCTTTGCTGCAAGCTAAGAAAGAACTATGTGATACTGTAGAAATCTTGTCAGATTGCCAAGAGTTGTCAATTTGATAAATCTAGGCAAGACTGATTATACATATTTGGGTGTTTTATTGTCTAATATTCAAGATTTTAAGAAGTATTTCACCTTATGTTCTTTCACTTTTGTCAAAAGGGAAGGAAATAAGGTGAGTTATAAGTTAGCTCATAAAATTTGTTTTAAGCATTTGTAATAATGTTGAATGGAAGTCTTCCTTCTCATTGTGACTTCTTGATGAAGCACAAGAATATGCAAGCCATATGGTTGTTGTTCGATTAAAAATATAATCCTATTGTTTGTTTAAAAAAAATTAAATCACTATAGATAATGACTATTTACAACTATTTTGGAGTTGTGGTAATTAATAACGTAGAAAATGCTAATTTACTGTCACAGACACAAAAATTTTTACTACAATTTTGGAAAAGTCAAGTCATTTTTTTAGTAGTGAATTTGGACTAATATGTACACTCAAAAATTTTGAAATGCAAATGTTCATAAACAAAGTTATAGTCAAAACTTCTTGACTTTTAAGAGTACTTGCTTCCTTTTACTAAAATTTTCAAATTTTAGTGTTAATCATATGAGGTATACAAAAATAGGCTTAATACCTTTGTGGTTATATATATCTTGAGTTTGAAGATGTTTTGTTGTTATTAAATCTTTGTTCCACCAAAGATAACAAGATCAAGAACAAGATACAAAATTAGGTTACTGAGAATAAATGCAATTACTATGTCATCATATTATGTGGTATTTTATTTTCCCCCAACAATATAAACTTTAGAGTATTTTGAAAACAAAAATATGCATGCAAGACGTTATTGAAAATCACACTTTTTCTAACCATATATCCATTTAAGAAAAAGGTAATTCCATTTAGAAACAGAAAGAAGAAATATTGTTTGTTAAAGATTAAAAATTTACTTAATACTATATAAGAAAGTGGTTTTCTTATTTAGTTTGATTTTTACAAGAGAAAGTTATTTAATGCAAGTTATTTAATGAAAGTTATTTAATGCAAGTTATATATGTAACTTTTTCCAAATTTTGCAACATTTTTTGCTAATTTAAAGCCAACAAGTTAGGCAAGTTACTATTACAATTCAAATTTTCTATATTTGAATCGAATTTATTATGTGGTTGTTGCAATTCTTTACCCTATTTGAAACTTACAATTGAGTTAGAGATTTCCATAATTACATGTAAGAAAAGTTATAATTGCAATTGTTATGCTGTGCTACATGCGAACATTGTTAGTCTTTATAATTTTTTTACCGGGTCTTTTAAAAAGAATGGTGTTTTAGCAATATCAACGAAAATCTAAACTTACTTTTGATGTTATGGCTCAAACTATTAGGAAACGAGATACTTTCAAATCTTTTTTTGATTCGTTGGTCAATATTGTTAATTTGCAATCATTATTTCTAATATTACAAAGAGAGTGTATTAATGTTGTATGAAATTGACATATAATATTGTCAATTTGTAGTCATTAGTTTCAATTTTTTCTATGTCAATTTGTAGTCATTACTTTCAATTTTTTCTATGTCAATTTGTAGTCATTACTTTCAATTTTTTCTAATGTTGTATGGAACTAAAATTATTTTAATTTTAATTTAGTTAATGTGTATGAGTTTATTAGGATTGAATCTTTAAATGTGAATGAATGAAAATGTAGATTAAAGGCAATTCAGAAAGTGATTAAGTTCTTTATTAGTATTTGTTGCAACTAATTACTTTTACTATTTAAATTTTCATATTGCCAATTTGCAGTCATTGCTTTCAATTTTTTCATGTTGAATGAAATTAATCTAATTTTAATTGAGTTAATGTGCATGTATAGGAGTTTATTAGGATTGAATATTTAAATGTGAATGAATGAAAATGCAAATTAGAGATAGTTGATTCTTTAAGGCTTTTAAAAATATGGTTTAGCATTTTATCAATATTTATTGCAACTAATTTCTTTCTCTTTAAATTTCCATATTGCCCTTTTTGTTGTGTGCTTATAAAGTATAAAAATAATGGTATCTTAAGAACAAAAAATATAAAAAAATACTAAGACAATTTGTACTTTTATACATAGCATGGATATAGATATAAATATTGACATAAAGAGATATAAATATAAAATAGGAATATGGCACGTGTGCTGCATGCGTCGTTGATTGTTTTATTGGAAATCATATTTAATTAGTTGTATAAAGAACTATATATTTTAATAGATAATTTTATAATTACATTGCCATATAAATACATTTTTCACTAAAGTTGAATTTATATAAGTAAAATGTTGTTCAATTCAAGTAATATGACATTAAAGAATATTAAGATTTCTAGACCTAATTTATTCTAATAGTACAGTTTTGTAGGAATTATTTTATTTCCTTATTAATGTTATGATTACAATTTTGATTTTCAATTCTATATCAAAACACTTGATTTGCTTCTCAATATAACTTTTTTCATCTTTAACTAATTAACTTTGCTTTGGGGTTCTAATTATCTATTTAAGTTTTACGAAAGCAATCTTTTATTCTTTTTTATTTTATTACAAACACTTTTTCTATCAGATATTGAAAACCGAAAATTTTCTAATATGTTGATTTGGTTTCTCCTTTATGTATAGTCATTTAAGTTACAATATTAAATACAAATATATCTTAAAACTTTATTAAAAAATTTAAATTTCTTGAATATTTCAGATTCTTTATTTGCTTTAAGCCTGATTAGTACACAAATCCTATATACTTGATACCTATGAGTTAAATCATACATTGTTTTCTTAGTAATCAAAATTATGGATTAATTTGTGTCTATCATAATTGAAGTAAAAAATATAGTAAAAATGTATTATACATGTACATGTAACTAAAACTAGCTATGTAATATTTTTAGGTATGTAGAATGCAACTCTCATTTGGTGAATCAACTTGTTTATATATTATGTTAGATTGCATAGCTTAAAATAGAAATAAGAAAATGAAGTTCAAAACTCAATTTTTATTGAAATTGTGAACCTTCCGTCAAATAAAAGTTTTTACTAATATTTATATGTTAGAGCCACTTTTTCCCTTTTCATGGGCATCATTTTTCTATGACAGCTAAAACTTTAACTAAAACCACATTTGTGGGCATAAAAATGTATCTTACTCAAAATATAAAGAAATCATCTTAATTATCTTATTTTTTGTAATTAATTGTGGTACACTCTGTCTATATATGGTTCAAGTATCTAACTTTGGGAAGTTCTACATCACGGAACGGAAACCATCCTATTAACTTTAAAAGATTGTAAGTACAAGGTTTTAAAGTACGTAGTAGTATACTGTACAAACTTTTAAAGTACGTAGTAGTACATTGTACAAGCCTTTAAAACATAACAAGATGGTTTCCTGAAGGGATTGCAAAATTTTCTTCTAAGTTTAGAATTTCCTCCTATAGAAGATTCTTAATTAATTTACAATCACCAATCACTTTAATATATATTTGGGTTATTTGAATTTGTATCCCATGGTTTTTTTAATATTTTCAATTATGAAACAAAAAATACAAGAGATGAAAAATAAAGGTTTTTCCATAGAATAAAGAAATATGTTAGCTCTAAAATAAAATAAAATATTTAAAAAAAACAAAGAGTCATTCCCTCTCTAGTTCTAAATGAGTAAATGTTTTACAATAACAATTTAAAAGCTTAAAAACTCTTAAAAGAATCAATATTTGTTTAACTTGTCAAATTTCCAGTCCTTTAAAGATGTTTAACTAATTATGTATCTACAAATTTTCTTATTTCTATATTCTTTTTTTTTTGTGTAATTTGATCATATTGAATAAGTTACATAGTTGACACTAAAAAATGGGCCATCATAAACCTTGTTAATAGTAGTTGGATTCAACCTACCGCTCATCATCCACTTGAGAGTCATCGATTATGGAACATCTGCAAAAAAAGAAAAGAAGAAGATAACATAGTGTGAGCAAATAATACCCAATAAGCACTGATGAGTCATCTCCATGAGTTGAACATGTTATATATTCATAAAGGTATAAGTAAGAGTTCAATGTCTCATGAACATGCAACATTATATTCAAACTTTACGTATATATGTTTGTCCATTTATACAATGTATATCAAGTGGCAACATATTCTTTAAGATACCTAAGTGAACATAAATCATATGCAAAGTAATAAAAAGAAAGAAGAGAGAGAAAATAAAAAGAAGTTTGAAGAGAGCATACAGGATAATAAAGGATTTAAATAGGGACAAAATATCATAATAAAAATTTATTTTCAAAATTTATTTTTTAAAATTACTATCACGTCCTCCAATATTTAGATAATTACAAACCAAACTCCAAAACTAGTCAATAATTACAAACTAACCCCTGCAAAAAAACACAAGACTACTTTGTGACTTTTCATTAGGGTTGAGTTTCACACACTATTTCGCACACACACACACAGAAATTCATACTTTCACTCTCACACACTCTCTTTTTTTTATATAAGAATACACACTCATTCACATACATATACACACACATACTACATACAAACAAACACACACACACACACACACACTATTTCTCTCTTTCACATGTACATACTCTTTCACACACATGGACACACTTCCTCTCACACACATACACTATGTCCCTCTCAACACACTCTTTCATACACACACACACACTTTATTTTCTATCTATCATATTGTTACACGTATACACACTCTTTCTCACACATCAACACATACAAAGACTTTCATTCTCACATACACATACTTGTACTCGCGCTCTCTCTCTCATACATGCTGACCTGTCATGCTGATACACACATATATTCTATCTGAGATATTTACACCATCTCTCAATTGTTTATTTTCTCTGTCATGCACTGTTCATTATTGATAAATTCATAAATGTAGTATATTTCATGTGTTATTTACCTCAATTTTTATGTCATGTGAGCAATAATTGAGTTAATTATGAGCTTAATTATTTTATTTTTAATTTGTGAAAGTCTTGAATGAAAAAAAATCAAAAAAAAAAAAACAAAAAGTTGGAGAAAAATCGAAAGGAAGAAAAACGTATACCAGCGAGGAGCGAATTTGAACACTGTTCAGTACTTTGAGCATAACTTTCTCGTCCGATCTCCAATTGAGGTGCTTCAAGATGCTTTGGAAAGCTGAGAGAGAGAAAGAGAGAGAGAGCTACAACTTTCATACTTTGAGTTTTTTCAAATTCCATTAGAATCAAGGTCAAAATCGAGGTAGAATCTGAGACTAGTGTACTGGAATTCATGCACATGCTCGAATGAAAGTGTGCACATGTGAGCAAGTCGAGAAAAAGAAATTTTTGCTTCTGGAAATTGGGCACATGAGTGAGAAAATGGTGTGCATGTGCGCACAACAGACTGCAGGTTATGAAATTACTTGTTTTGGAAGTTTTCTCCATCCGATTGGACTTCTTTACGAATTTTATTATATTTCTATCATCTAAGGGGGGCCTAAACCCTAATATATCCCTTATAAATACCCCATTGTATGAGAAGTTGTACATACCTAATAGCCATTGGTTAGAATAGACATTAGGTTAGAAAAATCACAGGCTAGGATTTTATTCTTCTTGTTCAAAACTTCAAACACATCAACTCTTGTTCCAGCTATGCTATTGAGTTTGCTTTCTTCTTTTAAATTCATTTTAATTCTAGTTCTTATTTCAATTCCATAGTTTTAATTTAATCTTCCTGCCTTAACTTTGTTAGTCTTTCATTAATTTAAATTTGCTTTTAGTAAATTTTATTGCTTTCTCTAGTTTTAATTAGTTTTGGTAATCGTTCTTAATTTCTTAGCAATTAAATTAATTTTTAGTCAGGTAGAATAAAATCTTGCAATTGAGTTATCTAACTAGTGAAATATTCGTGAACCCTAGTATTTGACTAATAGTCTTTGTGGGTACGATCCTTACTCACCTGATCTACAAACTCACCTCGTATCCTTGCGAGCACGTGTAAGTGTTAATTAGGGTTATTAAGACTTAATTGTTACTTGTTTGTGAATTGAATTACCTAATCAATATTTACCAGAATAAGTTTTTAGCACAGTTGACGAGGACTATTTTTGGGACAATATTAGGTTAGCGAGCCTGACTAGATTAGACCTTTTATTTTCTTTTAATTATTTACAGTTGCTTTTTGTTCTTTTTAATTTTTCTTTTGGATTTTTGCTGTAATATTCAAACTTTGGTCTTTTTCTTGTAGTTTATAGTAAATACGATCTCATTCTTCCAAGTAACCACTCCATCCAGGTGATTTGGAGATTGAACGAACTATAACCAGAAATCACAGGAAACCACAAGAATCAAGTAAAGGAGTGATCTAAAGTGTCGAAGTCGAGCCTAAGATTATAAATAAGGGTACTGCATGGGAGGTAACCCATTTCCTTTTACATTATGTTTGTCATGTTTTCTATGTTTGTTGTGTATGCCCATAAAGGATTAATTTTTTTTTCCAACTATCGTGGAATATTATTCCTCGATTTTCTTATTCTTCTTAATGTCTTAATGGGTTTAACATTGTGTTTTTGTCTTAGTGTTACAGACGTGTTTTCAACTTGCTTCATGAATATTTATGTCGGGATACACTACATCAACAGTTCTATATTACCAGAGAAGCTTTCCCTTTTTCTCTTTTCATGCTTTTACTTTCTTTAACATTAGGGACAATGTTTATTTCCAAGTGTGGTGTGGGGAATTATCTGTATTTACATTTATTTCGTGTAGTTTGCTCAATTTTTGCTGCAATATTCTAACTTTTCTTTTGATATGAGAGCTTTTTAAAAGTTTTGAAATTTTTTGTGCTAATTAGTGAAAATTTTTGAAATTTTGAAAAATTTTACAATCGCTTAGCATGTTTCTTTGATTTTTCGCATGATAATTTTTGAGTTAAACGGTCATTAGTGAGTAGTTGATATTAATATTTTCCTTGCATGATTTCTATCAATTTTTTAGCACTAATAGCCATAAATTATTTTTATTTTTGAGACTTAGAGATAATTATGTAAACTCATTTATAGTGCATCCCGGAACTTGTTTTATTTCATTTTTGAAGTGAAATGCAAAACTTAATTGGTTTAAAGATGAAGGTAGAGACTTCTTTGGTTATTTGACCCATTCAAGCCAACCCTTATTGAAATTTTATCATCAGTAACCTATTCAAGCCTTAATTGTAATGAACGGAGAGAAACACCATTCATTTTCTTTGTTAAAACTCATTCTACTTACCTTTAGTGAGAAACGAGCCTAATAAAGTCTTTAATTTTTCTATTTTAAAATGTCCCTTAAGAGTTTTATTGCACACATTAATTATTTGGGTATATTAAGGTGAAAGGTAGTTAAATGAAGGAGGAAATTGTAGAAGTGAGTGGTGTATGTTTATGGGGCAAGGAGGGGTACTGAAAAATTGCAAAATAATAAGTTCTTGAAAATATAAATAATGCGTATTACTAGTACATGTATTTACAGGTAGTGCCTATCACTTGTACTTGCATTGGTGTGTTTGCGGGTAATGCCTATCACTGGTACTCGTATTGGGGGTAGACATTAAAAAAATTAATAAATAAATGTCCAAAAAAATGTTGGCATGTTGGGTTGAAATAAAAGGACTTTTTGTTGTTTGTTGTATGAAATTTTCCTGGGTATTTGTTGATTAAGTATGGGGTTATATCTGTGAAGGATTGGTATTTAATGTGTTGGAGAGAAAGTTTATTTTGATGTGTATGGCCATCATTAATTTAAATCTCTTTCTTTGCCTTATGATATCCTTCTCCTTTCCTTGATTAGCCAATACCTTAGCCTTCATTACATGCTAAAAAGTCCTACCTGATTTAAATTGAGTTAGTTGTCTATAGTAGTGAAGAAGTATAAGAAAAGTGAACTATGGGATGTTCAGAAAAGAATTTACATGATTTGAACCGAATATCTTGAAAACTGAATTTTTATTGAATGGCTATATTCACACTCATCAGATTTCATGTCCAAGATTTTATTGGCATTTGAACTCTTGAATTCTTAGATTACTCCCAATGGTGGATTGGTTCTTAATTATTAATGTGGATAATCGTGAAGATGCGTTGGGTGAGGTTGTAATAAGCTTATCTATTTTAATTTTATTTTTGCTTGAGGACGAGCAAAAGTTAAGTGTGGGTTATTTGATAAATTCATAAATGTAGTATATTTCATGTGTTGTTTACCTCAATTTTTATATAATGTGAACAATAATTGAGTTAATTATGAGTTTAATCATATTTTATTTTTAGTTTGTGAAGGTCTTGAAGGAAAAATAAGCCAAAAAGAACAAAAAGTTTGAGAAAAATCAAAAGGATGAAAAAACATACACCGGCGAGGAGCAAATTTGGACACTGTTCGGTACTTTGAACATGACATTCTTGTCCGAACTCTAATTGAGGTAATTTTAGAATCTTTGGAAATCTAAGAGAGAGAGTTACAACTTTTATGTTTTGAATTTTTTCAAATTCCATCAGCATCAAGATCAAAATCAAGATAGAATTTGAGACTGGTGCACAAGAATTCGTGCACATGTGTGAATGAAAGTGTGCGCATGTGCGCAAGTCGACAAAAAGAAATTTTTTTCTTCTAGAAATTATACACATGCATGAGAAATGCGCATGTGCACACAATGGACTGCAGGTTACGGAAATTACTTGTTTTCAAAGTTTTCTCTACCCGGTTGGACTCATTGACAAATTTTATTGTATTTTGATCATCTAAGGAGGCTAAACCCTAATATATAGATCCCCTATAAATATCCCATTGTATGTGTAGTTAAACATACGTAATAGCCATTATTCAGAATAGACATTAGATTAGAAAAATCATAGATTAGGATTTTATTCTTCTTGGTCAAGATTTCAAGCACATCAACTCTTGTTCCTGCTACGCTATTGGGTTTGCTTTCTTCATTTAAATTCAATTTAATTTTAGTTCTTATTTCAATTCCGTAGTTTTAATTTAATATTCCTCCATTTATTTTTCTATTTTATTAATTTAAATTTACTTTTGGTAAATTTTATTGCTTTCTCTAGTTTTAATTAGTTTTCATCATCGTTCTTAATTTTTTAATAGTTAAATCAATTTTTAGTTAGGTAAAACAAAATCTTACAATTGATTTGTCTAACTAGTGAAAGATTTGTAAATCCTAGTATTTGACTAATAGTCCTCGTGGGAACGATCCTTACTCAACCAATTTACAAAATCACCTCATATCCCTGCGAGTGTGTGTAAGTGTTGACTAGGATAATATATTAAGGATTAATTATTACTTATTTGTGAATTGAATTACCTAATCAATATTTACCTGAACAATTATCTCTCGCCCACATAGGTAAAGTCAATTTGTTTAGAATAAATTGACATATTTATGAAGCTAGATATTTTAATTTAGTGTTTCAATTCAGTTGATTATCATAAATACTCCTATAACTTTATTAATGTAGCAATTTAAAAGTTTTAACACATAAATTTCATTTCAACAGCATGAAGGTATCAAACTGGCCCACACATTATGTGCTAATTATAGTTGATCTATTAATTCTTTAGATAGTAAGGAAGGCTTATAACTTCCATTCTCTTTTCTTTCTTGAGAATTATTCTTTTTAAGTTGTTCAAATTATTCTTTAAAAATGATTGTGGAGGGATGAAGATGATGGATCATATATAAAAGGCTCTTTTTCAAGGAAGAAAAAAAATGCTTATCCAACAAAATCGCTGCTTCAAATCCTCTATCTGATTTTATGGTGTCAAAGCGTTTGTCTAGTTCCCAAAACCATGCCACATCACTTGAACCAACTATGCTTCAATTTTCTTTGTGTAATTAGGCCCACAAATTTCGGAACTCTACCATTCTTGCCCTCATCATCTTGGAATGTGGGGAGACCAAAAATAGTTTGAAGATATGAGATCAAAAGCAGGCAAAGACAGAGACAAAAAATGATTGCAAAAAGCAGATCTTCAAAAGGAAGAGAGAAAGAAGATCTGGACTCTTTGCCGACTAATTCCCCTCTTCTGTAGTTGGGAAAAATTTTTGTTTCATCATTGTTAAATTTATTCTTTTCATTAACTGTTGATTTATTTTGAATCCTTTATATAGAGTTAAAATAGTTTCTCAAAAAATTTACTACTCCCAATACCTCTAACGGAAAAAGTCTTCAAATATGCATTGGAATACCGTAGTGAGTTTATTTTCAATCTCCAATATTACTTAGGCATCACGTAAATTCATCAATAATGTACTTCCTATTTAGCTTATATCTAATGTTTTCTATCCCACCAAGAGTAAGCATAGTTCTCCAAAAGAAATTAGTATAAATATAACAAAATGTTTTCCACAACTTGTTTTGCTGATATTCAAACAGAGCAAGTATGAAAAAGTATTCAAGATTTTTGGGCCCACTTACAAACGAAATTAGGGGATTGCTAATTTAAATAATGTGCTATTGTTTTGAAAGTCAGCATGGTTGGACGCCATAAATTGGACACAGGATTTGAAGCCAAATTATATTTAAACCCTCAAATTCTTAGTTAATTTCGCTTGGCACCATACAAAGTTTGAAATTATATTTGACCCCAAAATTTATTATTTTTTTCACAACTTAAAGTCAAATTCTGTTTAAAATTTTATAAAAATCAAGCTAATTTTCACATTAAAATTTTCAATTGAAATACATTAGAAAGTTAAAACCTCAAAATTTGAGATCGTCACATATTTACATAAAAACTCAGCAAAGTCTTAGACGGGTAAGCGGAGAGTACCTACTATTTAGACATTTGAGGACATGCCAAGTGCTTGTGCCATTTAGAGACAGTTGGGATGAGCATTTAATGCTGATAGAATTCTCTTATAACAACCGTTACCACAGTGGCATTAGTATGACACCTTATGGAGATTTATACGAGAAGAAATGTAGATCACCTTTATATTGAGAGAAAGTGGGGGAAAAGAGCTTAGTTGGGCAGAAATTGATTCAAATAACAGATCACGATAAGTGCATGTGAGAGTCACTTAAAGTTATAAAACATTAAGTAATATTTTTGTTGATGCCAATATTAGAAACAAGATCAATAGGTTGTTCATCAACATCAGGAGATGCTGCTCAAAGGTTCTCTATTGAATTCAACTGCATAATGAAAAAACAATAATAATATCAAGTGAATTAACACAAGTTCTTTTTGACTCAATTCAAAATTGGGCATGGGTTGCTTCACCAAGTTGTCACAGGTAGCAACAGAGCCCATTTGAAATGTAGCCTTGATGAACTGCCGGCAGCTTCTCTTTCACTTCGTCCGAGGCCAAAAATTCATTCCGACCTATAGTGAGTGGGGTCTTAAGAGAGTGCCATTCATCGCAGATGCATATCTACCTATGCACTAGCCTTGTATAGGCTAACAAATGTGTTTGTGTCAACTGCAGCTATCGCATTTTTTATCTTCTTTAGTAGCCCTTTTTTGAAGCACCGACACTTTTCAACTTCACAATTCATAACTCCCGAGGCAAAACTTCCCAAAGCACGAAATCTCTATGAATATTGTACTATTGTCGTGCTTGTAGCTGCTTGAAGGAATTGAACTCCTCTCTCCTCTCAGCCCCAAGTAGTGGAGAATAAAAATACTCCAGAAATACCTATCTGAAAATTTACCAAAGTGATTTACCCATTCCTCATGATAGTTCCACTAGCAGCTACATCAACTAAATTCCTCATGGATGGGGTCACAACACAGTAAAAAGTTCGATCTTTCTTGAGGCACATTTAGTGAACTTATTCTGGTAAATCTAATAAGCACTCACATCTCATGTTTATCTTATTGTCTTTACACAAACAACAAACCTCTATAACCTTAAAAGTTGATTGTTTATAAACTATTTTAGATGGATGTTGCAAATTAGTTTGTCCTATTTACCTGAATAACATTCCACATTTCGTTTGTAAATCAGAACTTCAATAATCTGGTGTATGAGTTGCTTGAAAGGATGGCACTAATTAATGTCAATGCCAAATGATAGAGAAAATAAGAGAACTGCGAGTGATTTCAACGATGGCCATTGACTTTATATAACCCCTTTCTATTTGGCAAACAAATCTCAACTGCCCAAAATGGTGATACATTAATAACTGTGTATGGTCCCATCCAGCCTGACTTGAGCTGTTCAAGAAACAACCGAAGACGGTTTTTGTAAAGTAACACTTTTTGACCAGGCACAAACTGGCAAGGTGGTAGGGTAACAAAACGATAAGAAAAAATAGATTATTGTTGATAAGAATATAAAGATAAGGTAAATTGAGTCCTCGGGAGGTGCTTGAGAAATACGGTGCTATAAGAGTGAGAAAGAAAATCTGTTGAACGTCCTCTAGGTGTAAAAATTTCTTACCTTATTGTTCAATTAAAACATGATAAATAAATACAATTTTGTGAAATTTTTTTATATGTTTAGAAAATTGCATATTAATGTTCCATATGCATATGCACACGATAAGAATGTCACGGCACTCTAGCCTCAGATTCTTAGATTTTCAGTGATAAATATCACGACACTGACTTGCAGTAAAAACTATCACACTACAGTGCTAGCCCCTCGGCTTCATCTCTTGATCTTCATCGTGCTTCATGTTCTTCCCATACTTTTCATCTTCAAACATTCCATTCATATACAAAATACATGAACATGTCCAATGATGGCCAAGCATATTTCCATAATTTTCATATATATTCAAACTACAAAGAATGATTTTAGCAAATATCGGTATAGTTAATGCATTAAGTAATTCATTTTAAGACGTAAAAATATATTACCTCTTTTGACTTTGGCAATAATTAGTTTTACCATATTTTTCATTACAAGAAAGGCATCAAGTTTAGCCTATGTCAAAATTGTGCAACTTGCCTTCTTTATTGTCTATTTAATCCTCGTGTCAAAGTTGACGTGTAAAGACGGAAATTGGCTTCTACTAATCTAGATGTAATCATGTCCTATAGTGAAGCAACGTTAATAAAATACATGGTGTCTAAGTTCTCTGTGGAGTAGTCTAACATTCTCTTTGCTTCTTAAATCATTTTCTAAGGTTTTCAATTCCTTTCCTTGTTCATTTTATTTATTTATTTTACTTCAAACCGCTACAAATTGCAATAATATTTGAGTTGATTTATCAAGTCCTAGCCAGCCATTTTGAGCCCCTAAAAATACCATCTCACATCTTTTCACTTTTTTCTACTCAAACCCTATCACCACATCCCCATACACCATTTCCCATTTTCACTCAAACTCTATTTCTATCACCATATTTTTCCCTTTTATCTAAAAGACGCTCAACCCCACTTTTCACCACCAATTATACCTCTCTTCTTCTTCCTCTGAAGTCTGCTTTCTTGAATGGAGTACTTAACGAAGAAATTTATGTGGAGAAGTTCATCAGTTTTGTCATAGAAGGTCAAGAAAGTACGGTGTATAGATTGAATAGGGCTTTGTATGGTTTAAAATAAGATCCAAAGGTGTGTATGAAAATTAATTCTTATTTTATTTCTCCTGACTTTTAGAGATGTCTATATGAGACACTTTATACATTAAATATTGTGCTCGTAATAATATTATTATTGTACTTTTTATGAGCTGTGTCATAACCTAAGTACTTATTTGGTGAATTGAAAATTATGAAGAGAGGCCATATACAAGTGTAATAGGTAGTTATGTTAGCCTGTCTTGACATGTTTTATGCGATTGGTATTGTAAGTCAAAATCAACCAGGATTAACTATTATACTTGCTAATCAAGAGTCAAAGACAAAGACAATAAACAGATAGACAACGAACTACAAAGATTCATCAAAAGTTGTATGAACCATATATAACAGGTCAAAATTCATATCACAAAATATATATGAAATAGATAGTTGTACATCCAGAATATAATCATACCACACTTTGCGGTATAGTTGTTTATACAAAATATAATCATACCACACTTTGCGGCATAAATAGATTACATACATTTTTCATATACTTGTGACATAATTACCAGAAGGCAGATATATAAGACATGCTCAATCCTTTTTGCATCAGAAGATACTTTTAAGAACACTTAACACTTCATTTGAATTCTTATCTCTCATTTCTTCCAATTATGAACTAGGATTTTATTAACCTAAGGTTCCAAACTAACATGCAAAGTGAATCTTTAAGAGATCTTTGAATATTTGAAATTTATAGTGGAGGATGGCAGTGCAGCTGTATAGTGAAATGGAGAAAGATTAGTATTTTTTGAAAGATGAAAGAAGAAAAGCAAAAGGAAAATAAGGAATGTCTTTAAGGCATTTTTATTGATGTGAGTATATGCGTGTGTGTATATATATATTGAAATGAAACAAACTTAAGTATACTCGATCTACTGTAGATTATGAGACAAAAAGTGGACTTCACATGTGATGCTCACAATTTTATTTCACCTTATCTAAGGTGTTTCTAATGACTTTGAATTTTAATGTAAAGCCAGAGCAATGGGTAAATTTTGGTGATTTGATACCACTGCTAGAATTTGGAAGGAAGGCTAAACCTTTAGAGGTTTAAGGAAATTAACTATTTTTGTTTATATATCTTGTATTGTGAAACACAAAAAACATCTTCAAATTTGGCTAATTAATAAGGAAGAAATTTTATTATGGGAAGATATTAACAAATGATATATGTTGTAGGTGTTCTAAACCAATTAGCTTAACTATATAATGTATGAGGGCATAATGATCAAAGAAATTAGTCCTACTTTGATCATTATGCCCTCATACATTATACAGTTAAGCTAATCAAAGTATACAGGACTAATATCAAGCCCGAATATTAATCAATTAAAAGAAATTAATTAGTTTGAAGGTACTAATAGCATATGCCATATAGTAGAGCTTTTCCATAATAAAGTTTTTGCTAATAAGTGTTCTGAAATCTAAATACCAAGGAGTAGTTGAGAGATGTAGGAACCTAGATATGAGATTGTCTAATGATGTAACTCCAGACAACAATTAAGGGCTCGGATATGCAAACAACAATTAGCAGCTCATATTAGTTTATGTGGTTCAAAGTGGTTCAAAGTGGGACCATCGCAAAAGTAGTTTATGTGCTCCTGATTTTTAGAGAAGCTTTATACTATATAAATTAGCGTCATATCAATAGGATTTGGGCCAAGTCCACATCAATTGGCTCCCTCAATCATGTCATAGACATAAAAATCCAAAAAACTTTAGCAAATAAAGTAATTGCACCAACATTTGGGTAGTTTAGGGATTTTAATTATTAAGGAAGGCCAATTCTGTGTTTGTACGAATCTTACGATCCATTGTCAAGATTTGTAGTGATTTTGTTAGTAACAAATGGCAAGTTTGAGGATGGTAGCTCCAATAATAATGAAGGGGTAAGGTGCAATTAACCCTCTCTAAATTCTATGTTTACTATAGTATTTTAAGGCTTTATTTGCGGTTATTGTGTTTTTGCTTAAAAAGGTTTTTTTACATTGTAAAAGTATTTTTTGAATGTTTGGTAAAAATATTGTCCTTAAATTTAAGGGTAGAGGTTTTGATCTCAAAAGTATTTTAGCACAAGTTAAAATTAGTACTTTTGGATTAACTTTTCATTTTAAAATCTTTTTTACATTGTAAAAGTATTTTTTTGAATGCTTGGTAAAAATATTGTCCTTAAATATAGGGGTAGAGGTTTTGATCTCCAAAGTATTTTAGCACAAGTTAAAATTGGTACTTTTGGATTAACTTTTCATTTTAAAATCTTTTTTACATTGTAAAAGTATTTTTTTGAATGTTTGGTAAAAATATTGTCCTTAAATTATAGGGGTAGAGGTTTTGATCTCCAAAGTATTTTAGCACAAGTTAAAATTGGTACTTGTGGATTAACTTTTCATTTTAAAATCATTAAAGATAAATTTTAACCATTCTAGCCTATTTAGAAATTAAGAAGAATATAATTCATAACAGAACACAATAATGTAATAGTATTCACGCAGCGACCCTACTTAATGGGAGTGAAACTTGGTTTGTTCGTTTGTTTGTCCATAAATTTATAATTGAATAAAGATAGAATTTTTTAAAATTCAAAATCATACAATACTAAATATTCAAAAAGTACTTTTGCAAGTTCAAGCCCAAATAATAAAAATTAAGCACTCATTAAGCACTTTTTTCAATGTTACAAAAATTAAGCACTTATTACGAATTTTTTTCAAAACTCTACTAATAAATTATTTTGCGATAAGCCATCACAATTCCAAACGAGGGCTAAGAATTGTACTTGTTAAAAAAATATTATTATACTATAAAAACATTCAAAACACGATCAAGACCTAACTTGACTATAGGCTTTTCCTAAAATATGGCTCTTTCTTATGATAGTTTTTCATTGGCGTCGGGTATGTTTGCTTAAAAAATACTTTTAGACTATAAAAGTACTTTTTCAATTGTTTGACAAATATTATTCCTAAATTTAGAGGTAGAACTTTTAGTTTCAAAAATATTTTTAGCACAAACTACAAATTCATGATTTTGAATTAATTTTTCTTTTTAAAATCATTAAAAAAAATTACACTCATCTTATCATAAATTTATAATTAAATAAAAATAAAATATTTTTAAAATTCAAACATACATTACTAAATATTAAAAAAAAAAAAAAAACTTTTGCAAGTTTTACACATAAACACCAAAAACTCAAACCTCTATTAATTAAATTAAACACAACCCGAGCCTAAGTATGCAACTAGTCTAAAAAACAAAACAACAGTATAGCATAACATAAGCATAGCATAGCAAAGCAGAGCAGCAGCCGAAGAAGAACTGGAAAGAACTAAAATTAAATGGAGAGCATGAACAGCAACAACAATAACAGCGGCAGGTTGGAGCAGACCCTTCAGGATGGGAAGCTCTATCGACACCTTAATTTCTTAATTGTTGCTCATCTTCGTGACAACAATCTCAATCAGGTCATCTACTGTTTTGTTTTCTTTATTTAATTATTTTTGTTCTCTTTGGGATAATTTTTTTTTTTTTTTTAAACTTCTTGTGTGCAGTGTCATTGAATGGTATTTCTTTGGAGACACTTATGCTTAAGCAAGGATTAATTTCAGGCTTTATCATAATAATAAGTTATCCCTTTTTTTTTAACAAAAAAAAAGCTATCTCATTAGGAAGACATAACGAGAATTGGAGAAAACAAAAGAGAATTGGAGAAAACAAAAGAAACCCAACGAGAATTGCAGAAAACAAAAGAAACAATTCTTGGAGGTAATTCTAATTGACTTAAACCCCCTTTAATTTAATTTTTAACTTAATTTTTTTTTTTTTTTTAAACCTTCAGTTTTGAAGCTAGGGCCCAATGGATTATATTAGTGCAAAGATTTAATTTTGACACCTGGGATGCAAATAAAAAGCTGTCCTATTTATTTATATACCGGTCCTCACGGTTTTATTAAGTGGAAATTTAACTTGGCATTGAAGTTTTATGCTTTCAAGCATGGATACTCTGATTTATAAGTTACACAAGTAGCTGTACACTGTTGAACACATGATCAAGAACCTTGAACCGTGTCGGCGGTTAAACCTTAAAAATTGCTTGTAAAATGTTTGGTCAAATTTTTGGTATCAAGAACTTATGAGATCGCACTATAGTTTATAAGAAGATAGGGTACAGACGACATGTAAAAGTAATTTGCTCTATGAAATCATGGTGTACTAAATGTGAAAGTAGTAATTTTGTAGGAAAAAGGTGGAAACATTAGGGAAGATACATGTCTACTCAAATGATGACTTGAATTAGAGAAATCAAATGATTTCTTGTGTAACCTTTTCATTTTATCTCGGAAACATGTGATTCTTAGGGATGATTTGGGTCTGCAATGACAATCTCTATATGTGTGTGTATTATACTAAGAATATAAACATGAATCTAGGCTTAACTTCAATGTATGGCTACAATTTTATCCTACTCATAACCATGACTGTGTCCTATCCTACTTTCCCCAACAATGCTTGGTTATAAGTTCTAACATCATATCTTCTTTGTATCTTATAAGTTAAAGTTGAAAATATTTGAAACTGATGAATTTCATGGGTAAACTATGGAAGATAATGAGCTACTTTTCCATTGTCAAAGATTACGACTTTGTTAAGGGAGGTCTCTATCAAGTTTTATATTCAGAAAATTGGCATACTTGAATAAAAAAACAAGATGGAGTTGTGGATATTATATAGGTTAGAGGTTTCTTATGGATGGGAACCTATACTATCTCCACTGCCTTAAAATTTCATTCTACAGAACTCTGGCATCAAGAAATTGGAATTTTAATAAACTGCTGATTGTTTTCTTGTTTTCCAGTTTACATGCTTGTTGCATTATGCTCAGAAAGGAAATTATTTGGTGCAACCAAAGGGTTAACTTTGAGTCGTCTATGATTCTTAATGTATAACTATGTGGAAGACAGTATTGCAACAATTCAAACTTGTATCTCCAATCCTTTCTGTCTTGCACCATATTTGCTACAGAATTTAGGTGTTTTAGACTCTTAAGTCAGTATTCCACTTATCTCACAGGCTGCAAGTGCAGTGGCCTCAGCTACTATGACTCCATTAAATGTTGAAGCTCCTCCTAACAAGCTTCTTGAACTGGTGGCCAAGGTTTGTATTCTTTGGTAGGTCCCAAATCTGAGTTGACATTTTTCTAGTTGTTTAATATGTCCTTTTGTTTATACACATCAATTGTCGATGGTAAAATGGACTCCCAGTGTTTTTTAAGAGTTTAACAGGGTCTTGCAGCGGAGAAAGATGAGATGTTAAGAGGAGTTCCTTCAGCTTCTCTGTTTGATTCAAATATACATGCAGGATATAGGGTCAATCCCAGCTCCTCGTGCTGCTGCTGTTGATTTCAGGCAATCCTTCTTGAAAATAACCATTATTCCTCGCGGTCTAAGCTTATGCATTGTTGTTTTTGATATCTGGCATTATGAAGAATTCTGAAAGTTAGTCCTCATGCTTTATATATGAGTCCAAAATCAGTAATTAATAATGCAATATTTCAACTTTGAATTGGATTGTAGTTTCAGAAACAAGACATGTGGTGAAAACATAAGGCGCTTTCTGCCTGTCCGATGTGCCATTTTGCTTCTTGTTTTTTCTAGTCATGCATTTCATTGTAATCTTGTTTCCTTGCCATCCTTGATGTGTGTGATGGTTTGACACTTGAAAATGTAGTGCAGTACTTCTAGAAGTTGATAATCTTTGGAAACATTAGCAAGAAACTCAGTAAAATTTCTTATCTTTCCAAATAGCGCCATGCTTGAAACTAAAGGATCCTCAAAGAGCTTTGCAAAGCATGAGACACGACATGTACTCATCAGAGCACAAGGTACCCCCTTTGATCTCGGGTGGTGTTTTGCTTATGATTTCCTGCTCAGTGCGCCAGGCACAAAGCCATTCTTTAATCCATAGGAGTTAATGTTTTGTGCAGAACGTAGCAAGATGTGCAAGATTTAGTCCCGATGGAAGGTTTCTTGCAACTGGAAGTGCTGACACATCAATCAAACTCTTTGAGGTAGTTATCCCTTGGTTGTTCTGTTGTGTATGTTTTCATTTCATTCTCGTAACTCTTTGGCTGCTAAATAATGTGCAGACATCTAAAATTAAGCAAATGATGCTTCGAGATGCAAGAGATGGCCCAGTGCGGCCTGTCATTGCGACATTCTATGACCATGTTCAAGTAAATTTTCACATTCATTGTCTTCTTATAGTAAATCTAGATTTTATTATTGTTGGTCTTTCAGAAATGAAGTTGGAGTATGCCACCAAATAGGTATATGTACTAGACCTCTAGCACACACTTCCATTAAACTTCTATCAATCTACAGATTAATATCACACAACTGAACTTGGAGTTACCGAGCTTGTCTCTTATCTTCACAACTTGTTGCATAATTAGTTGCCTAGCCTTTGCTGATTCTTTCTGAATTGTAACTCTGCTTTTCTTGTGTGACTAGTTAATTGCAGAATGTGGACTGGCAGAAAAACATTGTATGAACTCTGAGGAATTGATTTTGCTTTCCATGCTAGTAGTGTCTAAACCTTTCAAACATTAACAGAAATGAGTCCTTTTTCAAGAATGCTGTCACGTGTATATATGCCGCAGTTTTCTTGAAAGAGACACCTTGCATAACATTTTGCAGTTTCTCTTGTTCTAATTTTGGCATCTATTCTGGTTGTTACACTTCTTATTTACTTTCCTATAGTCTGTTAGCAATTAAAAAAAGAGAACATCAAATATGGGGGAGAAAGGACAAATAAAGTTTCTGTTGTTGTTTTGAAGCCTATTTGGAGACGGTGCATAAGCTTGTACAACACTAAGTCTTTAATGTCAAAAACTAGCTACTGATTTTCTTGAAAGGACCTTGTTATGGCCACCGTGGTTTTAGTTGAAGTGATTATGTCATGTCAAGATTTCCTCTAATTTTATCTAATATTTTCTTGCACTGCAGCCAATCAATGACTTGGATTTTCATCCTCAAAATACAGTTCTGATATCCGGGGCAAAGGATCATACTATAAAGTACAATAGTTCACATCCCTACATCTGGTTTCTTTTTGCATTTCTATTGACAAAACAAAGTACAGAATGTGATCTGTTTGGAATTCTTTTTTGTATGTTTTCAATAATTGAATCCTGCCATCCTGGATATATCTTATTGGAATACTTTTATGCATACAGGTTTTTTGATTTTTCAAAGACAGTGGCAAAGAAAGCATTTAAAGTTATTCAGGTTTGTTGTCACTGTATTAGATTTGGTCATTCTTGAATGAAAAAATATATTTGTAGTTTTCTGACTATTTTTCAATTTTTTGAGATCACATTAAACAGGATACTCATACTTGTGAGGTCAGTGTCATTTCATCCTTCTGGAGAATTTCTTTTGGCAGGTCAGTACGTTCTTTTACATCTGTACTTTAAGTACAAATTTTAGCCATGTTTGTCTTAAGGTTTCTGTTTAACTGTTTTATCCCGTGCTATTTTAAAAACTTGTGTAGCTTTTGTAAAATAATTGGTTTGTTATATGGATTTATCTACCACCTGTAGACTATTCATGGTAGAACTAGTTACAGTCTGAAAGCCAGCTTTGTTGTTTTTTACTTGAGGAGCATCACTACGTTTTTGGAAGTTGTAAAACTGAAATTTCTTTGTACTGCTAATAAATATTTATTGCTTTTAGGACAACATAAATTTGTTTCCCCCTCATCTCTAGTTTTATGATATTTGTATTGATTAAAGTGACATTAAGACACGTTGGAGAATACATTCCTTGAAGCTAAGAGCTCCTTAATGAGACAGATGAATAGGTTATGAGGTGTTTGATGCATTAAGATTAATCTAGACACAAGTTTGATTTCTACACATTTGTTTAGGCTAATAATTTTATGTATTAGGCACTCTAGTGATTGATCACTTGTTGGATTTATAAGCCAAGCTTTTCTTTTTTCTTTTTGTCTATCTTATGCTACAAACTACTATTAATTGTTGTTAATCCTTTGGTCTATATCTTGGAATCAGTGGATCGAGATTTCAGTGATGGTGTCTAAATTAAATCCAGCAGCCATGCAGTGTGTCTTTATTGTTTATTAAAGTTGAACATGATTTATATGTAATACTAAGTGATTTGTAGTTGTAATTACTAATTTCTTGGACTTTCCTGTCATATTGGTTTCTGATAAGGAAAGAAAATGAATACAGGAACTGATCATCCAATTGCACATTTGTATGATGTTAATACTTTTCAATGTTACCTATCTGCAAATGTCCAAGATATTGGTGTTAATAGAGCCATAAATCAGGTAAAGTAACACCTCTTAGATGCAAAACTCCTGCCATTTTTTATCTTCTCTCTGTCTTTCAGTTCTTTTTTTTTTTTTTGTGCATTTTGGGGGTTGAATACATACATAAATATTGGTATTCCACATGAATGATAAGGTGGATGATTCACGTTAGTTATCACCTTGCAGGTGAGGTACTCGTCTACTGGTGGTATGTTTGTTACTGCATCTAAAGATGGTGCTGTACGGTTGTGGGATGGGGTAAGTGCCAACTGTGTTCGCACTATAATCGATGCACATGGAGCGGCTGAGGCCTCAAGTGCGAATTTTACGAAGGACCAAAGGTATAAAATGATTGATTTTGAATAGGGATAGCTTGTAAAATATTGGACACAGAACTATCTTAATTACTTCATTTTTTTCCTTCTGAGAAAACTATGTTACTGGAAAACAAAAAGAATAGCAACTTAATCAAGACTAAAGAATGTTTGCCAGTCAAATAATCTTGTCAACCCCAACTTGTTACGTGTCTGAAAATTTATTCCTACAAGTGCCCGACTCTTCAATTTAGAACGATATTGTAATTTCACTTTACACACCAGGAAGTAATGAGAAATAGAGGGCTTTTTATATGTTTCTTACTCTGTATAATCTGCATGTTGAGTCACTTTTCTGTAAATCCATTTCTTTGTTGTATGATTTACACATCAAGCCACTTTTATGTGGAAAGGAAATTGCTACTGCATGGAACACTGTCAGAACTTCTAATACTGAGCCTATTCAATTGTTCATCTTCCAGGTATGTTCTATCTTGTGGGAAAGATTCTTCTGTGAAGCTTTGGGAAGTTGGCTCTGGAAGATTGATTAAGCAATATCTTGGGGCTGCACATACACAGTTGCGGTGCCAGGTATGTCACATCTGGCTCAGTTTTCTTTCCATAACTTGTATCAGGGTTCATTGCATTTTCTTGTGTTTTTACACAATCTTATTTGCTCCTGATTTTGAAATAAAAGAGGTTTCTGGTAATCAAGTGATGTCTACTAGCTGCTTTCTGGTGGTACTGGTTTTGTTGAATCTAATTCCTATGTTACATGGACTCTCCTCTCACCCCTAGAGTAACCGTGTCCTGCCGTGTCGACATGGGTGTGGGTGTGGGTGTGGGTGTGGGTGTGGGTGTGGGATCCGTGTCCGCATGGTGAACTTTCAATTGGGTACTTTGACTTTTTTACCAAACCAAAAATTATATTGACTTCGACATGGTTGTGACTTCATCACATGAAATGACCGATAAGATATGGAGGAAGATTAAATATGAAGGAGAAACATATGGGAATTGTTTATCAAATCACTAAATTTTATTATAGTTATAACCTTCTAATATCTTCTTTTTCTCAGTGCACCACTATTCTTTAATATTACACATAAACATATTTATTTTTTGAAAAATGAGTTATAAAATAATTTTTAGTTGCTTTATGTCATCAAATTGCATTACTACTATACTAACTACACTTATCATATACAAGCATACAAGACACACCCCGCACCCTTATCCGACTCTTTTAGAGTGTCCCCGTATCCTAGGGTATTCAATTTATGAAATTAATGAATCCGACACCTAGACATGTACTCATACCCGACACCCGTGTCCGAGTCTGGGTAACTTAGGAATCTTCTCTATCATTCCTATGATGTCTACTTGTGTATTGGAATTTATGTTGTAGGTCCTATGGGAGTTTCAGTTTTATGGGTTAGATTCCAAGGATTTACCAAAAACATAATTGCAAATAAGATATTTAGGAATATCTTGTACGTATCCAAATAATGGTCCTACCATTAGAACTATCTATATGATCCTTCATATTCCTTAAAATATACTTCTTGGTTTGAGGCACTAGTTGGGCATGTATAATGCCTGATACATTTCTGCTTAGTGAAGCTGTTAGTGAATGTGAACGCTTGCAAAGGCGGCTTGAAATTGTATGGATTTCTGAGAAAGATGCTTATGTCATACTTGTTTCTTTTCTGCTCACTTAATCATGCAGTAATATGCTTGTGAATTATCCCTGACCTGGTTCTTTTTCTTGTATCTTGCACACTACTCTTGCTTTCCTATTAAACCCTGGTAATTATCGTTTCACATACAAAAGAAAGTGCAACTTTCCTATCAATTTTGAAATCCAACTATGCTTCCGGAACTTCTTATTGAAAAGACCCTGGGTGAAAAGAAAAAAAAAGAAAAGGAAATGATTATGGGTGGCAGGCTAGGCAAATAACTGGCAAATATAATTAGGCCTAGTATTCATAGCCCATTAGGAAAATTCTTATTAACCATTCAAACAATTCAACATATCTCCCATGTGGTACATGGATTTTGTATATCATGTGGACTAAGGAAAGCTCGATCTGTTTGATATAGGCGGTCTTTAATGACACGGAAGAGTTCATCTTGTCCATTGATGAAGCCAGCAATGAGGTCGGTCAAATTTTAGGTTTTGCTAGTCCAAATAGATGGTAACCGTTTGTGAGATTTTGATTATTTGCTTCTTCTTTTTTTGGTTGCAGATTGTGGTTTGGGACGCACTTACAGCAGATTCCTTAAAAGTGGCTCGCTGGCCTTCAAACCATATTGGTGCTCCCCGTTGGTTGGAGCATTCACCAACAGAGGCAGCTTTTGCTTCTTGTGGGACTGACAGGTCAATACGGTTCTGGAAGGAGATTCTGTAGATGCTTTTAGAAGGTTTTGACATAGCGTTGTGGAGTACAAATTTGTTTCTAAAATGACATGGATGATACAAAAACTAGCTGCCATCAACGTATTTTGAGTTCTTTCCTTTTGTTTCCACATGGATTTTCCTCGCAAGTTGTAATAGTATTTGTGTAGGGTTTTGCACTAATAAATGAATTCCGTGTGTTATACATTACAAAGTTTGACCTCCTTTTAGATTTGTGCGTTATGGAGCCCTCTTCTTCACCCTTTTTGTTTACCAACTCATCGAATTTCTTGCACTGAACCTTTAGTTATTTATTGGCTCAGGTTTGAGTCTTGACATACCCATACACAGAAATATATCCATATAAAATGCTTCATAGAGTTATGTTACTATGAAGCAGATGGAAATTGCCCTGATCAGCTGTATATCCAAGAGAATATGGTGTGTAGAATATCCATTATAACTTATAATTGAAAAGCTGGAGGCATTACCAAATCAATCATATCTAAAAGGAACAAACAAGAGGTAAACCTACTACCATGCTCCAACAAGTTACCAAGTTCTGCAGAACTTCGATTCAAGGTCTAATAATGGTTCAAGTTGTTATGGTCACAAAATACATAACATATAGACGTCTGGGAGGATTAGATCTACAACCAACACGAAACAAGAATTGCGATTTGACATACCTATACAACATCTCAGGTAGTCCAGATCATAGAACATAACAGCATGCAGCCTATTTAACTAAATATAGGTTTCACCAAACCAAACACTAAGGGAGTGCTTGGTTCACATATTGGAATTAGAATTAGAATCATATATGAATAATAGGTATGAGTTTTGTACAATGAAATTATTCAAATAATTAATAATTAATGTTTGGTACATAAAACATTTATGGGTATATGTATCATATTAAAAAATTATTATTATTATTTTGTTCTTCCAAACTTTCATTGGATCGGATGTGGGGAAGAGGGATGGGAGAGGAGGAAGAGAAATGATGGGGAGGCTTGTGGGAGGGAGGAGGGCTGTAGGGTGGGGAGGAGGGCTGTGGGGTTGGGGGAGGAGGGAGAGAGGGAGGAAGAAAGGGCGGGGGAGGAGGAAGAAAAAGTCAAAGTACCCAATTGAAAGTTGGGGATGCGGACACGGATCCCACACCCACACCCACACACCGGGGGGAAGACCTGGAGGGGAAGAAGGGGAAAAATAAATTTGATTTGATTTTTTTCTTTTCAAATTTTGGAATCAAATTTGGAAATTATTAAAACTCTCAATTTAGTTGGGTATTGAAAATTGTTAGATTTTTTAGTTTTATTCCAAAATTTCAATACCCATACCCGTTAGTCAAGTATCTGTATATGGGAATGGATCAAATTCCTGATTCCCATACACTCATCCACCACATCAGCTGAAGAAGTTTATTTGATGTGAATGAATGTGAACCAAAGAGTACATCTCACTTGCCGTAAACCGAATCCATATAGAAATTTTCCCCCCTCTTACCAAGCACCCCAAGTGAACCAAATATATGTTTTGCAAAACCCAACACTAAAAAGTTTCCAGAATTTGTTTTATCAGGTAAAAATTAGAAAATAGAAGAAAAACACCAAGAGAGATGATGCCAGATATCAGTAGTGGCAGCAAAGACGCACTTTTAAGTAATTGAAAGAAGCAAATATGTAAAGTATCTTATTGGGTAGGGTCGTCATCACAGCCAATTTGAATTCATATTAGTAGAAACTCATATCCAATTTGCCAACTGTTGTATCACAAACATGGACCAAACAACAAGCAAAAGAAGAAAAATGCTAAGCAACCTACCCATGAAAACATGTGTTGATGAACTCAAATTCCTTGCAACACTTAAAAAGTAGTCCAGACACAAATTACATTTATCAAGTTACTCAAAAAGCTCGACGTGTCATTCGCTTTGGCTTCTTTACATAACTTAGTCTAAGTTTCTTAAGAGTCTTCCTCTTCCTAGCCATCTTCTCAGGCAATGTTTCCCTCTTCTTCTCCTTCACAGCTGTAGGTTTCTTCTTCACAAATCTAGGATCCAACTTATAAGCCTTGGGTTCTACAAGAATCCCATTACTCTCTGCTTCCTTATAAAGAACATTTGCTTTATCCAAGCGCCCATGAGCACACAATTTCCCCATCAACAAGTCAAAAGTCTTGATTCCTGGTTCAAGACCATCCTCTTTCATTTTCGCAAATACACTCATAGCATGATCAATCCTCTCAATCCCACACAATATCTTTAGCAATCCATAATATTCTTTCTTATCAAGTGCATCCCCGTATCCCGCCGACTTCATTCTATCAATCATTTCGTCACCCTCTCCAACCCTGGCCGCCTGATACAAACTCCTAATCAGCAAAAGAAATGTGGTTTCGTTTGGATAATTCAACACCCCCACTCCCCCATCCTATGAAACAAATTCATTGCATCCTCAGTTTTCCTAATCTTACACAAGTTACTAATCAACACGTTGAAGGTCTCCACATCTCGCGGAACACCCATTTCTTCCATTTCCACCAACACATTCTCCGCTTCATATTGAAACCTAAACGGATCCTTCTTCCTACAAAGCCTACAAACACAATCAAGAATGGCATTATAAGCGAAGGTACTAATCTCGAACCCTCCCCGATACATTTCTCCCGCTAACCTCTTAGCCTCGTCGAGTTTCCCATCAACACACCACCCTCTAATTAAAGCATCACAAATATATTCGTTGGGGAAAAACTCACCAGCCAAACTTTTGACCATTTTTTCGGCATGACTCGCGAAACCATGTTCGCAAAGCTTGGAAACAATCGTTTTCAAAGAATCCAAATTCCTCGGAAACCCGTATTCCTTCTCCATTTTCTCAAACAATGCTACAGCCTGAGTCGGCCGGCCGGCCCTAACTAGCCTATCAACCATAGATACAAAGGATTTAACCCCAGTTTTTCCAATCCCATCAACAAGAACATCATGGGCAGCCTTAAAATCTTTCCTCCTACCAAAATAATCAACAAAACAAGAAAAGAATTCATCGTCAACATCAAAATTGGATCTTGAACTTACCCATTTGAGGAAATCAAGAACCGGTCTCCCAGCATCAGTGGAAAGATTCAGTACGTTGAGGACCACAGCCGGCGTGAGAGAAACGTGTGAGAAGGAAAGATCCAATCTTTGAGATAAGGATAAAGATTCAAAATCTGGGTTTTTGAGAAGCTCGTTAGAAAGAGACTGGGCTATTGTTTCTTCATCTTCTGCAAAAGGGTTCTTTTCTGATGAGGAGGAGGAGAAGGGTCTTGAGAAAAATGGTTGCAAGAAAAAGTGGGTGGGGGTGGCGGTGGCGGAGGCGGTGATGGGACTGGGAAATGGGTGGTGGAGTGGTGGTGGTTGTTTGGATTGGGGGAGGCCCATAGGAGAGGGCTGGGAAGTGGTGGCGGTTGTCTGGTGACTGGTGAGGAAGAAAAGAGGCGGAGGAGTTTATGGAGGTGGAGGAGGGGGGTGATTGGGGAGGTGCGTTTAGGCATTTTGAGTACGTGTAGTGTGTGTAGAAGGACGGGGTAAATGGCGGAGATAGGAAGGGTTCCCCTACCTATCTATCTGTGGGGTTTTGGGGGGTTTTTGGGAGGAGAGGGTTTCAGGTTTAGCGGTTTATCAATAGGTCGGGTTCGTATTTTGGGTTTGAGTCTGGTATTGTTGTAAATTAAATTTTATACAATAAATGATATTAAATGATATGCATAGTGGAGATCATTTGACTAGATTATCTTGTGATTTTTTCAAGTTGGATTTTTCATGTAAAAATCTTGGTATACTATGTTTGTTTATTTTTCAACTTTATTTTGTTTGTTGATATCATTGCTTGGTTTGTTTGATTATCTTTATCTTCTTTAGTACTTGGAGAATGTGAAATTGAATTCCTGGCTGTTGTTTACTCTGATATTTGTGTGCCTGCACTAGTACCCTTTCCCAACAAGTGGTATCAAAGTAGCCAGGTTGGGCTGCTTTAAATTGGTACTCATTAAAATGGATAACTCAACAGACTGTAGTGTGATGGTTAAATTGACAACTTCAAATTATTCAATTTGAAAACCTAGAACGGAAGACCTATTATACTATAAAGATTTGTATGAACCTATTTGAGTTTATAAGGGAAAACCAAGTGAGATGATTGATGAAAAATGGGATAGTATGCATAGGAAAATTGTTGGTAATATTAGACAGTAGATTAGTCAAAGCATCTTTCACCATTTTTCCAAAGATAATAGAGGTGATGAACTTTGGAAGAAACTTGAAAATATAGAAGAAAGAAAAACTGGTTTAAATAAGTCTCTTGTCTTAAAAAAATTACTTGTTTAAGGTATAAAGATGGTGCTGACATGTCTGAGCACTTGAGTAAAATTCAGAACTTGATAAACCAGCGGCAACTACTTTAAATATGAAGTTTTTTTATTATTCTTTTTAGAAATAAAAAACTTTTGATAATCCATTTTTAGTTTCTTTTGGAACTGTTAGACGTAATTTTTTTTGTCTTTAAAACTTTTAGGATTGGATGATGAGGTGCAGGCTTTATTGATATTCAGTTGACTACCTGACTGTTGGGAGACAATGGTGGTTTCAATTAGTAATTCAACTCCAAATAAGGTTTTGATTATGGCAATCACAAAAGAGGCTATGATGAATGAAGAACTAAAGAGGAAGGAAAAAGAAATTGAAAGCAATTCTCAAGCCCTGGTGATAGAAAGGCAAAAAAAAAGAAAGAAAAGGGAAAAGCAAGAGCAGAGATCCCTACAACAAGAATGACAAATCCAAAGGTAGGTCCAAGTCAAGGAGCAATAGAAAAGATATTAAATGCTATCATTGTTTAAAAATAAGACATTATAAGTTTCAGTGCAGAGGCTTAACAAGAGAAAAGGGTAAAAGCAGAATGGATCTAAGATACAAGAAAAGAATGGTGAAGAGGAAACAACAGCAGTAGTGGCAACACATGATGATATGTTTGTGTTCTATGATGATGGTTGTCTCAAAATTATTTGTCATGATAGTGATTTGGATAATTGACTCAGGTGCATCGTTTCATGTTACTCCACACAGGCACTTCTTCTCAACCTATATTGCAGGAAATTTTGGCTATGTCAAGATGGGAAATGAAGTCTCATGCAAAGTTGTTGGCATGGGAGATATATACTTGGATACAGATATAGGGTGCCAGTTAATTTTGCAAAATGCTACACATGTTTTTGACATTCGTCTTAACCTTGTTTCCATAGGCAAACTTGGTGATGAAGACTACCATAGTAACTAAGGAGGAGGTAAATGGAAGCTCACTAAATGGAGTCTCATTGTTTCCTAAGAAAATAAGTAAGGTACTCTCTACTTGATACAAGGCAAGTTGAAGAAAGGGAAAGTGAACACAGTTCAAGATTCTTCCATTGACCTTCTAGCACCAATGATTTGGACATATAAGTGAAAAAGTTATTCAAACAATTATTCGAAAATAGCTCTTTCCTGAAGTAAGAGGTAATGCACTTAAAACTTGTGTTAACTACATATATGGAAAACAACACAGAGTTGCATTTCAAAAATTTCCTCCATCTAGAAAATTAAATCCATTAGAATTGATACACACTGGTGTTTGTTATATGAAAGATAAGTCTCTTGGTGGTGTTGGTTTATATTGTGTTATTTTTATTGATGATTTTGGTAGAAAAATGTGGTGTTTTGCCTTCAAATCTAAAGTCCAGGGTCAAAGACTTTCACAACAAAGTTGAGGGAGAGACTAGCAAGCAGTTGAAGTGTGTTTGTGCTGACAATGATGGTGAATACAAGGGACCATTTGAAGATTATTGCAGGTCTTATGGAATCAAAATGGAGAAATTAGTACCAAAAACTCCTCAAGAAAATGGTGTAGCAAAGACAATGAAAAGATCAATCATGAAAGGAGGATATTTGGATGCATACTTTCCAATGCTAAATTGCCTAAGTCCTTTTGGGGGGAGGCAATGAAGACAGCAGTCGACTTGATCAACTTTTCTCCTTTAGTTTCTTTGGAAGGTGACATTCCAGAAAGAGTTTGGACAGAGAAAGATGTATCATTCAAACGGTTGAGAGCTTTCAGTTGTAGAACATTTGTTCATATTTCCAAAAATGAGAGGTCAAAGTTTGATGTCAAATCGAAGCAATGCAATTTCTTGGGTTATGGAAATGAAGAATTTGGCTACAGATTATAAGATCCTTAAGATAAGAAGGTAATTAAAAGCTGAGATGTTGTCTTCATTGAAGATCAAACCACTGAAGACATTGATATAGATGATAAACCAAGTTCCATGAATAAAGTTCCTACTAGAATGGATTCAGTTCCTCCACAACCAGTTCATCTTGATCACAGGAGAGTTGAGCCAAAACAGGGAGAAGATGTTGATGATGAACTTGAACAAGAATCACTACTAGTTCAACGACTACAGGATCAGCTTAGGAGATCAACTAGAGATAAGAGGCCTTCCAACAAGTATAATCCTAATAAGTACTTATTGTTGATAGATGGAGGTGGACCAGAGTCTTATAACAATGCTCTAGAGCATGAAAAGAAATAAGAATGGTTAAAGGCCATGAAAGAAGAGATAAAGTCCTTGCATGAAACTACACTTATGATTTGGTAAAACTACTTAAAGGAAATAGAGTACTAAAAAACAAATGGGTATACAGGTTGAAGACTAAAGAAAATAGCTCACATCCAAGGTACAAGGAAAGATTAATTGTGAAGGGATTCGGTCAGAAAAAAGGTGTAGACTTTAAAGAAATATTCTCTCTTGTGGTCAAGATCTCTTCTATCTGGGTTGTTCTTGGAATTGCAGCCAGTTTGAACTTAGAAATTGAGCAGCTTGATGTAAAGATAGCCTTCCTACATGGTGACTTGGAAGAAGAAATTTACATGGAGCAACTGGAGGAGTTCAAAGAAAATGGCAAAAAAAACCTTGTATGTTATCTTAAGAAGAGCTTGAATAGTTTAAAACAGGAGCCAAGGCAGTGGCATAAGAAGTTTGACTCCTTCATGACAATCATGAGTATCACAAGACTACAGTTGATCAACACTTGTTTATTCTAATCTTCTAATTAAGTTAGCTCATTAGTATGACCTTGAAAATGTTTAGATTGTAATAGATTAGGTACATGAATGCAAATTATATTATCCTAACTATATGTTCTATGATTCTCCTAATTTGAATGCCTGTACCTTTGTTTCTCTCCATTTGTCTTATATGCATGATTTTCTAGTGTGTCTGAAGTCTGAACTTGGCCAATATTACAACATGATGTCGAAGGGAAGTCCTATTATAATACTAAAAAAGTGTTAATTACCTGCATATTTTGTTATGACTTTTATCCAAAAATCCGCAGGCAACAAGACTTTCCACGGATTTGGGCGCCAAAAAAAATCCGCAGGTAAAAAGGCCATGGATAATTGTTTGCAAGTCTGTGGATAACAAAATTCGCAACAAAATTTCCTGCGGATTTTGATACGAAAATTTACATGCAGATACTTTCCGCATCTAATTCTGCATCAATAATCCGTTAAGAAATTGTTAAGGACTTTTAATGGGGATCTTGCTGCGAAAAATATCAACATGTAAATTTTTACATCAAAATCCCCATCAAAATTCGCATAAAATTCCGGAGTAAAATCCCTAGCAAAAATCCCCAGCAAAATACCCATGTAAATATGTCGTAGCAAAATCCGCCAGAAATATCCACAGGAAATGCCGCAAGTAAGAAATATCCGCATATAATTCTGCAGCAAAATTCCCAAATAACTTTCATAGTAAATAATTTCCGCAGCAAAATCCTCAAATAATTTTGACAGTAAATTTTTGTTAATGTTGTTTGGTTTTCTTACCCCTGTACCATTATGTCATATTTCCAGTAATTTCACCTCAAATAACAATTCACATTCAATAAATATAATATGAAACAAATTCAAATACAAATACTAAATATTACAATTAGTTGTCTAAATAAACAATCAAATATAATCTAATCATCTGAGCTACCATCTGCATCATCCTCATCATCTGCATCAGGAGGTGGGGAATGCTAGCGACGAGAGGATCCAGGAAGATCGTCCAACCGTTCCATCAAAAATTCAACTAGCTTCTCGTTTCAGATAGTTGGGCATGTAGTGAAGCTTGCTCTTTCTTCATTTCTTCATTTTCCAATCTCTCCCTTTCCAGTTGGGCTTGCAGTTCAGCATTAAGGGAGTGGACTGTACTCCTGATCCTCTCATCAACATCCTCAGGTAGGCCGTATGGATGTGAAGGTTTGGACGAGGAACCCTTCATTGTCCTACCTAAAGAACCAAGACCAGCAACACTGCCTTTCTTCTTTCCTCCCACGGTGTCATACCAAATATCCAAGTCAGATGGTAGATGCTGTGAGTATTGAGAACCATCAGTAGACATATTGTCATTCTCAACAGTACTTTGAGATGATATTTCAGCCTTTTTAAAAAGCTTCTCAAAGCTCTCCTGCAAAAATCATACAAAAAAGGTCAACTTTTTAGAAACAAGAACATTAAAGGAAAAATCAAAAAAGAATTGTAATCAAGCCTTAATGACTTACATAAGCAGCTTGGGCCCGAGAATGAACCCAATCTCCCTCCTTCTTCTTATGGGTGCAGAAATAGAAATCAGAGAATGGCGGGTCTTCACCCATCTCAGCCTTCTGTAATTAAAACAAATAAATATTTTCAAGTCATCAATAATGAACACATTTTAATATAATAAAGTATTAAAACTACAAAAAATTAATTAGTATTACCATTTTCCTGAAATGCACTCTATGCGGTATAGAACTGCCCGTATGCAGTGATGCACCCGCATTGGAGTCCCTGTTCTTCTTATTCTGCTCGAATTTTTGTTTGAACTCTAGGGACTAGCAATATTTATTCAGGTCTGCCCATGCACTATCCCCTATCCAACAGGGTTTTTTACCATTTTTTCTGACTTTTTGTAGCATCTTGGCTAGCCTAACCTACCCCTCTTTTCTCAAAATTCTCTCGCACCGATGCATTATGCCTAGGTGGCCATCTAAATTTTTTCTGCAATGTTGAATGTAAGTTGTCATATAACAATATGAAAAATAGAATTACCTAATTAATTAATATATTGAAACAATATAGACAAAAATACCTGAAATTCCTCAAACCACATGTCTTTTGTGACTGTAGAAAACTTCTTCCACGAGGGTTTGCCTTCTTCAAACTTGGTATTTATGCATGCAACAATGCCCTCAATTGCTGGTTTGTGATGCCAAAGCCTAGTTACAACCAAACAAGATTAATACAACTTGTTATCTTTGTGTAAACAATTAACTTACAATTTTATGTTTATTATGAATAATATGAACCCATCTTCATCGAGCTCTATCCAAATCAGTGTATCATTTGCTTCATTTTCAATGGCACTAGAAGAACTGGCAGCTGTATGAAGGGCACCAGTGGGAGAGGGTATCAATAAGGGATTGCTCTGAGACTGATGAAGGGGAGGCTGAGGAATTGGTTGAGCTTGAAGATTTTGCTGAGATGTGGACGGACTAGATTGACACATGGCACGAAGGTAAGCAATGGGATTAACTCAGGAATGTGGGCATTTGTTTGTTGATCTTGTGATGCTTGGGAGCGTGCGGTGAAGGAACTTGGGCTAACATGCCTGCTGCTGTTGTATTCTCCTTTTTTTGTTTCTTCCCAGTCTTTTTGGTTTTTGCTCCTCCTTTATCTCCTGCATCGGCCAACTACTACAGCCAATGAAACCAAGTAAGATAAATCACAATCCAATACAAAATCACATAGCAATAATATGTAAGGATTGATATTGAGACACAAATTAGAATATCAAAAACAAAAAACCTTAAGGAATTATTTTAGTTTATGTACCTGTAAAAAAAATAGAAATACAATAATTAATCAAGAGTCTCAACATTCCAAGACTCCATATTATATAGCATTATAAAAATTAGCATTTGAACATCAATTGCTTCTCAAACTAAGTTTAAAATCAAACAAGTAAATGTTTTTTGGCGAGAAAAGCTAGACGAAAGATTGGACAACCCCTCTTGCCTCTTTATCTATGTTGTTGATAATACAATAGATATGCAAGACAAAATCACATAGCACTAATATAAGCAATCTTGAAAAAATAACATGAACAAAAGGTACGTTCAAACCATAAAATAATGGAAATGAAAAAATAATTATTCTTATACAAAAATTATTCTTCGTATAGAACTATTAGGATACTTATAGATCTACTATTCTGCCTATTCTTCATCTTCATCTTCGTCTTCGTCGTCTTCTTCTTCTTCTTCTTCATCATCAACATCTTCTTCTTATTCTTCATATTCTTCTTCATCTTCCTCTTCCCTTTCTTGCCTTCCACCTAAATGAACTTCTTCACCATTATGTTCATCATCATGCTGCTGATCAACTGGATTTTCATCAATCATTGCATTAAAATAGGCTTGATCCTCTTGATAAGCAGTTTCTAATGCTTTCTCTTTTTTGTTATCCACAACCGCGGTTAGCTTATTTTTGATAACTACCCACCAATCACTTTTGCCAATTTTCATTTCTAGGATAAGGGCAATAATAAATTTGAGTTGCCATTGCAGCAAAAACAAAAAGGTCAAACTTGTGTATTTTCGATTTTTCTTCACCTCAATAATTCCATACTTCTCATGTACTTTCACACTACATGGAGATGTATCAAACCACTCATAGTTGAATAATATTAGATTCTTTATTGGTTTGCCAATTTTCATTTCTAGGATAAGGGCAATAATAAATTTGTGTTGCCATTGCAGCAAAAACAAAAGGGTCAAACTTTGTGTAATTTTGATTTTTCTTCACCTCAATAATTCCATACTTATCATGTACTTTCACACTACATGGAGATGTATCAAACCACTCATAGTTGAATAATATTAGATTCTTTATTGGTTGTCCTGGCCACTCCAATTCAAGAATCTCTTTGAGGATACCGTAACAGTCATTGCAAGCTGATCTGTTCTGCCTTGTCCTGTGCCCCTAACAAACACTCCATACTACTGTATGTTTTTCTACCTTCACCCCATACAGTAGTATGAAATTTATAGCCATTAATGAATATGATAGGCCATGACTTTGCAACTCTCAATGGTCCTAAGGCCAAGTAATGCAAATGAGGATTGTGTGACATGTGTTCCGCGTTATTGGTCACCTATTAAGTCTATCTTGTTAGTAGAACATACATTGACAATATTGTATATGTTATACATATCGAATTTAAATACTTACCTACTCTCGAAACCAATAGAAGAAGTCAGTTTCAATTTGTTGATCAATAATAGCTTGGCTAACATTACCATACATACTTCTCACTTGATACTCATACATGATGCACTAGAATTATTGATATGGTAAAAGCCTTATCCAACAAAACATATTTACAAACTTAAAAGGGGCACTACTTACCTAAGATATTCTTTAACCTCCGTACAATTTAACAAAACATGTAACTGGGCAGCTTGCAATAAGAGTCTTTATCACTTAGCCATCGAGTTGTGTGCTTGCCAACCGTACGCCCAGGAAAATTGAAGATTGAAAGAGTTGATTGTCTTTCATCATTGTCAACACCATCGTCATTATGATGAACTCTATGTCTACTACAAAGGACATGCGGCTCAAAGTAATGAGAACTGAAGTACGCTATTTCTTGAGGCACATATGCTTCACATATAGACCCTTCTATATGAGCTTTGTTCTTCACAATCTTTTTAATCTTGTTGAGAAACCTAAATTTTGGAAAAAGCCTTGTAATCCTGAAATAATTCATATGAAGAATAGTTTTAAAAGTTGACAAGAAATTAATGAGCGGTTGCTTACCTTTCAAACGGATACATCCATCGATATTGGACAGGGCCACCTATCCTTGCCTCATAGGGTAAATGAATTGGCAAGTGCTCCATTGAGTCCAAAATGATAGTGGAAAGATGCGCTCAAGTTATTATGATAGGAATGTTTTCTTCCATGCTTAATAAATCATGATCTTCCCGTAAAATTGTTGCACACAAATCCCTAAAGAATTGGCTCAATTCGATAATTGGATTCAATATGCCATCAGGAAGTGCACAGAACGCTATTGGAAGTAGACACTGCATCATAAAATGGCAATCATGCCTTTTCATCCCAAAAAACTTTGCCTCTTTCTTATCCACACATCTAGCTATGTTGGACGCATAGCCATTCGGCATTTTCAATCCCTGTATCCAGTCACATACATTATCCCTTTGGGTTCGAGTTAAACAAAATTTGGCTTTAGGCTTTCTCCAATTCCCATTGGCAAGCTTTTCCAAATGCAACTCTGGTCGCCGACAATACTTTGCCAAGTCCAGTCTTGATTTTGCATTGTCTTTGGTTTTAGCTTTGTTGTCCATAACAGTATGAAACACATTGTCAAACACGTTCTTTTCTATGTGCATGACATCGAAATTGTGTCGAATGAGGTTATTTTTCCAATAAGGCAAGTCCCAAAATATGCTTCTCTTGTCCAATTATGATTTTGACCATATTCAACAAAGCGGACCTGCTGACTAGTGTCAGTTATCCTGGGAAAGTGATGAACTCTCTCCCATAGTTGGTCCCCAGTCAATCTCGGAAGAGGGATAGAATGCTCTTTCTTTCCTCTTAAGAAGTCATTTGCATTCCTTCTAAAAGTATGATCAGGATTCAAAAATTGACGATGACAGTCAAACCAAGAATTTTTCCTCCCATTTTTCAAATAGAATGCTTTTGAATGCTCCATACAAATAGGGCATGCTAGTTTTCCAGCCGTACTCCACCCTGATAACATGCCGTATGCAGGGAAGTCTCCAATGTCCACATCAATGACGCCCGCATTACAAAATTTTGTTTCTTATAGGCATCATAAGTCGAGACACCATCAAGGGCTGTAAATACACATCGATTTTACTTTTTGGATTGTGTGGACCTGGAATGATCATGGTTAAGAACATGAAAGGGAAAGTCATGCACAATTCAGGAGGAACATTATAAGTTAAGAGTAACAATTATGGGCTAACAAGAGTAAGGTGTTGCAGATTGGCTAAAAGGAGTAAACCCATCAGAACACAAACCAAGTCTGACATTTCGAGGCTCAGTAGCAAAGTCAGGATAGGTGCGATCAAAATGTTTCCATGCTTCTCCATCGGACGGGTGACACAATACACCTTCCTCCCTACAATTTTTCTGGTGCCACCTCATGTGCCTTGCTGTAGTCTTCGAAGCATATAAGCGTTGAAGCCGTGGAACAAGAGGGAAATAATGCATCTTTTTACGTGACACCTCTTTGCAATCATGTGTATGCCCTCTACGTTCTTTATAATGAGGTACATGGCAGAACTTACATTCTCTCAAGTCCTTATCATGCTTCCAATACAACATGCATCCATTGATACAGCAATCAATTTTTTATCTAGTAAGACCCAATCCTGCTACTAGTTTCTTTGCACTATAAAAATTAGAAGGAATCTTGTTTAAAGAAGGACAAACTTCATTCATTAGTTGTTTAGCTATGCCATCAAAACATCCACGGGGCATATTGTAGTCAGATTTTAAACTCATCATCCTGGCAGCTGCCGACAACACCGAATGCGTCTCACATCTAGGCCATAATGGTTCTTGAACTAGACGCAACATATCATAGAACCTAGCGGCATCCATATTTGGAGGGTCCTCCACATTTTGTTCACCTTCTTGACTAGATCTAACCCTATAGCATCATATACCATGCCCTGATAGCTATTGACATGTTCATAACTGCCTGTAGAAGGCACACTTGTTTGCCCATAATACATGTCAAAATCACCCCTTCCATTGGCTGAATCCATATCAAAGTTTAAATTAATTCGTAGTGCTTCTTCCCCGTGTGATGTCCAATACCAGTATCCAGGTTTAAAACCTTTCCTCAGAATATGAACATTTACCATATCAGGGACATGGTGTCACTCATTTTTGCACTTCACACACGGACATTTAATAACTCCCTCAGTTAAATAATTTGGTTGTTGACAATCAAAAAATTTATAAACCCAGCCAAACCCTCCAAAAATTCTTTCACATATCCTCGGCAATTTGGAAGAAGCCTATTATACATCCATCTTCGCTGCTCCGGGATTTCCATTTTTCCTAACCAAACTTATGATTTACTTACTCTCCTGATAAACAATTAATTTCCAAACAAAAATAAGAAAAATATATTCTACAGGGTGGAGTTCATTTAAGTAATTGTGCAGATGTATTTATGACAAAATTTTACCATCTTATTATGCATTTATGCCCAAATTTTTATATAAATATAAAGAATTATATTATAGCAGTTTGAAATATGTATAATAAATAATAGTAGTATTATAGAATATAAATAATCTTAATATTTTAAATAAATAGAAAGTATTTTATATAGGCCAATTATTCTCAATGAAAGACATGCTAGACATAACTATTTAATTAAGGATATATTAGGTGGGATAAAACAAAGGAAAAAAAAAAAAGGTTATCTCAGGTAAGATTATATGACTAAAAAAAGATAGGTGATTGTATCCTAAAAAGTAGGTAAGATTATATGATGAACAATTTAATTATGTTTTTTTAAGAATTATATTTCATTGAAGACTAGTATTTTAGGTATCACAAACAAGGGGAGAAATACTTACATTTGTATATAGATTATAGATAGATAGATGGATATAGATTATAAATACAGATGCTTACTTAGAACAAAAGCGGCATGACAGAAAATTAGTACTACAAAATTCATTTTCGTTTGTCCCGAATTTCTCAAACTACTTTACTTTCCAAGTTCAACGACCTCTCAAGTTCTATATGCTATTATCCGCCGGGAGAGGGGGATGGGAAGTTTGCATTTTTTAATGTATACATGTAATTCATTAGGATGAGCTTAGTGTGTTTTGTCAGAAACTTGATCAAGTGGTTTTCCAACTCATATTTTTTTATTGGTGATGAACAAAAATTATATGGAAAAAATGTTATTTAATTAAACTACTATAATTAAAATATGGATTAAAGATGGGAGACTCTGATGATTTTATACAAAAATTCCGAAGGGATATGCTTGTAAGGTTAAGAAAATTAGACCAAATTAATGTCTGCACCAATTCATTGGACAAGAGAGTTTTTACATGCAGAGCATTGCAAAATTATAAAATAAATCCGATCTATGATATTTAAATCAAAAAGTCCATGATACGAGTTCAATAAAAAATTACTCTAGAAGATTTATGATTATTTTTTTAATCACAGATAGAAGCGAGACATTTGCAAATTAATTAAACCATTCAAGTGTCAAGTTCAAGCAAGAAAGAGCTACCAAACTAGTACTAGGACCCTTTAATTGTCCGCCAACAATGAAAAAGAGAGAAAAGGTAGAATTATCCATGGACAAAGCAAACACAAACAAATAAGTTTTTATTCTCTTTATTGGTTAACAATTGAAATGGGCTTTTTTGTCTTTGTGGCATGCATTTTTTCTTTCTCAAATTGTGTTGCTTAATTATTACATCATCAAATAATCACCACCTAAATAAAACATGATTAATTGCAGCTTGTAACTTTGACAAAGACAATTCGGTGATGACGATTGATGTAGAGATTAATTTGGTGGTGTTATTGGAGTTAATTTAGCAACTGAATTTAGTTGAACAATAGATATAAGAAACAACGAAGCAACAAAGGAAGAAACATTAGTGGGACAAATAACTGAATAAATAGAATAGGAGACAAATTTTTGCCATTTTCTTCCCAAATACAATAATCCACGAAAAGTCCCCAAAATTAAAATTTTGAGGAAGTAATGTAATTTATGCTATATAATTTTTTTTGGGGAAATAAAATTACAAAAAAATTCTATAGTCCAATAACAGAATTATATTGTTGTACTTTTAATGTTTCCTCGAAATTATATTGTTGTACTTTTAATATTCTTGTACTAAAATGTCAGCAATTTTTTTTTTTAATTCATAAGCAATTACATATTCACACCTTCAAAAATAAAAAAAATAAACAGCCGCACATCTAAAAAAAAAACTAGATTGTTTTTTTTTAGATGTGTGAATGCAATCCCTAGAAAAAGAAAAACTACAAATTGCTACCAAAAAAAAAAAAACTGAAAAAAAAATAAAATACAAATCTTAGGGAAATTATAGATAACAAACACTTACAAATCCAAAAAAAAAAAAAGGATAAAAAAAATTAAAAAGTGGAACCAAAGGAATACATTACCTTGCAATTGGAAGTGGTGCTCGGCCGGATTGAGGAAGTGGTGCTCGGCCGGATTAAAGAGGTGGTGGTCAGCCGAGGAGGAGAGAAAAAAAGGAAGAGGAGAAAAAGAAATGAGGGTGAAGGGTACGGGAAAGAAAGAAGGAAAAAAGAAGAAGGGTGAAAGAAGGGTCAAGCGAAGAAGAAAGGGAAATTGGAAGAAGGGGGCGGGTGAATGGCGGTAGAAGGCGGCGGAGATGGATGGAAAGAGGAAAGAGGGTTTTTTTTTCCCGATTTAATTTGGGAGGAGAAGGGTGGATTTTCTAATTATACATTTTAATTTGCTGCGGAATTTTCCTGCAAAAATTTGCTGCGGTTATTTTCCTGCGGAATTAGTTGCGAATATTTTCGCATGTAAATTATCCGCAGCTAATTCCGCATGTAAATGTAAAAAAAGCAAAAGAAAATTTTCCTAAAAGTTCGCAGGTATATCCGCAGTAAAATTTACCTACAGATTTTGCTGCGTATTTTTTGTAGACAGATTTATTTTATTTTGTACCTGTGGAATTAGTTGCGGATAATTTACATACGGCTATATCCGCAAGTAATTGATTCCCGTGTCATGGAGGGAATTTTACCTGCGGATTTTGATGCAAATTTTTTAATCCGTAACAAAATTTTATTCTACGAACTAGAAAACTAAAATCCGCAGCAAATTCCATATCTATTACCTGTGCAAAAAAGTTGCAGCAAAAATCTGCATGAAATATGCAATTTTTTAGTTATTTCGTTGCACAAGCTCAAAACTTTACTCGATATGTTCTTACATCCGTCTGTATTGGCAATGGTAGTTTTAATCTTTTCAGCAATTTAGCTGATGTTCTTGGCTATAAGTGAAATGAAGAATTCAATATTAGCTGACTTATGGTCGTTTTCCTTCAATAGATAAACTTTTTCTAATCAACCATGTTGGTTGACGTTCTCTGACTTCATTGTTTACCAAACAAAATTTTCAATAGCAACTCTTTGACCCCGATGAATAAGACTTGGAAACATGTCACCTCTTGATTTCATGGTATATCCGGCGGTTGCATAAGATAAGTAAAACCCAGATCAACTAAGAGCCTATGACTAGGAGTCCTTTGATTTGATGATCAATCCTTGGATAATGGTTTAACTTAGATGAGTAAGCACGTTGGTCATTTGCCTTTGTTCTTCTCAGAATCTTGAAAATAAGCTATATTATATCAAGTCTGAAGCAGATTGCTAGCTTTGTTGTGCTAAAGCTTTTCTTTTTAGGGAGAAAAGTTATTCTTGCTCATTGCATTTTGCTCCTCATTGTTAACAAAAATTGGTGTGCTTAGAGTTTATATGTTCTTAAGCTTTTTATTATGCTCCTAGAAAACAAAAAAGAAAAAACGATCCCCATATAAGGTTTCTTCAGAATCTAAAGGCATGTATTATCGTTTCCTTACCTTATATGATGTATCCAAGAATTGTCAAAAGTGGAGAAGAATTCCAAATTTCTCTTCCTAGTGAATGCAAAATTTTGAAGCTTATGTATTTGTGGGTATGAATTGAATTCATGCAGGAAAGTTTTATACTTTGACAACAGTGCCAATGAAAAAAGGTGGGACAAGATAAAAGACAGATTACAAACTGTGGTCGACTCCTTTAAAATTTTCAATGTCTAATTTGGTACCTTGTCATGTTTCTTACTTCATGGATTCAGCCCTTAATTTTTTTTTTTCAAATACATGTTTTGGAAATTTTCATATATTAGGTTATTCAATCCATATAGATATGAGCATTTTTCGGTTTGAGAAAAAAAACCAGCTCTTTCCATGTTGGATACTGTTGTATTTCTCACCTTTCAATCTTTGAAGTCCTTCTACTTTTCAAAAACAAGGCTTTTCCTTTCCCTTTCTATTATCCATTTTATCTAAATTTTTTTGCATTGACTCTATTATCATTATGTAGTGAAAAATTTCCAGTTATCTATATTGAGATTTTGCAGAAAATATACAGTAGTTGAGCTTATTCACCAGTTTAAAACAAATAAGAGTATGGTAGCCATTAGTTTGTGATGTTACTGAAAAAGTTTATGAAACTTTGTCATGATCTTTTGCAAAATGACTAGTAGAACAGACTTTACCAAGTTCAGTGCAAGTTGAATCTTCACAGAATTTACCAATTTCATTTAATCATGATGAACATTTAGCCTTGCGAAAGTCTTCCTTAAGTTTCTGATATGGAGCTTCAGCATGAAAACAACTTCTTTTGAATTCCTCAGTATTTAGCCCTACAATAAAACCAAATTGTAAGCTGACGAAGGTTGGTTCAAATAGTAAGTAGATCTACTAGATCAACAAAAGATATCGAGTTCAACTCTCGTTGGTTTAGTTTCATCCCATTTGGTAGCTATGGAAAAAGAATGTAATCTACCTTACCTGCTTAGATAATATTTATATTCATAATACATCAAATTATATAACTAATAATCTTTTCAAATGAAATTAAACTACAATCCCTATCTTCAAAGACTCATTTGATGCTTATAATGTGCAATGCCAGTACCCCAACCTCTCCACCAAAAAGATATATGAATTTATTATGCAATGCATGACAATTAGTAGCATATGCATATGTCAGGCAGCACACTCCCTCTAGTAGGGTCGAAATAGTCACCAATTATCAGCACCATAATCATGTAAAAGTTGCCTAAATTTAGACCTGTTGTAATTGTTGAGGTGAGATTTTTGTTTAATGATGTAAACGAAATTAGCACAACTAACTCAAACAAGAAGTAGTAAAACAAACTCGAACAATCACCAAATCTCACCCATACTTTCGTAAGTATACGAGATAATATTGTAGATAGTAATAAGTGAGTATCGTCCTACAAAGAGAGGGAAATTGGGGATAGTAATTACTAAATTTAATGAATCTTTGTACTATCTATGTACTATAATAAAAGATGGAGTTTGAATTAATGATTTAGAAATCTTTCCAAAATTATGCTTACTATAAAATTTAATTACTTTATTATGTTTCCTAACTTGAATAGCTTTTTCTAATTATTTAGGTTATTTATGTAAATACTCCTCAAAGAGTAAAAGGGGAAATAAAACCTACTTTTAAGACTTCATATTAAGAAATAAATTTGATTGAAGTAAAATTTACTTATTTAATAGAATATTAGGAATGATTTTAGAAATTAAAGAAGAGTAGGAAATAATTTTAATGGGATAGATTTTAGAAATCAAGCAATAATAAATTAAAATTTACTTGAAAAATAAATTTACATATTTCATTTATACTTTTGGACCCTTAACGAGAAAAAATCTTAAAAGATAAATAGGAAATAATAAATTTTTAGATTTATATTTAGAATTAAGTTTAATTGAAGCAAATTTTCACTCATAGAGTGAAATTTTAGTATAAATTTGGAAACAAAAGATGAATATTAAATAAAGTTCTTAAAAAAATTAATTGATTTATACTATAATAAAATTAAAAATTTTAGACTTATATTTTAAATTAAGCTTAATTGAAGCAAATTTCCTAATAGAGTAGAATTTTGTTATAGATTTAAAAATAAAATATGAGTATTAAATAAAGTTATTAGAAAATTAATTGAATATATACTATAATAAATGAAGGTGTTTGCATTTAGTTTTAGATTTTATTTTCCAAGTCACCACCACTACAAAATTTAATGATTTTGTCATATTCCAAACTTGAATGCCTTTTTAATAATGTTTTCAGTTATTTATGTAAATACACCTCAAAGAGTAAAACAAGAAATAAAACCTATTTTTAAGACTTCAATTAGGAAATAAATTTGATTGAAATAACTTTTCTTATGTAATAAAATATTAGGAATGGGTTTTAAAAATTATAGAAGAGTAGGAAATATTTTGATTCCGGATGAGTTTTAGAAATCAAGAAATAATAAAAATAAAAAATTTACTTGAAAAATAAATTTACATATTTCACCTATACTATTAGACCCTTAAAGACAAAAAAAATCTTAAAAAGGTATACATGAAATAAAAACTAATTTTTTGAGACTTAAATTAGAATTAAATTTGATTGAAGTTTTCTCATACAGTAGAATTTTGGGATAGATTTAGAAATTGAATATGAATATTAACTAAAGTTTAAAAAATACTTAATGGAATAAAATTTCTCATTAAATAGAATTATGCATATAATTGTTAATAACATTCATAGGTTGTGGATATATTAATAGACTCAACATTTATATGTAATTAAAGAAATTAATAGTTTACTAACAACAATTAAAAGGAAAAGAAAATTGTATTTGAAAAGTAAAGGAAAAGAAGGAAAATAAGGTTATTTTAATTTCAAAGAGTTAAATACCATTTTGGCAATTTAAACTAAGCAAAAACTAAATATGGCCTTGATTTGTTAAATTGAAAAGGACTCGTTTTGACCTCCAAATTGAAAAAAGATTTTAATATAGCCCTCCAAATTAAAAAAAGTCTCAATTTTGTCCTCAAAACTAAAACAAATGTCCCAGTGTGACCCCCAAAGTTGAAAAATTATAAATTTGTTCCTCCAAAATGAAAATCTATTCTATTTTGTCCTCCAAATTCTTATTCCGATTCCAAAAAAATATCATTAATATTTTAAAAGTACAAAATTTTAAAATAAAGTGCATCTATACAAGTAACAAAGTGACAAAGGTCATTGATGTATCAATAGTTCCAAAAAAGAATGAACAAAATCTGGCCAAGGATTTAAAATCAGGAAGTTTGTGATTCGATATGACCTTCCAACATGGAATGGCTTTGGCATGTGGCTCTGAATTTGTGGCTTTATAAATAATTTTCCTTTAAAATATACTTTCAATCTTAATAATTACTTTGCTGTCAAAATAAGATTTTTGTACAAATTAGAGAGTTCCATTTGATATCTACAATTTTTCAAAGATAAATTTTAGAAATTATATATGCAAATAAAACTTTTTTTTGGCTTATGAATTAAGTTAAATAATTGTAGGAATTATCTTTAAACAAAAAGTAGGACTTATCACGTTTAAAACTTTTGGATTTTTTAGAGAATAATTCTGAAATATTTTTCTAGTTTTGATAAAATAAAATAAAAAAGAACAAAGGAGACATAAATTTGCTTCAAAACCTCAAGGCCATCTAAATTTGAATTAAGAAAGAAAATATCCTTCACAGATATTGTCAATATTTTCACCTTCTTTCCTCTAGCCATTTATTTTGTCTTTAATGTTTGTTGGTCCCAAAGCAACCTAAGAGGGGGGGGGTGAATTAGGTTCCTAAAAATTATGCTTTCAGAAAATAGTGAGCTTTTTAATTTAAATGCAGATATAATAAATTTACTAGAACAGTAAAGTAAAGAGACTTAAAATTGAACAAACAATACTTCCAAACTAGCAAGCTTGAAGTATCAAATCTCTTCTGAATGCTTCACACACTTGGTGAGCCAATAATTTTTACAAAGTTGAGAAGTTCTTGCTCACACTAAAACTCTTTTAGTTGAGCCAAGAATCTTACTTACAACCACACTTTCATACAAGATTATCACTCCACTCAAAGTTGAATTGCACTCACAACTTCACACTAATACAACAAAGCACTATAGTCAATTTGCACTCAAATTACTCTTTTCTTAGGCTTGTATTCAATGTATTAGATGATTTATTCAGGTTATTAAAGCACTTATTTATAAGAGTAATAAATAGTGGTTTCAACTACTTCCTAACGGCTAAGTAATAAATGCACAAAAAATAGCTGTTGGGGTTTCGGACGTCCGAGAAGGATTGAATGCGTTCGAGGAAGCGTCCGATGTTCTTTCAGTGTTGTTGAGAGGCTTCGTTCGGACGTCCGAGCATGCGTCCGGTCCTTCGTCCGACAGAGGTTTCGGACGGTCCTGAGCTTCCGAAAGAAAGGCAGTAGGATCCCATTGTGTATATTTCTGCCAGTTTGTTCGGACGATGCAATGCGTCCAAGGAGTTTTGTCCTAGTTCGGACAGTTCTGTGCGTCCGAAAGGTCTGTTCCTGCAAAAGCTTGTTTTACAGAGTTAAGTGTTTATGTCATCATCAAAATAAGGTTTGGAAAACATCAATGTTGTTGTCTAAACTTTGTAAGATGAAAGAGATTAGTTGTCTAAAATATGAAAAGAATTTGGCTTCTATGCAGTATATTAAAAAATAAATATAATGTAAAACATATCTTTTTGATTGTTGTTAAACAGATTAGATAAGTAAGAAGGGGTGAAAAATGTGGTCCACACCTATTTTATTTTTCTTAAAAGAACATAATCCTTATCTTACAATTTTTACTTTGCTTTTAGCTCTCTTTTCATACATTAAATAATTATCACATAGTTAATCTAAGTTACGCCTTTCCTATAATAAAATATTAGTTCATAAATTATATTAGATAAAATTCTTAATAGATAATTATTGTCTTGCTATTCAAAAATTTATTGTTGTTATCTTTATACTTGTAAATATCTAATGTTAAATATTAGTAACCATATAAATAACATAATAAAAAATAAGGATATCAAATTAGTTACTAATTAGATTTTAACTAAAGTCTGTTTTGTCTAATAAAAGTTAAATACTAAATGTTTATTGTTACTTTTGAATTATTACTATACAAGTTGATAGCCATTGCAACTATATGTTGTTAATTTTATTCTATCAAATAAAATTTATAATATTGAATATTTACCTTTTAATTTACTACTATACAGATTGATAATTTTAATATAATGAATTAATCACTAAATTTCACGCCGTAAATTACTAAATGGTGGTAGATTATTTTTCACTTTTTCCTTTTCATGATATAATTCCTATATTTGTGCAAATTATATATTTAAGAGATTTTGTTTCCTAAATTAGAAATTATTATTTAGTATTTGCACATAAATGATTCCTTCGTAAGTTGGTCCAAAGAGAGGTATAAGGATATATAAGAATGATCAACTATCGCAATGCGCTTGATAAATACAAAATTGTTAGGATAGAACTTGAATAATTAAAGAGAATAATGGGTACAATAAACTCTATAAATTATCAACATTTTTCAAGACTACATTACCCTCTTTGAATTAAATTTACAAAATGGATATAATTATAAATTCTAATATATTTCTTGTCATACATTATACTCCAATTTGATGATACTTTAAACTTTCCTATTTTTAAAGTTAAATATGGTATCAATAAATTCCTTGTAGAATACTTCAATAATTCTGAATTGGGGAAATGAACTTCTATTTTAAAAATTGCAATATAGATGTGTTATGCACGAGCCACAATTATTTAGATTTTAGGAAATTACTTGAATTACTAAACTAAACAAATCTCTTATATTTCTAGCAAACTAGATATAAAAAAATGCATAAAAATCACCTATGAACAAATATTTTTCTAAACTCATACGGACTACACAAATTCTTTGGCATAGTTTTAAACATTCAAACAGAAATTATATAAGTGAAAATTAATTGAACTAAAAATTATAACAATTAGTATCTCTTACCATGCTTTACTTTTTAATTCATAGCAATAAAAATCAAACAATTAGTATCCAGATGTGTAAAGAACGTGATCCCATACTAGTTTAGACAAAGCAATAATTAGTTTATCACTAACTACAAGTATTACTAGGAAAGCAATTATAAAAAAAATACTAAATTAACTAATTTAACTAAGGAGAGCAAATTAGTTAACCTAAGAAAATAAGAAATTAACACTAATTACTATACTAAGAAACATACTTGAACTCATAATAATGCAATAAATTTAGTCTAATAAAATTACTCTAGAAAAGCAAGTAAATTACTCTAAGAAAACTAATAAAGTTTAACTTAAGAAAGAAAATAAAATTAACACTAATTGTATACTTTTAAAAAATGATTAAAACAGAAAAGCACTTTAAACTAATCTTAACTAATAAAGCATTAATTGGACAGTAATAGAATATTTGAAAATTATCATTTTAGCAAAATTAAGAAATTCTATTAAATGGCTAGAAATCTAAAGTTAAAACTAAGAATTTTTGGTTTAAAAAGAGATTTTAATGAAAGTCCACTAAATTCTAATGGATTGAAAGTAAATGATTAAAGATTAACTATGAAATCACAAAAAATAGAAAGAACAATAAGAACTTTTTAGGAACTTTATATTTTTACCCTACTTGGATTGCAAGAAAGCTAAATAAAAAGAAAGTAAAAATTATATCTACTTGTAGCAAATTAAAAGTCCACTAAAATTAACTAATAAAGATTTAAACTTGTAAGAAACTAAAGATTAGATCTAAAGATTGAAGGGAAAAAAACATTTAATTAAAGAGAAACTTGAAAATTAAGAAAATATTTTTCGCTAAGCTAAAACTAGATTAAAACTACTAAAATCTAACTACACTACTACTATGTATCCTATGGTAGAGTACAAGGTTAGTTTAATAGGTGGCTTGAACCATTAAAAGATTGCAAATGGTAAAATTAAACTTTTACTCGCAAGTGCATGCCACGGTATCATAATTAGTACAAGAATCGATACTGTTGTAGTGAGCTCAAATAAGGCATCTAGTTCTTCATTGATACAGGGTATCATTTCTTATACAAATAGCGACACCGCGGTATGGAGCCTACTTTTAGCATTCTTGAATTTCTTCTTTTTATCTGTTTTGCTCCTTGAATCTTCTATTTAAGCTCAATATCTTTTAATCTAAACTTGCAAGATACAAATAAACTTAATAAGCAACAAATTACATTAAAACTAGCACTAATATAATGATATTTTCACAAAATGCAAATACAAATACTATATGCAATGAAACTAAACAAAAACACATAAATCAACTCAAAAATTCAAAAAATACCAACAAAATGCTAGAATAAACAAGCAAAATAACTCTAGTTTATTAGAGTTATCACACCCCCAAACTTCTTGTTTTGCTAGTCTCGAGTAAAACAAGAAAAGAAAAAAACATAGCTAAACATGTAGACAAGAATACCGCCACCAAGAAAATTGAAATGTTGAACTCTAGTGCCTTAATCAAAAGTGAAAATGTGGTTTTAACTCAAAAAACTCAATATTTCCATCCACTCCTTCATTTACAAAAGCATAAGCTAGTTTTAGATGCAAATATTACTTCTACTAATGAAGTGTTCTAGAAATGCCAATTGAAATACAAAGTGAGCTAGAGTAAACAAGTTAATTTTCTCAAAAATTTGCTTCAAGTATAGAAAAATCCTCAAGAATTAGTTTTAAAAAAGTAGAAAGGGATGTAAATGTTCATGCAAAGATATTTGATCTAGCCAAGGATATTAATCGAAGAGATGCTTTACCCTGACTCTCAAATCTCTAATTGCCCAGATTAAGGATCATTTAGGACTTCTAAAACTTTTAATGTAGGTTAAGGTAACGAGGTAGGATAAATTTGGATAAGAGTGATTTAAATCACTTTAATCATTCCAATATAATAACACTCTTGGACCACTATCCCATACATAAAAGTTCCAAAAACCAACATGACTTAACCAACCAATACTTGAAAGCAAACACATTATTTCTAATTAAATTAACTTTTGAAAGTAAAATGAACCTCCTTTATTCAATAATGGATTATACACTTCCTTTTATAATTATGAAAGAACAATAACAAAACAAAACAGATACTAAAGAAGAAATATACGCAATACTGAACTCTAGACTTTATTTCCCATCAAATGTACAAAAACTTTCCTTCTAATCATCATAAAAGCCTTAACTATTACATTGGAGAACTAAGATGGGTTCCACGACGACTAAGGTAATGGGATCAAAAGATGACAAATAAAGAAAGTGCAATGGTTAAGTTATGTAGTTGACAAAGAATTTAGGTTATAAGGTTCAACGGGGACACTAGGGTTACACTTAATGTAGAATAGGTTTTTTGGGTCAAACAATACAAAAAATACCTATATCATTTCCAAAATCTGGCTAATTAACCTAAACAGGGAATTCACACTACCCTAATTAATGTACCAAGCCAAATCTCACAAAACCTACAAAATATCCAAAAATACAAGTCCAGGCAATATGATCAAACAATGCTTAATTCATTTCTTTCTAAACCCAAAACCAATTTCCAATAACTTTGAAATGTTTAAACCATATCAACAATCAATTAAACTTGGCATTAGACAAACACTTAAAGGAAAAAATAAAGTTTGATAGAAAAACTAGTTAATAACACCATTTTATGAAGTAGTTCAAAACTTTGTTGAGTTTCAAGGGTTAAATTCCATTTTTACTTGAATTTCTACCTATGTTTAACATTTAATTTTAGCATTCTCAAAAAATAAAAGATAATATCATTCTCAATAAACAAAAAATAACACCCAAAAACTTGTCGTTTAATTCTAGCGATGAGTACAATTCATCCTACCATTCATCCAAAATAAAACAAATACATACTATCATGATTGTAATCAAAGCATAGAATGCATAATTGTGAAAGATTAAAGTCCTACCAGATTGGCCCAAGGACTTACTCAAAACCAAATAACCGACATAAACAACAAGAAACCAAGGTATGAATTACGAAAACCAAGTAGTCATCCTGATAAGTTCAAAAAAAGTAAATCAAACCACTCAAGTGCAAATATAAAATCTACTTGGCCTCAATTATCTGTCTTTAGCTATTTATTCTAACAAAAGTAGCTAATATTAATATCCTAAAAGCATGAAGAAACAATTATATAAAAGTATTAATAAATGCTAAGGAAATAAAAGTAAAAATATTTCTTCCAACTCTCAAAGATCTTAAACTAATAGGGGAATTGGGAATTCAAAGATGTAAGGATAAGGGTCATCTCCAAGTTTGGCAAGAATCAAGGTCCATCATCAGATTAATTAAGCTCTTTAATGACCAACTCATTATCATCATCTGCTCCACATGTTGACTTTCTTCAAAATCTTCCTTGTGAACACCTTTAGTTTCATCCACTAGTTCAGTCACCTCTTACCAGTCATTGTTGTGATGCTTGAGTTGACCTCTTTTGTGGGGAGTAAAAGTGTTTCCCTCGGGGAACTTCATAATGCCAAGTAGGTAGTGGCGGTGGATGAATCCATGAGTCCATATGGAAGGTTGAACATTTAGCACCATCAATGTCATATTATGGTGGATTAGCATTTGACTGTAGGTCCAATAATCATATAGTTAATTTCTTTAATCTTCACTTTGTGGTGCGTTCAAGACATTATAGTGTTGCAAAAAGGAAGCTTGATGTGGAGTGAATTGAGTTGGTGGTTTGACAACTTCCTGATGCTTTATTGAACTGATCAACCATGTTATGAGCACACTCCTTGTTGATTTGGACGCTCTCAAATGTTTGAGGCTCTCCAGGAATCACTAGGCATCTTGCATCAACACATAAGAATGAAACAGATTATAGTAAATAAAAGCTAGGACGATTTGATAACCTATTATTTATGAACCCTTGCTGAATCAACTTCCTAGTAGCTTTAATTTGCATGCCCTTTAGAATAGCATAGACTAGAAAGGCCTTATCCTTATGTACCACACTCATAGCTCCTGATCCCTTACAAAGTAAAACCAAATTTTGGCCAACAATCTTTACGAGGAAGTTTCAAATAAGCATCACCGGTGGCATTCGTAATCCAATTCATATCTCTCTCTCACAACCGGTTTTTAATTGCCTCTATATCTTTCTCACTCTTAATGAATTCTCTATAGTCATGGTTGGAAAATTTGGTGAGTCATAAAAGGCATTAATCTTCTCAGTAGAAAAGTCTACTGATTTACCCCAAACTCTACACTTGTCATCCACCAAAACAAAAAGATTGTAACAAAATTCCTTAACTAGGTTAGTGTAGCTGGGTTTTATTTTTTGATTAAAGCACTCCTATTGCCTTCCAATCAATTGAGCTTCTAATTCCAACCTATGATAGTCATAGGTGCCCCAATTCTTTGACAAATCAAATGCTCTTTCCCTACTTATATCTATACTTTTGATATGCCTTAAAGATTTTGTTGGCTTTATCACTCACAAATAACAATTCCTTGTTAGGTTAAATGACCTCACTCGCCCTTCATCCACTTTCCTCTTTTTATTTGAAGTAGAAGCATCACCTCTTCCCCTATATCTTTCCCTAAAAACACCTCTTGGCATGATTATCAATCAAAGTTCTACAATTTAACCAAGAAAATTCTCAAAAGCAATTCTCAAATAAACTTTCGCAAAAAGACCAATTCAAATCTTCAATACCCAAGGTTAATTCAAGCAATTCACAAATAATTTCAACAATTCCACAACCAAAAAAATAAGCCCACGAGAATATCAACCCAATTTAATAAAAAATATCACAAACCCAATCCAAAATCACAATTTAAGAAAACTAAACTCCAAAAAAATCCAAGAGAAATTGCACAATAATGTTCAAACTTAATCTTCAATTACCCCAAAAGTAATTCTAGAACAAGAAGACTTACGGGCTTGAGAACAATTCAAGGAAAATTTTACCTAGAAATTTCGAAGTAGAACTCCCTTGAAATATATCTCCTTGGAATCTTGAGAAAAACCCCTTTTTCGCCAATTTGATGGTTGGATTTGAAGATTATAAAAGGTTATTTAGGTTGGATTATGGTAAGCTATTGAAGTTTTAGGAAGGGGAAAAGAGGTTTGAAAGACAAGAGAAGAGAAGCTAGGGTTGGTTTTAAATGGAAAAAAGGTTGAAAAACATTTTTAAACATTCTTCTCGGCATCAATACTGCGATATTGATTCGATACCGTAGTATGGGGTCAAAATTTTTTTTGGGAAGGATTTGTGATACTGCGGTATGGAGTTGGGTTGAAAAACATCTCTTCTAGAAGTTCGCATCGATACCGTAGTATGGTTTGAAAATATTTAGTCCAATACCGCGGTATAGGTTGAACTTTAGTAGACCCTCTTTTTTCCATACTTAACTAAATTTTTCCAACTTCTTTTCAACTTCACCCCATATTTTAACAAACATGAGAAAAACACAAGTGTTAGTGAACATTTTCACTTATTTCCTTAACAAAACTTATTAGTAACATAATTAAACAACTTAAATATAAATTTAATCTAAATTACCCTACTTAAACTTAAGCATAAATCAACATAAAATTCAACTAAAATAAGACCAAACATAAATTTAAAGCTCGGGGTGCTTCTCAAGAGTGCTTGTTTATAGTTATTAACTTGACTATGGCCACAAAGTGATCAATTGGTGGCGAAATGAATGATTTCCCATTCTTGCCCTATTGTTCCTCCATAGTAAAGGCTCAAGATAAAGATTGGGTAGGTGAAATACACTCAATCAAGTAATTAAATAACCCTAATCATCACCTAACCAACACCCACATTCTCACAAGTATACGAGGTAGGTTTATAAGTTAGCAGTAAGTAGGTATTGTTCTCACAAAAATTGAGCCAATGATTACTAGGCTTAATGAGTCGTTTACTATTTGGATGGATCGAAAGTAAGGGAGTTTACATCCTGCACTACTCGAGCAATTAAAAGTTTACAAGAAGGGAAGTGCTAAATTAATCTAGAAAGCAATTAAAGTTATCACTAAACTGACTAGACAACCATAAAAAGGCATAAACACATATGAAAGCATTTTAGATAAATGGCAACATAAAGTGCAAGTGCAATTAAGAGATGGAGTCAAGCTAAAGATTAGAGGTATTCCTACTAAAACTTGAACATTACACCAAAATACTTGACTAGACTAGCATATTAAAAGACTTAGCAATAAGACAGGCAGTTGATATTCTAAACGAAAAAGCAAGTTAAGTCTAAACAAGTGAACAATTAAACTAAAACTAGCACTAGACTATTTTACTACCTAAGAAAGTAATTAAAGACCCAACTAAACAAGCAAGGATATAAATAAGACTAAGGCAACAATACTAAATGCTACCCTAAGAAAGCATTTAAATAACAAATGATTGAGCAATAATTGAATAATAAGTAGGAGTTTACCAAAAATAGAGAATCCTACATTACATGCCATGGTGTTCTTCATTATATACTATTTTAGGAAAGAAATTGAAATGCAAGATTTTTAGGGTAAAGCTAATGATTGAGCTAAGAAAACTAGATTTAATGAAAACTCCTACAAGAAGATTCAAAGCAAGATTAACTACTAGAAATTAAGGTTTATACTAAAGCTAGGAAATAGTAGAAATTTGAACTGGACGAAAATGCAAGAGAGAGAGAATGAAAGTAAGTAAAATTGGTATCAAATTAAAGATAATCAAAAGCCCAATAAATTAAAAGTGAAAGGCAAAATTTTTACAGCGAGAGTTAAGCTAAAAATTAGAATTTAAGTAAAAGTAGAGAGTATTACTATGACAAGACTAGACTAAGAGGGCTACTAACTAAGCTAAACTACACCTACTACTATGTGTTTGTAGGTGTATTCCCTGGGGTAATTTCAAAAATCTCCTGGTCAAAGTGCTGACTTTTTGTCAATTATCGCAATCACTATTTTCTCTATACTTACTCAAATTCAGTGACCGCGGTTATTGAAGAAAATTCGTTTCTACTTGAAGACCGCAGTTGTTGAATTTGCTTCTTGGATTCCATGACTGTAGTAATTGCACCTTGAGGTTGAAGTGATGGAAATCATGATTGTGAATTTCTTGGCTTGGCTTTCTTGACCGCGGTTGTGAAGCCATTGACCAAATTTTGACTTTATCTTCTAAGTCCAAATAATTGCAAGTCTTTGGCTTCTTCCACTTCTTCAACTGTCAGTAATTTTCAAAATTACCTGCAAAAACACACCAAAAATCACCAATTGAAATGCACCCAATACCATCGATGCCAATTACGCCCAAATTGATGCATAATTCTACAAAAAATCCTAATATTGATCGAAATTCCGAAAAGTCATAGTTAGACATAAATTATGCACAAAAACACATAAATCTATTCCAAATGAAACTAACATGGTCAAAATTACATAGGAATTAAAGGTAATGTAACTCTATGTAGTAGAGTTATCAAGCAAGCTTCAAGCGATGCCATTCAATTTGAAATTTACCTCCTTGCCCTTTAATTCCACTTCACCATAAGGATATACCTTAACCACTTCAAATGGCTCACTCCATCTAGACTTGAGCTTTCTAGAAAATAGTTTGAGTTGAGAATTATAAAGCAACACCAAATCTCCTGATTTGAACTCCTTTTTCAAAATGTGGTTGTCATGGCATGCTTTTGTCCTTTCCTTGTAGAGTCTAGAATTCTCATAAGCTTGTCTTCAGAACTCAACAAGTATATTGATATCCATCAGCCTCTTTTCTCTAGGATCTTTTCAATCAAAATTGAGATTCTTGATTGCCTAATATGCCTTGAACTTTAACTCAACCAGAAAGTGACAAGGTTTGTCATACACCATCCTATAAGGAAACATCCCTATGGGTGTTTTTCAGGCGGCCCTATAAGCCCATAGAGCATTATCCAACTTCGTTGACCAATTCTTTCTTGATGAATTCATGGTTTTCTCCAAAATTCCCATTTTAATTCCCGGTTGGAAAACTCCATTTGACTAGATATTTGAGGATAGTATACAAGGAAAAAATTGTGCTTCACACCATACTTTGACAAGACAAAATTGAAAAGTAAATTCTTGAAGTGAGTACTTTCATCACTTATGATGGCCTTGGACACCTTAAATCTAAGAAAGATATTCTTCCACAGAACGTTTACAACAACCTTAGCATCATTGGTAAATAATGCCACGACTAGCGATTTAGAAACGTAATCCCCCGCCACCAAGATATATTTGTTGTAGGAGCTTAGAAAAGGTCCCATAAAGTCAATTTCCCAAATATCAAATACAACACAAATGAGAATATTGTTGAGCGGCTTCTGATTTCTCCTTGACAAGTTCCCCAACTCTTTGACATTCATTGCATTATAAGACAAAGTCCCTTGCATTCTTGAAGAGACTCAGCCAAAAGAACCCACATTACAAAACTTTGGCCGCTGTCTTTAGGATCCACTATATCCTTCTACCATGTGAAAGAATGTCCATTACTTCTTCCTTTTCAATACGCTTCCTAATGATTTAATCCTGGCACCGTCAATAAAGTAAAGGATCCTCCCAAAAGAAGTATTTAATCTCTGAAAGGAACTTTTTCCTTTGGCTTCCATCCATATTTGGAATCACCTTGGCTATGAGATTGTTAACAATCTTGGCATACCATGGTGTAGACTCTTCAACCCTCATAAGTTGCTCTTTTGGAAATATCTCTTGTATGGGTGAATAATCTTGGCTTTTTCCTATTGGACCCTCTATTCTCGAGACATGGTCGGTGACAATATTTTATCTCTCCTTCTTATCAACCACTTCCCAATCGAACTCCTGTTACAATAAAATCCATCTAATGAGTCTAGGTTTATCATCATTTTTTGAAAACAAATATTTCGAAGCCGAGTGATCGATATGAACAATCACTTTGCTCCCAATAAGATATACCCTAAACTTATCAAAAGTAAAGACAATAGCAAGGGGTTCTTTCTCTTAAGTGGTAGAATATTTCAATTGGGCCTCATTCAAGGTATGACTAGCATAGTAGACAACATGCAAGAACATATTTAACTTTTGACACAAAATCACTCCCACAGCATAATCGCTCGCATCACACATCAATTCAAATGGTAAATCCTAATTAGGAGCAATTATGACTGGAGTGGTGATCAAACCATTTTTCAACACATTAAAAGCATGTAGGAAATTATCATCAAACACAATTGGAGCATCCTTTAGCAACAAATCATAAAGAGGTTTGGAAATACTAGAGAAATTCCTAATAAATTGCTCGTAGAAACCGGCATGACCTTTGGAGCTGGGGCCCGAAACCACGAAACTGAGGAGTCAGTGGCTGTGGTGGTCATACACTGTGAGTTGGAGGTACAGTAGGTCTATGGATCAGTCTCTGTGGAGGCACATATGGACCTCTACACCCCTCTCCTCTGCTGGTTGCCGTTTCAAAAAAAAATCTATACGGGTACTCGCATCGTACAACTATGAAGCATCTCAAATGTTTCTGTATCCACATTTGCTATTTTCTCTAGGATTTCTTTCAGCAAACCCCTTCTAAAACAATCACACTTTTCCATCCTATCGCTCTTAACCCCTGGAGCAAACATCCCCAGTGTATAAAATTTTTGTGAATACTCTATTACTGACATCCCTGGAGTCTATCTAAACGAATTGAACTCGTCTCTCTGCTCTATTCTTAGATGTGAAGGATAAAAGTGCACCAAAAATGCCTCTCTAAATGCCACCCATGAAATCCATCCCATAGGGGCAAGTATAGGTCTCACCCCCTTCCACCATCTTGCTGCATCTCCTACCAGATATGGCTTTACTATTGGGACTTGGTGTTCATCAGGTACCTTCAATAAATCTAAATTTTTCTCAAATTTTCCCAGCCATTTTTCTACTTCATCTACATCGTGTCTACCCTAGAAAATGGGAATATTAATCTTCATGATTGCCCTGTAGTAATAATCAATATCTCTAACCTCTGGTTGTGGACATGGTGGATTAGGCACAGGAGTTACTGGGGTAGTATGAATGGCTGCATGTACTGCTTGTCCCACAATTGCCGCAATGGTGGCCTAATCGATCACTGGCACATGTATCGGTGATGGTTGAGGATGCTGTAACTGCTGCTGCTGTGTCAGTTGCTCAATATGAGTCTGTCCACTTATGCCTATCTGTCCCAATAGAATCCTAAATTTTTACCTGACTGGCCCCAGTCCCCTACTCAGGTGTCCCCTCCTGAGCTATGACAACATGTTTCTGTCTATTTAATTCAAATTTCATTTTCTTGCACATTTTAGATAGAGTAAGTATCACATATCAATTCTTATTCAAACAATAACCACAAATAACATAAACACTTCAAAAACTCCCATCTAAGTATTAAGAACAAGGAATCGCAGTAACTCTTGGTCTGGGTTGGTTAGTCCCAAACCCTGAATTACTTACAAGTCCAAATCCTTAATACTGCACTCATAACAATAACAGTTAACTTAATGCTAGACACATAAAGAAAATTGAATAACCCAAGCTCTAATACCACTCAATGTCATGCCCCCAAAATAAGACAATGGCACGGTGCACCTCAGAATGACCCCAAACATGCAAGACACAGTAAAAGAGCAACAAACAACCCATAACGTCTGTCGTTAGACTTAAAAATTCATCTAGGACAAAACCACAATAGGTAAATACCACAAATATAACTACAACCATTCACGACATTACCAAATCACATCTATATACAAATATCGAACCACAAACATTATCACAACCAGACATTTGATATACAAGACAATTACCCTACGCTTAGCCTTTGATCTTCCTCGAACAAACATAAAATTAAAACACTTAAGCATAACAAAATTTCACTCAACATATTTCCTCAATTATCCACATAAATAATCAATAATCAATCCCCCAATCAGAGTAGTCTAAGCACCCAAAAGCTCAAATGCTAATAAAAACCAAAACATGAAATTTGTGTGTATGTGTATATAGCCATTCAAAAATTTTTAGATTTGAAAATATCTAAATTAAATCATGAAAACCCTCAAAATTTTTCTAAACACCCCATAGTTCACTCTTCTTACACCCCTATACTAATCTAGACGACTGATTCTATTTAAATTAGGTAGGACTTTCAGCTCGAACTATAGGATAGGATATTAGTTAGCCAAAGAAGGGAAAAAGATAACACAAGAACAAGAGCTTTATAGAAATGGTGGCCATACATTAAAATAAAATTTCCCTTCACATGCGAAATATCATGTATTCGCAACCCCACACTTGAGTAACAAACACCCATGAAAAATTCCGAACAACCAATAAGCATATAAGTCCCCATTCCACGAATTAGCCAAAACATGCAAAGATTCTTCTGGACATATATACATCACATCATTATTTTAATTTTTTATTTCTGCTCACAGTACGGGTGCCAGTGGTAGGCACTACCCGCAACATGTAAACACGCAGGTACTAGTGATGGGCACTACCTGTATATATCAAAAACTTCCATTATTTTTTTTCTCGTCAACAATTTTTTCCAATACCCCATTTTGCTCCATAAACGTACACCAGTCACTTCTCACAAACTTCCATCCTTATATCCCCTTAACATATAATGTGCACCATAAAACTGTTAAAGGAATAACTTAGGATAAAACAATTAAAAGAAACATTAAGCTCAATAAGGGTAGGTAAATTGAGTTTAAGTGAAAGAAGGAGAATGATGTTTCTCTTCACAAGAATAAGACTCAAATAAGGTACTTAGAAATAAATTGTTAAAATGGTTATCTAGAAAGGCTCAACAAACGAAAAAAGCACTACCCTCATCTTTAAACTAATTCAGTTCGTCTAAAAATTAGTTTTGAAAATGTATTGTCCTGAACCACTAGACAATGGGGGCCTACTTGCCCAACAGCCATCATACTCATAGTGATCATTTATCAAAGAATGACTCTGGTTGCCTTACTTCATTCCTTCTTTCGCTGGTGGCTCTTTTGCTTTACTTCGCTCAGTTTCATACTGTAAAGTCTCTTGGGTTGGAGCACCCACCCCGCAAGCACGATCTGGTCTAAATTGAGTGTGACCAGCTACACCGGTGAGGGAGACATGGAAAAAGAGAATGGGTATGGTTGGTGTGTCATTGGGTTGGTGAGGGAACTCATAGGAAGGGGGCACGCCTCGCCGAGGAAAGGCTCACAGTGGATACCTAGGCACCTAGAGACGAGGAAGGACGTAGTAATTGACGAAATGCTTCGGGGAGTTGAAAATAAGCATCGAGCTAGTGACTGGAGTAAAGTCATAACAAGGTAGCCCAAAAATATTAGGGTTACCATAAGGTTTTGCAATTTTTGTGATGGCAATGTTAAGTTTTTTTATTGTTTTTTTGTCTGTGATTCAGCAATCTCAAAGTTTCTTTTTGATCCAATCAAATCAAATAAGGGAAAAGTGTTTTTTTTCAAATGTGGAAACCCCAGAACCAGAAGTAGTAGGATTTATTCTCATAATAATTAATAAAGAAAACATGTCAAATTTTTTGCGAAAATGTATCGAATATTTGAGTTTTTTGGATGCAACATAATTGAGTTTACATAAATTTCTCTAAATATCCCAAATCAACAATTGATATATGGCTTAGTGCTCAAAAGTTTTGAAAATAAAGAATGAAAAATATTAACACCGACTACTCATTCATGTATGGTTCAATTAAAGATTTATTAAACAAAAAAATGGAGAAATACGTTAAGCAAAAACTTTCAAAAATTTAAAAAATGGTCAATTTATCCAAAAAAAAAAATCAAAATTTTTGACAAGTTCTCATATCAAAGGAAAAGTCAAAATATTGCAGCAAAATTGAGCAAAATATACCAAACAACTTAAAAATCCAAATAACTTCCCTACCCCACACTTAAAAATAAGCATTGTCCTCAATGCAAAAATAAAAGCATAAAATGGGGAAAGGAAAAGCTTCTCTGGATTAAATTCGTGTTTGGAGTAGTTTCCACTATAAATATCCCCTTGTCGCGAATGAAAGTTGGAGTAACATTAAACANTTTGGCTAACAAAAAAAATAATTCTCGTGAGATAATAAGAACAATAGGAATATTGTAGAAAAGGGTCCTACAATAATGAAGAAAAACTTACTCCCTTAAAGGAATACACAACAAAAATAAACAAAAACCCCATGACGAAAATGAAATCTAAAATGTCTAACCAGTAAAAACAACAAAACTGTTCAAGAAATTAACTACAAAATTAAAAGATCAACAAAATGGCCCTAAACATAAGACATTAAACATATAAACGCTCAAGGAGCATTCGGCCCCAAAATCTGTAGGAAAGGAGGAAAAGGTGGAAATGTCGATGGGTCCTCTCCCCACTCCCTTTCAAATCACCATTTTATCAGTTTAACTTATCAATGAAGTTGATTTCTTGCACTAACAACACAATTAAACTAAGTTAACCCTAGAAATAAAATAAACAAAAGTAAAACTTGAAGATTAAATAATCAGAATAAAATTTACTGTCATTGGCTCGACTTTGAACAAGATCGTCGGAATCTTAACCATCTTTATACCAAAGAAAAGAGAGCTCAATAATTGTTAGCAGTCGTTCATAGGATCTCTCTTGGTAGTTTCTCGCCATATTCTTATCCTCAACCTTCTTCTTGACTCCATCAGTGGGAAACTCAACGCTGAACCACCTATCTCCCCTAGTGTAGTTAACTTGGACCCTATTGTCCATCCAAGCTAGCTTAACCCCTTCCTCATGTTCCTTATGAAACTCGAAGACATTGAACTCTTTATAAGCCACTTCATAATCTTCAACTCTTAAGGTTGATCCATAACAGAATGTGGGGTATACTGATACCACAATACAATCCCCATTAATAGTCAAGTGGTGACCTTCACAGTGGTTAGAATCTCTTGTGCTTCCTCCATAGCTAAGTGTAAAACCTTGACTAGCTCTTGCCCTGGAAAGTCTTGAGGCATTGATATCGGACGTGATGAACAAGAGTCACCCTCAATAGGCTTGTCGTCCACTAATCTCATCTCCAGTTCTTAGCTCTTTTTCTTCATCTTCTCCATCCTCAATCACTTGAGATTCTATTCTACTTATGTAAGAATTCGGTTGACTTAGTTGATGCTCCAAAAATTTTGGCACCATTGCCGGTGGGCGACTCGGGTGAGTATTTCCGCCTATCACACAGGCGACTCGGGTTCAATCCCCAGCAACAGCGCAAAAATTTTGGTGTGATGAGAAATACTGTCGTAGGCACCCAAAATTAAACAATCTCTCAAGAATAATATAGTAGTGGTGAGTCAAGTTCGTCCCACAGAGAATGGAGTTTATTCTAGTGCTAAACTAAAAAAGGGATTTTTGAATGTTATTAATCCAAAAACTAAAACAATAAAATAAATTGGAGAGAATTCGATTTAAGAAAAATCTTGGTTTCGGTCATATCCGCCATGAAAATTTTACTAGTCAATCATTGATACCAAAGATAATTCAAGTTCTATACCAAGTACTAATTGAAGAATTAACCCGTATACCAATTCAAAGTTGATTTAAGGCTTGTTTCTTTCTAAAGTTGGCTAAGTTTCAATACTCAATCCAATTAACCCTAATAACTATTATTTTAATCAAGACATGCGCCAAAGATTAATTTATAGAAGCATTAAAATCACCAAGCACAATAAGGCTAATTAAACATAAACACAAGCAGTTATGCCAATTTGTTGATTATTTTTTCTAAATTCAATAACACTAATCGAGCAATTATCAAATTTAGTTGCTTCATAGATTGAATTAAGCACACACGGTTAAAAAAATCTAGCTATAGATTTATTCCAATTGACGTTTTTCAAACCTTATTTTGATGATGACATAAGCACTAAATTATGTAAACAAACTTTGCAGGTCTGTTACTTGTTCTGCTGGAGACAGGGTGTTCGGATGCAGTACACCGTTCGAACTATGTCAAGCTTCTCGGACGCAGTACACCATTCGAACCAACAGGCAGAAAGCAAGGTTCTCACTGCTTCTCTACGGACGCACACAACTGTCCGAACAAAGTCTCGTCTCGAACGAACACAATTGTCCGAAGCTCCGTTTGGACGATCGAACGGACGCATGCATGACCGTCCGAACGATGTTCTTCACCAACTGCATGAAGATCGGACACTGTGTCGGACGCATCCTACTTATATCGGATGTCCGAAACCTCAACGGCTACTTTTTGTGCATTTATTATTTAGCCGTTAGGAAGTAGTTGCAACCACTATTTATTGCTCCTATAAATAACTGCTCTAATATTCTGTAAAGATCATTTAATACATTGAATACAAGCCTTAGAAAAGAGCAATTTTAGTACAAATTGGCTATAGTGCTATATTGTATTAGTGTGCAGCTTAGAGTGCAATTCAATTTTGAGTGGAGTGATAATCTTGTACGAAAGTGAGTCTGTTAGTAAAATTCTTGGCTCAGCTAAAAGAGTTTTAGTGTGAGCAAGAATTTTCCTACTTTGTAAAGATTATTGGCTCACCAAGTGTGTGAAACATTCTAGTGAATTAATACTTCAAGCATTTGTTTGCTCGAAATTATTGGTTGTTTAATTTCCTCTCTTTATTATTTCAGAGTTTCATTGATTCTATTATATTAATTATTAATTGAAAAATCAATAAGCTTATTATTTCTAAAAAGTATTTTTAGAAACCTAATTCACCCCCCCTCTTAGGTTGCTTTGGGACCAACAATTGGTATCAGAGCTTGGTCTCATTTTATTGCTTAAATTGCTTTTGAGAAAAGAACTATTATGGCAACCAACAATGCTCTATTTTTTGAGGGTCAATCTGTTACTAGGCCCCTATATTCAATGTGGCAAATTTTATTAGTTGGAGAGATAGAATGAAAATATTTTTGCAATCTATTGATATTGACTTGTGGTATTTTGTTAATGAAGGTCCCTTTGAAGCTACTATCATTGATGATCACACAAATAGAAGAAGAGAAAAGACAAGGGATGAGCTCACTCCACAAGACAAGGCAAACTTGATGTTAAATGCAAAAGCCATGAATGTGCTATATAATAAGATTAGCCTTGGATGCTAATGAATCAACTCGCGTAAAGGGATGTATTTTCGCTAAAGAAATTTGGGATAAATTGAAGGAAATCCATGAAGGGAGCGACGATGTTCGTGAGCAAAAGAAATCCTAACTTGTTGCCAAGTATGAGTCCGTCAAGATGGAACCACATGAAAATATTGACAAAATGTATTGTAGGTTCAATGTCATCATTAAGGATTTTGAAGCCTTGGGTAAGGAGTATTCTTTGGGTGAAAAGAATAGAAAAATCCTAAATGCTCTATCCAAAGAATGGGATGCCAAAACAATTGCTATAGAGGAAGCCAAGAATTTAAATTCAATGCCTATTGAATCGCAAATCAACTCTCTTACATCTTATGAATTGAAGTTGAAGGCCAAAGTGGTGGATGATGAAGAAGCAAGACGAAGAAGGAGCATTGCCCTAAAGACCTCTCAGGAAGAGGATGAAAATGGCTCAATCAATCTAGAAGACGAAGATCTTGATGAATGAGATCTTCTTGATAATTCTTGCACTCATCACCAAAGGATTTCTTAAACATTACATCAACAAACGGAGAATGAGAAGAGGTGGAGCTACAAATTCAAATAATTTCAAAGGAAAGACTAAGCTAGAAATGAAGAAGCAAAATGAAAAGTGCTTTGAATGCGTTCAACTCGGACACTTTGCAAATGAGTGTCCTTCCAAGAAAAAGAAGGAAGGAAGAAAGCCTAGGTTCAATAACTTTCAAATCACATGGGATGATTGCAACTCCGAAGGAGAAGTCGAAGAAGAAATGGAGTCGGGACAAATGGCATTTATGGCCATTGGAGATGATGAGGTAAATTCTAACTATGACTCCAATGATGAAAATGATGAAAATTATCTTGAAGCTTTCATTTTAAAATTGCATAATAGCTTAAAGGAATCATATGCTAAAAATAAGGAGTTAGTGAAGAAATCAAATGCTCTATTGAATGCTAAGTCTAAACTTGTGAATGAAAATAATAGGCTATCACAAGAAAATTGATTGACTTGAAGAAAAGAATGGATGTGAGATCAAAGGTCAAGGAAGAACAAGCCTCCTTGAAGAAAAGATTGGATGATTTGATTGCTCTCTTGACTAGAAAGATAGAAAATGTTGTTGATTTGAAAAGAAATAGAAATGTATTAATCAACAAAAATTTTATCATGTTTAGAATAGATGACTTGTGTTTTGTAAAATCAAAATCCTCTTTATATGGAAATAAAAATATTATTTGTAGATATTGCCAACAACATGGACATGTCAAGAATATGTGTTATGTCAAGGAAAATGAGAAACTTGGAATGAAAGCCGCATGGATTGATAGCAATTTCACTAACTCAAATGGACCCTAGAAAATGTGGGTACCAAAAGTTATCAATTGATCTATTGTGTAGGTACTTAACATCACCAACAATGCTAAGTGGTTCATAGATAGTGGATGTTCAAGGCACATGACGGATGATGCTTTTCCCTTCACAAATCTCAAATCCAAAAACAGTGGAACAAAAGTAACTTCTGGAGATAACAATAAAGCAAAAATCAATCGGCATTGGTGATGTAGGTAAAAATGGTGAAACCTTGATAAAGAATGTACTTCTTGTTGATAATTTGAACTATAATTTATTAAGTGTAAGTCAACTTTGTGATAAAAATTTATGTGTTTTTTATCAAGAATGAATATCTTATCCTTGATAAAAAATCATGTTATTTTATTTAAGGGCACTAGGCACAATGATGTTTATGTGATTCATCTTGATAAAATTAGCAATAGCAATGTAAAATGTCTTACCGCTTTCATAGATGATCCTTGGCTTTGGCATAGAAGACTTTGTCATTTTAATATGGATTTAATTGAAAAACTTGCTAAGAAGGATTTGGTAAGAGGTTTGCCAAAACTAAAGTTGTTGAAAAATAAAATTTGTGATGCATGCCAATTTGGTAAACAAGTCAAAAATTCTTTTAAACCAAAGAATTTTGTGTCCACTCATAAACCTTTAGAATTGTTGCATTCTAGACTTGTTTGGACCTACTCAACATGCTAGTCTTGGTGGTTGCAAATATGCCTTTGTTATTGTAGATGACTATTCTAGGTACACTTGGGTATTATTTCTTGTTCACAAAAATGAAGCTTTTAAAAATTTTGTAAAATTGTTTTCCAAAATTCAAAATTTATTGAATTTAAAGATCATTTTTTTAAGAATTGACAATGGTGCCGAATTTAAATTTGGAGGTTTTCCCGAATTTTGTGATCACAATGGTATTTTTCATGAATTTTCGGTTGTTAGAGTCCCTCAACAAAATGGTGTTGTTAAAAGGAAAAATAGGACTCTTCAAGAAACCGATAGAACTATGATTAGCGAATGCGACTTACCACAATATTTTTGTGCCGAAGCCGTTAACACGGCTTGTTATGTTATGAATCGAGTTTTATTAAGATCCTTTTTAAACAAAACTCCTTATGAACTCCTTTTTTGTAAAAAACCCGTTGTGAGCTATTTTAAAGTTTTTGGTTGCAAATCTTGAGTTTTGTTTTAAAAATCAAAGAAAACCTTGATAAATTTGACAAAAAATCGGATGAAAGGATCTTTCTAGGATATTCTAGTGACAAGAAAGCATACTGAGTATACAATAGAAGAACGCTCTTGATTGAAGAAGTTGTACATGTTACCTTTGATGAAGCTAATGGTGTTATCTCAAAGAATTTGTGCTAAGATGAAGATGTAGGTATTCAAAATAAGCTCGAGAAGCTCACTATCCATGAAGATCATCAAGATATCACATCAAGCAATAATGTCACCAACCATCAAGTAGATGATGAAGAAGAAAAGAACGAGGATACTCCAAACGATCTTCCAAAAGCTTGGAGATTCGTCTCTAGTCACCCTCAAGATTTAATCATAGGCGATCTATCCGATGGGGTAACTACTCGTTCTCATCAACCTTTGAATAGTAATTGTGCATTACTTTCTCTCATTGAACCTAAACATGTAGATGTTGCTTTGAATGATGAATCTTGGGTCTTTGCCATGCAAGATGAACTTAGTCAATTTGAGAAAAATAACGTATGGACCTCAGTTGAAAGACCATCTTCTCATCCCGTAATTGGAACAAAATGGGTTTTTAGAAACAAATTAAATGATAAAGGCGAAATCATAAGGAACAAAGCTAGACTTGTTGCAAAAGGTTATGCTCAAGAAGAAGGTATTGACTTTGATGAAACCTTTGCACCCGTGGCTAGATTAGAATCTATTCGCTTGTTTCTCGCATTTGCATGTTTCAATGATTTCAAATTATTTCAAATGGATGTCAAAAGTGCATTTTTAAATGGTTTTATTGATCAAGAAGTTTTCGTTGAACAATCTCCGGGCTTTGAAAATAAAAATTTTCCAAATCATGTTTTCAAACTCTATAAAGCTTTATATGGTTTGAAACAAGCTCCGAGAGCCTGGTATGAAAGATTAAGTGGTTTGTTGATTGAAAATGGATTTAAAAGAGATATAGTTGACACCACTCTTTTTACAAAAATCACAAATTCCAATGGTTTGTTAATTGTTCAAATTTATGTTGATGATATTATTTTTGGAGCAACTAATGAAATCTTGTGCAAGGATTTTTCACATTTAATGCAAAAAGAGTTTGAGATGAGCATGATGGGAAGTTACAATTTTTCCTTGGACTACAAGTTCACCAAACAAAGGAAGGAACGTTTATTACACAAATCAAGTATACAAAGGAGCTACTCACATGATTCGGAATGGAAGATTGCAAACAAGTTGGTACGCCTATGTGCACTTCAACCAAACTTGATAAAGATGAAGGAGGTAATAGTGTTGATGAAAAATACTATAGAGGTATGATCGGAAGCCTACTTTACTTAACAGCTAGTAGACCAGATATTATGTTTGCTATTTGTTTATGTGCTAGATTTCAATCTTGCCCCAAAGAATCGCACTTGATAGTTGTAAAAAGAATTTTTGGATATTTGAAGGGTACATTTTGGTTTGTGGTATCCAAAGTACTCTACATTTGATACATTAATTAGTTATTCTGACGCTGACTTTGCTGGGTGTAAAATTGATAGAAAAAGTACCAGTGGTATGTGTCATTTCTTGGGAAATTGTCTTGTATCTTGGTTTAGCAAAAAACAAAATTCTATTTCTCCTTCTACGGCTGAAGCTGAATACATTGCTGTTGGAAATTGTTGTGCTCTACTTCTGTGGATGAAACATACTCTAAAAGATTTTGGGGTTGTTTTTTATTGTGTGCCTATAAGGTGCGACAACACTAGTGCAATTAATCTCACAAAAAATCCTGTTATGCACTCTAGGACCAAACACATTGATGTTAAACACCATTTTATTAGAGATCTTGTTTGTAAAAAGGAGATATGTGTTGATTTCGTGCCTACTTTAGATGAACTTGTTGATATTTTTACAAACCCCTTGGCTCTAGATAGTTTTGAATCTCTCAGAAAACGTTTGGGGATTTTACAGATCAATTTGGCATAATCTCTTCATTTGGATGCACTCGATCGTCCCAACAACGACATACTCTTTCTCGGACGCTCTCACTCGTCCGAAAATATCCTCTCTGCCTCGGACACTTATGATCGTCTGAACGCTACTCAATTTCTTCACTTACTCTCTGAAATTCTACCGGACGCTTACCATAGTCCGAAAGAATATCGGAAGCACTAGCTCTTCGATAGGGCATTCGGTCATCAGTTTTCGGACGCTTCATCGGACACACACCAATTGCTCCGCCGTCCAAACGGTCTCCCTGCTCGATTAAAACCGTCCACTTTCCTCCATTTCGGACTCACCCTAACCCCCGAAACCTTCTTTGGCAAAATTTTTCTCCAAAAAATTCCTCCAACTTCTTTATTCTCTCCACAAATTATTTGGAAAATTGTCATTCCCAATGTATTCATCACCATTATTGAACCTAATTCCACCCATCTACCATCTCATTTCATCAAATTTCCACCAAACTTTCAAAAAATTAAAAAAAAATTTGTTTCCTTTCTTTCCTTTCATTCACAATGGTTAAATCCCGTCCCACGGGAGGTTCTTCTACAGTAACTCGTGGACGAAAATCAAAAAGGAAAGCTCCGGTGCGTGGGGAATCTTCTGCTAATCCTCAAGTCTCCTCAAATCCAACCTTACCAAAATTCATCGATGCTAAGGCATCGTAACGGTATACATCTCTTCCTAACAAATCTGTAATCATTCAACGTCCTGCTTCTCAGAGTCTTTTCGATAAATTTAATCTTTCCATTGTCAAATCGTGCTTGAAAAACAAAATTGGGGTCACTTAGTGCATATTGATTTACCCGTTTATCATGACATGGTGCTTCAATTCACAGCCAATCTTAGGAAAGGCCCCACTGTTCGCATATTAGTTTCTCGTGTAAACAACACAAATCTTGAAATTTCCTCCAACATCATCAACACCATTTTTGAATGTGAAGTCTCAAATCCGAATGATTTCTCTTATTTCTTTTCTTCAGATAAATGGCCCGCTATTGATACTCGATTTGACATTGATGAGGTCAGAGCTATTTTTAACATCATCAATTTCAAACAAGCCTCGGAAGCCAAAACCACATTGCTCACTCCTGAACTGAACATTCTGTATACTCTTGTCACGAATTTGCTATTACCAACTGATGGGCATCGCACTGAGCCTGGAAAAATGCAGCTTTACTTATTTTTTTGTGTTTTCAAGGGAATTCCATTTGACTTTGGGTATCTCTTCTGCTACCTGTGGGAACTTTTTCTTACTGATACCCAACGAAACATTCTTTTTGGAAAATTTCTCACCAAGGTATTTGATTTCCTTGATGTTCCTTTCAGCGGCAACAAACAATTTCCCCCCTATTTCAACAAATCTTATATTGAACGAAAAGGCCTCTAATTTTTTAACGATCAATGGTTAACTAAGGCAGTTTTTGATATTGAACGTTCAAAATCTCAGGCCTCTACCCCTGGTTTGGCAATTCCCCATTCTCCTCCTCCTCAAACACCTCCAACAGTCCATGATCCTCATCCATCTTCCTCTGAACCTTTACTTTCTCAAATCTGTATTATATCTGTTGATGTGGCCTTCTCACTTCTTTGAACACTCAAGTAAGTTCCTTTCAACGTCGCACTAATCATAAGTTAAAGCGACTTGAAACTCGTTAGTTAATTCTTCAAGAGGCACTTAGCTTGGGCATGTCTGCTTCAGCTCAGGTTCAATTTGCCAATATTCAATCACAATATCCACTCGACTCCTCTACCGAAAGTGATGACAATGCTGAAGAAGGGGATGTTCGTGAGGATGACGAAGAGGACACAAATAATCAAGGTGCTGCAATGAAGATGAAAGCGACGATGAGGACGTTGACGACACATTCAATTTCATCATGCAACGCCATAATGAAGAAGATGAAGACAGTGAGGCTACTGATGATGATACCCCTTCCAAATGCCGCAAGATCGAAAAGCGCTCTAAGAAGAAAAATGACTCGACTTAGATTATTTAATAATCTGTATTTTAGTTTTCGGCGTTTCTCTGAATTTTTTTTGACTAGTTAGATTCGCTCTCGATTTTATCCTTTTATGTAGCTTACTATATCTCTTTGCACTATTCCTATTGAATATTTGGGTATATTTGGGCTTTATCCTTTTATGAATTTTAGCACTATTCCTGTTGAATATTTGCACTTTCTCAGGAGGAGCTTTGTTTGATGATGTCAAAAGGGAGAGTAGTAATTTATATTGCAAAATGATTGGTTATCACTCATATCTGTTGATCTTACATAATTTTTCCATGACTGTTTGTCATCATCAAAAAGGGAGAGATTGATGTTTTCCGAACCTTATTTTGATGATGACATAAGCACTAAATTATGTAAACAAGCTTTGCAGGTCTGTTACTTGTTCTGCTGGTGACAGGGTGTTTGGATGCAGTACACCGTCCGAACCAACAGGCAGAAAGCAAGGTTCTCACTACTTCTCTACGGACGCACACAATTGTCCGAACAAAGTCTCGTTCGGACGAACACAACCGTCCGAAGCTCCGTTCGGACTATGGAACGGACGCATGCATGACCGTCCGAACGATGTTCTTCACATCCAACTGCATGAAGATCGGACACTGTGTCGGACGCATCCTACTTATATCGGATGTCCGAAACCTCAACGGCTACTTTTTGTGCATTTATTATTTAGCCGTTAGGAAGTAGTTGCAACCACTATTTATTGCTCCTATAAATAACTGCTCTAATATTCTGTAAAGATCATTTAATACATTGAATACAAGCCTTAGAAAAGAGCAATTTTAGTACAAATTGGCTATAGTGCTATATTGTATTAGTGTGCAGCTTAGAGTGCAATTCAATTTTGAGTGGAGTGATAATCTTTTACGAAAGTGAGGTTGTGAGTAAAATTCTTGGCTCAGCTAAAAGAGTTTTAGTGTGAGCAAGAATTTTCCTACTTTGTAAAGATTATTGGCTCACCAAGTGTGTGAAACATTCTAGTGAATTAATACTTCAAGCTTGTTTGCTCGAAATTATTGGTTGTTTAATTTCCTCTCTTTATTATTTCAGAGTTTCATTGATTCTATTATATTAATTGAATTAATTGAAAAATCAATAAGCTTATTATTTCTAAAAAGTATTTTTAGAAACCTAATTCACCCCCTCTTAGGTTGCTTTGGGACCAACACCAATAACTTAATTATTTTACAGCAATAACAAGTTAAAAAGAACAATCATAATATTAATTGTATAAAAATAATCAATACTTGAAATAAAAGTTAATAAATTCAAGAACAAAAAGTCTCACAACATAGTAGAATTGACCATGGCTTCAAATCCCTCTACCAAGAAAAAAGGTTTAGACACTAAGTGCCATAAAAGAATAACAAAGAATTTCTCTCTGCTGAAAACCCTAGCTAAAACAAGAAAAATAAAAGTGTCGACTCCCTTCTAATCACCCTACATGGGGTGTTTATATGAGTACTAGGGTTACAATAATTGTCTAAAGATAAGAATGTGAAATTGTATGAAAAAGAGGCCAACCGGCCGAAGAAATCTGCCAAAAATCCAAAAATCACGTAACCTTGTTGTTTTGAGCACACTAATGATGTGCTACCTGAATACGCGCATGTGCACCCAAGGTTGTGCTAAAATTTTCCCTTCTGGATTCGGCGCACATGCTCTGCCTAATTTGGGCGCATGTGTGCTGGGCCTTGACACTAAACTTCATTTTTGGCTTCTATTTTGACCTTGATTCTTTTATAATTTGGTAAATTGTAAAACATTAAAGTTGTATCTTTCTCTCTTAGCTTTCCAACACATCTTGAATCACCTCAATCGGAGCTTGGACTCGAAAGTTAAGCTTAAAATATGAAACAGTGTCTAGAATAACGTCATACTCGTGGATGTTTCACCATTAGCATTTCCTTTCATCTTTTCCATCCTTTTTTGGTCTTTTTCACATTAACCCTAAAAAAAACTAAGAATAACCAAATTAAGCTCAATAATAACTCAAATCTTGCTTACAACTCATAAAAACGTGACAAATGACATGTAAAATGTAGCACAATAATGAACTTATCAACAATCCTAACAAGTTCTTAGGCAAACGGGTCTAAACATAAGAACAAACCTCAGACTATGATGGTGAATAGAAAAAATCTAATTCCATTAATTGGGGTCCGCACTATAATCCCCTTCCAGGTCAGTACTCGACTTAGGACCTTCTATTGCCTCCTATTGGTCCTCGACTACAAACAGAAGGGGAAAAACAATAACGGTGTAAGCATATAATGTTTAATAAATAACCTTTATGCCCAATTATAGATAATACGTATATAATCTGTACAGGAAACAATATACGCGACATTTTCAATAATTAAAATGCAAATGCCAATCAATGAGTTTATGGTTCACAGAAGCCTTCTCAGCACTGGATCCAAGCATAACGGAGTGTCTATCACTTGTCTTTCCGATAGACTGGGTATAACATTTACAAAGTAGAGTACTCAGTATATCATTTCATTCACTCACTCATAGCCAAGTCTACTCAAGTGGCCCATTGAATTGTTCACAATAATCATTCATTAACCTATAGTGCAATAATGAACATATAATACATGATTACATAATGGACACAAAAATTATAAACGTACTTACCTCATAAAAATTACTCAAAATAAATATATTTACCTTAATATCAATTATTCTAGGGCTGGAAAATTAACCATATACAGGGTATCGATAAAAAGGCATAAACGTTACTTACCTCTAAAATTGATTTCGTAGACGTATCCTAATTTTGACGGTCTAAAACTCTAATCCCGAATCACCTAAACCAGGAGGGTGTTATACAGTTAGGATAAAAATCGAGGTAGGAATTCATTTTTGGGCATCGCCCAAATTCTCAAATTAGGCAATAATCGGATACAAACAAATAAGTGTTGGCTTAAATTCATAAAAATAAGATAAATGTCTAATAATTAGAGTTCATAATTTCAAATATATCACCAGGTTAAGAATTAATTGTCAAAACCCTCATTCAAATCTCACCAAAATAATAGTTAAAAAGTCATTTCAAATCACAAATCACGTCCCAGTAGCTCATAAACATATTAGGTAATAAAAATCAAACCATAAACAACAAAATTAAACAAATTAATTTCTTGAGGAAATTGAAATTTAACATGAAAACATGCAAAAATTGAAATAAAACTTACTTGTGAAATTGGATTAAAGATCTAAGAGTATTCCTGGATCACCAATTTGATTTCAAAAGAAAAAATTCCAAAACTAATGATTGAATTTGAGAATTTGAGTTAAAAGAGTTTTGAGGGAGTTCTCTGGCAAATTAGATTGGTAATCCTGGAAGATAAAAGGGATAAATGAATCAGGAATCTTCGTAGGTAATTTTTAATAACTTTTCAAAATTTGCACTTTAGTCCCTCAAGTTCTAAGAAATTATACTTTTGTCCAAAAACTTTAGAAAATGTTCAAAAGGGTAAAACAATTATTTGATATTTGAAAGTGATAGTTATGGATATTTAAAGAGATATGATCAAGTACCAAAATATGTGAAATGGGTTGAAAAAGTCAGGTATTACACTCTCCACTCCTTGAGAAAAGTTTCGGCTCTCAAAACTTTACGTACCTATGAGACAAACAAGTAAGGGTATTTGTTTCGCACGTTAGATTCAAATTCCCAAATAGCCTCTCTTTTTGAATGATTGGACCATTGAACCTTAATAAATGGAATAGACCATTGCCGAAGAACTTGTTCATTGGTATCAATAATGCGAACCAATGCCTCCTCATAAACCAATTCTTCCTTACCAGTGTTGATATTCGATCACGTGACTTGGATCGGATAAGCATTTCTAGAGTTGTGATATATGGAATACATTATGCACTTGCGCCAACTCTGGAACTAAAGCCAACTGATATGCTAGATTCCCAACTTTCTTAGTATCTCGAAAGGTCCCACAAATCTTGGACTCAATTTTCGCTCTTACTAAATCTCATAACCCCTCTAATCTGTGAACCTTAAGTATACCTTGTCTCCAACCTGAAATTCCAATGGTCTTCTTTTCATATCTGCCCTCTATCTATCTTGAGCTGCCTTGAATCTGTCTGTTATCGAATAACAACTATCTTGTCCACTATAATTTGAATCAATTCTGGGCCTATTAGTCTTCTTTCCCTGACTTTGTCCAAATATACGGGTGACTGACATTTCCTTCCATACAGAGCTTCATATAGAGCCATGCCGATAATACTGTGATAACTATTATAGTAGGAGAATTCCATCAACATCAAATGCTCATCCCAATTACCCTTAAAATCAATAGCACAAGCCCTCAACATATCCTCCAAGGTCTGAATTGTCCTTTTTGACTGTCCATCTGTCTGGGGATGAAATGCAGAAATTAAAACCACTTCTGTACCCATGGCTTGCTGGTGCTGTCCAAAACCTCGAAGTGAACCTTGGATCCCGATCTAAAATAATACTAACAGGTATACGATGTAGCTTCACAATATTTATCCATATATATTCATACTAACTTGTCCATAGGAGTAGAAGTCTTCAAGGGCAAGAAATGAGCAGATTTGGTTAATCTGTCCATAATAATCCAAATGCAATCATGTTCCAATCTAGTCCTGGGCAACCTATTGATGAAATCCATCGTGATATGCTCCCATTTCCATCCTGGAATAGGCAACGGACTCAGTAAACCACTGGGCTTCCGATGCTCAGCCTTTACCTATTGACAAACCAAACACTTGGATAAAAATTCAGGAATTTCCTTTTTCATGTTGTTCCACCAGAAATGTTGTTTCAGATCCTTGTAGATTTTTATGCTACCCAGATGAATAAAAAATTTAGAACTGTGAGATTCAGCCATGACCTCTTTCTTCAAGCTTTCATTTCCAGGTACACAAAGTCATTTTGCATCCAAGCAATGCCATCATCAACCCGGAATGCTCCTGGATCTCCACTTTTCGCCTTATTCCTGATCTTTATTAACTCTGGATCTATAACTTGAACTTGTTTAATCCTGTCTATCAAGGTTGGTTGCACCACAAGTGCTGCTAAAACATTTTCTTTGGACTCTACAATCTCCAAATTAAATTCCTTCATTTGCCTTATCAACATGTTGGATGTAACCTCTGAAGATTTTGTGCTTGGTGCATCTGCTACCCTATTAGCTTTTCCTGGATAATAACTAATCTTCAAATCATAGATTTTGAGTAACTCCAACCATTACGCTGCCACGTATGGAGTTCTTTTTGTGTGAACAAGTATTTAGTGTAAATACTTCGGTGCATCTGCTATCTTAAACCAGTATATCGTTTCATTCACTCACTCATAGCCAAGACCACTCAAGTGACCCATTGAATTGTTCACAATAATCATTCATTAACACATAGTGCAATAATGAATAAATAATAAATTACATAACGAACACATAAATTATAAACATACTTACCTCATAAACATTACTCAAAATAAATATACTTACCTTAATATCAATTATTCTAGGGTTGCAAAACCAACCATATACAAGGTATCGATAAAAAGACGTAAACGTTACTTACCTTAAAAATCGATTTCGTAGAAGTATCCTAATTTTGACGATCTAAAACTCTAACCCCGATATCACCTAACCAGGAGAGTGTTATACTGTCAGAATAAAAATGGAGGTAGGAGTTCACTTTTGGGTATCACTGAAATTCTCAAATTAGGCAATAATTGAACACAAACAAGTAAGGGTTGACTTAAATTCATAAAACAAAGATAAAAGTCTAAGAATTAGGGTTCATAATTTCAAATATATGACCAGGTTAAGAATTAATTGTCAAAACCCTCATTCAAATCTCACCAAAATAATAGTTAAAAAATCATTTCAAATCACAAATCACGTCCCAATAGCTCATAAACATATTTGGTAATAAAATCAAACCATAAACAACAAAATTAAACAAATTAATTTCTTGAGGAAATTGAAATTTAACATGAAAACATGCAAAAATTGAAATAAAACTTACTTGTGAAGTTGGATTAAAGGTCTAAGAGTATTTCTGGATCACCAATTTGATTTCAGAAGTAAAAATTCCTAAACTAATGATCAAATTTGAGAATTTGAGTTAAAAGAGTTTTGGAAACAAAGTTATCTGGAGCTTTCGTTGGTAATCTTGGAAGATAAAAGGGATAAATGAATCACGAATCTTCGTAGGTAAGTTTTAATAACTTTTCAAAATTTACACTTTAGTCCCTCAAGTTCTAAGAAATTATACTTTTGCTCAAAAATTTTAGAAATTGTTCAAAAAGGGTAAAACAATTATTTGATATTTGAAAATGATAGTTATGGATATTTAAAGATATATGATCAAGTACAAAAAATATGTGGAATGGAGTGAAAAAGTCGGGTTTTATACCTGCCGGTAGGAAAATGTTTTATAAGGACAAGTAAAAGTGATTTTGTCTTGGTCTTTCGAGGCTATAACAATTTGAAAGTACCCTGGATACCCATCTAGAAAATAATAAAATGCATTTCCTGACATCCGTGCCAACATTTGATCAATAAAAGGGATAGGGAAATGATTGTGCACAACTTGGGTTGGACTAACCCGCTCACTATCACTTATGAGATAGCTAATCCAGGCATCAAGAAGTTTCAAAACTTATTTTCTCTCTATCTCTTTTAGAATGCGATTCAAATGTCTTTGAGGTTTCCTACAAGTTTTGAAATCATCATTCAAAACAATTTTGTGCATGCAAATGGTTGTGGTTATTACTTTAATGTCACCAACGATCTAAGCAAATGCCTTCCGATGTTTTCTCAACACAATAAGTAATTTAGATAACCCATCACTAGAAAGGTAAGCACTCGCAATCACAGGAAATGTTTCACTTTTCCCCAAAAAGCATAGTAAAGGTGAGAGGGAAGAGGTTTCAACTCAACTTTAGGGGTTTCATTGATGGGAAACCCCTTCCCTCCTCCCAAATTTACCTTTACTTTCATTGATAACCTCTTCTTTTTCTAATGATTGAACTTTTATTCCTTTGAGCTCATGTTGACTTGAGTGTCACTTTTATCATCAAATTCTTCAATGTCTTGTGAAAGTGCCATCTTCAATAGTGGATTCTTCAAATTATCCCCATAAAAAATTTCAACAAAAGTTCATCAATTATGTCCACTCGCATAACATCATATAATCAGGAAACTTAAGAAATTAAAAATATTAAAAGGCACAATGTCATCATTCAATCTCAATTGAAGTTTCCCTTCTTGGACATTAGTTTGGGCTCTTCTAATTGCCAAGAATAGTCTTCCATGAATAATCGGCATGTTCGCATCTTCATCGATTTCAAGAACAATAAAATCAGCCAATAAGAACACCTTTTCCATTTTCAATACGACATATTCAATTTTCCCCACTATTTCTTGATACTTCTATCTTCCAATTGAAGAGTTACATTACTTATCATCAAACTACCCCTAATCAACTTCTTGTATAAAGAACGTGTCATTAAATTGATGGAAGCTCCAAGATCACACATAGCCATCTCTTGGCCAACTTTCCCAATCTTACAAGGAATAGCAAATGACTTTACATCTTTCAATTTTGATGGAAGATTCTTTTGAATTATTGTGATACATCCCTCGATCAAACACAAGATCACTTATTCATCTCCCATTAACTTCCTTTTGCAAATTAGCATTTGCTTCATAAATTTAGCATACATATTCTCCAACACCTCAATGAATGCGATATTAATCTCATTTTTCTTGAACATTTCTAAGAATTTCTTGAACTTCTTTTACTTACTCTCATCCTTTAGCCTTTGAGGATATGGAATTTGGATGCTTCTTGTAGGCTTCAAAAGACATTTCTCGTCTTTATCAACTCTTTTAAAGGGGATATGGTGCTTCATTAGCTCATCAATCATCTTGCCTTTCTCCTTTGAGGATTCTTCTTTTTCTTCATGTTGGGATATTTTTTCAAGTTCCTTTACCTCTATTCTTACCCCATCAACAACTTGGTTGCTCAATTCTTTACCACTTTGAAGGGTTATAGATTGCATATGTTCTCTCGGGTTGGGGATGGTATCACTTGGAAGAGTTCCCATTGGTCTTTTATTTACTTGTCTTGCCACATGATCTAATTGGGTCTCCAAGTTCATTGTTATAGAGATACTCCTTGATTCTTTACAAATGAGTCATGCTCTCTCCTTAGATTTTCATTCTCTCTCCTCAAAGTCTTATAGTCTCTCCTTAACTCCACAAGTTGAGCTTATACTTCATACCCTTCCATTGAAGTTTTGAGCATTGCTCATAGGTGGTGGTGCATTAGGATATTGATATGAGGACCTTGATTGATTGTTTTGGTAAGAAGAGTTGGGTTGAGAGTATTGGAAGTTGATTTGAGGATTCCTTTAGTATAGAGATAGGTATGTTCCTGAAGATGAGGCTTGAATTTAGAAATTTTGTTGAGGGGTATTTGAATGTGTTGGTTGACTACTTCATCAAACGTTTGAGTGGTTTATCCAAGAGGGATTGTCTGTGTTTCCATATACATTTGATTGAGCTCTTGAGGTGGAGACTTGGTTGTTGACATAATTTAATTGTTCACTTCCTCCATTGGTGTTTTACATTGTCCATTCAAATGGTTCTCAGAGCAAAAGTTACAAACTAGAGATGTCTCAGAAGGCCCTTGTGAGAAGGATGATACAACATTAACGTTGCTTCGTCTTCTAAGGTTCTTAATAGCTCTTGTCAAATTATCTATCATATTAACAATCAACCAGTTTTGTGCCAAAATAGCATCATTGTGATTTAAGCAGAGAACACCTCCTTGGGCTTGAGCTTGTTGAACATATGTTAAGCCACCGAACAATGTTGATAATAATTTGAGGCCATCATGTTTAGCAGCCTTTGAGCCTCCTCTAGTGTCTTGAATGATAAGCAACCTCTCCTTGAGCCATCTGCAACAGACTTTGTCTCTTAGTAAAGTCCATTATAGAATGTTTGTACTTGTAACCACAACGGGATTGCATGGTCAGGATTCTTTCGAAGAAGCTTTTTGAACTATTCTCATGCTTAATTAATTCTTCCCCTACCTTTTGTTTGAATGAATTTATCTCATTCCTCAATCTAGCAGTTCTTGATAGTGGGAAATACTTGGCCAAGAACTCTTGACAAGGCCATTGTACAAGTTGTAAAGGTGCCTTGTTCATGGGATTGAAGCCACCACTTTACCCGGTCTCTCAAAGAAAATCGAAAACACGCTCATTTGTACATAATCGGGGTACACCTCATTAAATTTAAAGGTATCTAAAATCTCTTCAAAATTCATAATGTGAGTAAAGGGGTCATTTGGCCCTCCCCTAAATATTGCATGTGATTGAAGCATTTGGATTAGTTTGGGCTTTATCTCAAAGTTGTTTGCTTGGATCAGTATCCTTGCAATACTAGAGTTTGCACCTTCAAAGTTGGGCATAGCATAGTCCCTAAGCAGTCTTCCATTTGCATGTTATCCATGACCATTGTTGCCACTTCTCCATTACCATTAGCCCAACTCCATTCCTAAGATCAGCTAATCCATTGTTTCCTACATCTTCATTTTCATCATCTCTAGGATTCTCACTAAGCACTCTTGCATTGGTTTAAGGATTTGCCATCTCGATTTTTTCTTGCTCCTGTTGAAATATTTTCTCCTTTCTAATTGCCCTTAGTCTTCGTTCAAGTTTCAAATCAAGACTAATGAGTGTTTCTTCTTCAAAAACCATATACTACAAAAGAAAATCAAACAAGTCGAATCAAGTGCAACATAAATAAAGAAACAACCAATTAATGTAAACTAAAATTAACTACCCTAAATGAACGTCTAATCTAGTACAACGTACAAGTATCTAAATTGCCATTACCCAAACAATCTCCGACAATGGCACAAAAAACTTGTTAAGATAAGGTTTTTGTTTAATGATGGAAACGAAATTAGCACAACCAACTCAAAAAAAAAAAGTAGTAAAATAAATTTAAATGATCACCAAAATTTACCCACATTTTTACAAGTATACGAGAAAGAATTGTAGGTAGTGGCGAGTGAGTATTATCCCATAAGGATTGAGGATAGCAATAACTAGATTTAATGAATCTTAATAGTAATTACTATACTAAGAAACATAATTGAACTTATAATAATGTAATAAACTTAGTCAATAATAAAACATGTAAGTATTGCTCTAGAAAAGCAAGTAAATTACTCAAGAGAGCTAGTAAAGTTTACTCTAGAAAAGCAAGTAAATTTAACTTAAGAATGCAAGTAAAATTAATACTTATTAACTACTTTTAAGAAAGCTTGATAAAAACATCAAGTACTTTAACCAATTTAAACTAATATACCATTAATTGAACTAGAATTTTTGAAAATCATCATTTTCACTAAATTAAGAAATTCTATGAAATTGCTAGAAATCTAAAATTAAAACTAAGAATTTTTTGTTTAAAAAAAAGCTCACTAAATTCTAATGGATTAAAAGCAAGAAATTAAGATTAACTATGAAATCACCAAAAATAGCAAGAACAATAAGAACTTTTTAAAGAAATCTATGTTTTTACCCTACTTGGATTGCAAGAAATCTAAATGAAAAATAAGTAAAAATTATATTTACTTGTAGCAAATTAAAAGTCCACTAAGATTAACTAAAAAAGATTTGAATTTGCAGCAAGAAACTAAAGATTAGATCTAAAGATTGAATGAAAGAGAACTTTTAATTAAGGAGAAACTTGAAGGTTAAGAAAGCACTTTTCACTAAGCTAAAACTACTAAAATTACTGAAAAAACTAACTACACTACTACTATGTGTCCTACAGTAGAGTACAAGTATAATTTTAATAGGTGGTTTGAGTCAAAAAATTATAAGTGGCAAAATTTAAACTACTACTCGCCTGTTCATATCCCGGTATCAAGTTCAAATAAGCCTTCTATTTCTTCATCGATACTGTAGTATCATTTCCTATACAAATAATGATACAACGTTATGAAGCCGCTTTCAGCAATCTTGAATTTCTTTTTTGGTCCTTTTTACTCATTGAATCTTCTATTCTTTCAACTTAATACCTTTTAATCTAAACTTGCAAAATACTAATGAATTTAATAAGTAATAAATTATACTAAAACTAACACTAATATCATGATATTTACAAAAAATACAAATGCAAATCCTATGTGCAAGATGAAACTAAACAAAAACATATAAATCAACTCTGAATTCTAGAAAATACCAACAAAATATTAGAATTAACATGTAAATAATTCTAATTTATTAGAGTTATCAGTAATCATTATCATAATGATGCAGCCACAAAGGGAGAAGATGAGCCACAATGCATGACCTAGAAAGAGTTATGGATGCCAACTTAACACCATATGTCCTTAATGTTCAACTCATTTGAACCCACTGCATGCTTAAAAAGTGGTAAATGACTTTGATCATAGTGAAAAATAATTAATATGTGACAAAATTATATCAAATTATTATTATTATATATATATATATATGTGTGTGTGTGTGTGTGTGTGTGATTTTAAAAATTTAGACAATTTCGTTTTTATTTTTACAAATTTAATAATATATCAATAATTTTTGTCACTTTGTGACTTTCGTAGTAATACTCTTCTTAAAATCGTTGTCACTTTTTAACTTTTTGTAGTAGTAGTGTTATTAAAAATCGTTATTTTTAAGCTTTCAGCGTGAAAATCTGTGCCCTTTATTTTTATATTACTTATCAAGATAGAACGTTCTAAGATTACGTGAATCTTAATGCAAGCAATATTACTTAATTATGGCTGAGATGCAATGATTGTAAAAGAAGAAAATCTTATAATTTGGACCATTATTTTGTGTTAACCCAAAAAATCATGTAGCGAAAGATAAATTTATTTAACATATATAAATATATGCGGGAAAAGAGGAAAAGTTACATAATAAAGCACATCGGATTCTCATTTCGAGACTAGTATAAATTTACAGCATAGTGACCTTATGTCTATTCTAGAATTTCTCTATCTAAACTCTCAATTCAAATCTTCTAAACTGAATAAACTAACAGACTCTCTATTTATAAAGTAACAAACTTGACTATCAAGAAAGCCAATTACATTAGGAATAACTCTAAACATAATCCTATTAGAAAACTAAATTACTTAAACAACTAAATTACCAAAATCTAGTAATAACATGTGTTATTTCTTAATTGATAAGGAATTTGGTTTAATTATGCCACCAATGCCTCCTTTAAACCAAATTCTCCAAACTCTTCGGGGAAGCAAATCTACGCCAAACACGATTAACATGGTTAAGAATTCCTTCAATTAACTTCATCTACTTTGTACCGCAATGTAGCATAATCAATTTGACTTGATTTTCATTTTCTATTTTTTGAAACAATCAATGCATCTGGATGGAAAAATTTTCATCACAATTTTTTTAATTTATCAACCTCCATGAATTTCATGACAATTGGTATAGAAATTCTCAATTTCAAGAATGAATGAATAATCAATCAATTTTGCAGGATTTTTTTTATCACTATCCAACACATACAAAATAATCACGACAGGATCTCTCTTTTAGATTTTTGTCCAATTAATGTCAAATTTTTACACCCTAATTGTTAACAACCAAGTACTCTAAAAATAACTTCTCGTGGTCTAATTTTTGAAATTCGAGTACTCCGACACAAAAAAATAAGTTCACCAATTTTAGTAAATACCAATCGCTCCAAGATCACATCCTAGGTATCAATACCACTTGTTAGCATAAAAAACACAACAACGGAAGATAAATTTATTTAATACATACAAATATATGAGGGAGAAGAGTAATTACAAAATAAAATACACCGGACTCTCATATTGAGACACACATAAATCTAGATATAATAGCCTTATCTCTACTCTAAAATTTCTCTATGCTAGACTCACAACTCAACTCTTTTCAAGTGAATAAATTAACGGTCCCTTTATTTATAAGGTAAGAAACTTGACTACTAAGAAACCCAATTATATTAGGAATAACAACTCTAAACATATTCCTATTAGGAAACTAAATTACTTAAACAATTAAATTACCAAAACCCAATAATAATATATTTTTTTATTGATAAGGAGTTTAATTTAATTATGCGAGCATTTTGTCACCCTAGCGGTGAAGCATGAAAAAAGGATTTAATGATTCCATGTCATTATTGAATGTATGCAAATTTAGATATTGGGATGATGATTGAATCATATGCTTTGTTATAAGCTTTTAAACCTTAGTAAAATTTGAAAGGCTAGTTTTAGCACAATATATCTAAAAGTATAGCCATTTCTGTAGCCTTTTCATGGCCATGATTAACCAAAATCAATTGGTAATGTTACTTTAGCCCGATCACTTTAGTCTAATGCATGTACATGTGTTTCTCAATAATGAACAAATAAAACCAACAGGAACCTATTGATGAATTCTTGATTACATAATTAAACTGATGGTCATCATTAACAAAGTAATCTAGCTTCTCTAACAATAACTTATTCTCTTTCCCTCCTTGTTTTAGTAGAAATAGAGAATGATTATGAAGGAAGGAAGAGAAATAGAAATCCAGAGCCAAAATATAATTCTTATAATTAGCTGTTTGTAAGAGTTAATCTAGGAATCTCCCCCCGATACACTTCATTATTTTGTAGCCTTACTTCTGATGAGACCACTATTAATATTGTAAGGATTATTTTCTATTATGATGGTACAAAATTTTTTTTACACATAAAGATGCTATGTAACGTAATTAGTTTTTCAGTTTCAAATGTCATCTTTACATATTGGCGATGTATCTACATTAAATGGTGTAAAAAAATTTACACCATGAATATAGGAAATATTAACTCTACAGACAATACTTAAAATGATATTAAACTAGAATTTGTCGTGATGTACATTATTATTATTATACTTATAACTCAATATATATATATATATAATGCTTACAATGTAATAGAATTTATCGTGCGCTAACGTAAATTATTGTTCGTTTTGACTGAAGCTTCACAATTTTGTGATATGTTAAAATCTTTCTTAGTTATTAACCGGTATTGTTAGATTTCTTTTTGGCCGCATACTTACATCACCAAAATGATGACCATTCCACTTGGGAAATGGGAGGAAATCGGAAGTAGCTAGCAGGAAGGAACGGAGCATATACATCAAATTTGTAAAGGTGGAAAGGATTTTATTTATGGTCTTGGTTAAAATATGCTTGGTTTATGCGTACTCCATAGTACCCCTATTATTATTATTATTCCGCTGAAAGGGTTTCAAATTCCATAGAAAACTTCAGAAAGATATGGATTCCTTCAAATTCTTGAAAGAAAAGAGATTCTGGATCGACAGTAATCAGAATATGACCCAATTTTACACATGTATATACTTAATTAGATTTGATGAGAGATTTCTCCAAATTCTTCATAGAAAAAATTAGAAAGATAGACGGAAAACATTTGGAATTGAAGTCTTACTTTGAATATTTATACTTGTTGTCAACATTTTCTACTGAAAATTTCAAGCATCGCCAGAAGGAACTATTACTACTAGTAGTTTATTTTTGGCCCAATTCTATTTTATACACCTTAACTTATAATTAATTCTCACTTTGTACCCTTAATTCTCAATTTGTCTCATTTTAATCTAATTTTTAAATCCCGTAATCAAAATTAATGAAATCTGTTCTTACATCCAAATATGATAGTGGCATTGTTGTTCATCCCATTAAATCTATTCTATACATGAAAAATATTCCGTTAATTTGTTGAGGGTGTTAAAATTTAGGCTGAAATATAACGAATTTGAAAGTTAGGAGTACAAAATTTTCAAAATTGAGGTTGGGATGTAAAGTGAAAATTCGGGCATATATTGAGGGGAACAAAATGGAATTAGTTTTTTTTTTTTTTTTTTTAAACTCATGATTGGTAAGTTTGTAAACTAGGCTGCACTTGGTTCACAGGATTTGGTGAAAGATTTAAAATTCATCAAATTTTTGGAGTAATTTAGGTCTACAGTAAATGAATTTTAAATTTTACCTAAATTAGAAAATGTGGAAGGAAGAAATTCAAATAATTTTTATTATGAGTGTATTTAAAATTCATTTATTTTAACTTTACAAATTCTTTCAAATAGATATATTTTAAATTTTTCACAAAATTTATCTGTCCAAGCACATAATGAAGTTGAAGTTCATTCGGTCCCCGTACCTTTTAATTCATAATTAGGAAGTTGCCCAGAAAAGGAAACCAAAAAAAAAAACCTTAACACGTGGCTCAATTGAAACACATTCTATTATTATTATTATTATTTTTTTTTTTTTTGTGGGGTACATATTCTATGTTTCATTCAGAAAAGATGGCTTTAGTGGGAATCATTATTGTATTGTTGATTCTGGGAATATATCTATCAGCCTTTTTCATATATTCTGATAAATGCATCCACCTGATATGTGCTCTGATTAAAAGGATATACGCAATATTTTGGCTGGTTAGAAACAGAAGAAGCAGTAGTAAAATATACGCAGTATTACTCTATCTGGAATTATAAGGCGTTCTGTCAAGTCCCGCTGCTCAGGGTCTCGTGATCGCTGTATCCTTACCTTTTTTTGAGGACACCAAACTCAAAATAATTTTCAATCTTTGATCAAACCCTTTAATCGAATGTATGATTTTAACCTGCAAAAATATTAGTATTTTGGGGTGAGGACAGCGACAAATTGTTCAGCAAGTAGTTAATACCATATTTGCCGGACCCAACACGTTATATACATATATATATTTTATAAAATTTTAACACACAGTCATACAAAAGTTTTTCAAAATATTTTTATTCGATATCAAAGGAAAATCTTATTTTACGTAATCACAAAGATTCCTTTTCCAAAATGTCTTTTCAAAAACAAAACGTACATATTTTTATAGCAAGTGGCATTATATCAAGGATTTGCAAAACATATTTTATAGATATCGAAAGTTTAGAAATTGAAATCAAAATACAAGAATCAAAATTCATAATCAGAGTTCAAAAATTTAGAATTAGAATATCATAATCAAAATCCATAATCAGAATTCAAAATTCATATCATGGTTCATTATAAGCTCATAATACAAACACGTTATCATCGATTTACTGAATACTCAACCTAGTGCTAAGAGACCCCACCAGAAAATGTTACTAAGGGGTCTCGTAAATACCATCTTAATCAGAGTTTGTATAAGAATTCAGAGTTTGAAAACCAGAAATTATATTATCTACCAGTTTAGAAAGTACAGAACTATATTCCTACCGACTATTCATGATTATTTTAAGAGTTTTTGTCCATTATTAATTATTGAATAAATATTCTAAACACATACATATGCAAAATATCCATACAAAGTTCAAAATAATGCCACTCATATAAATTCAAAATTTAAAACAATTCAAGTATCCATGTAACTCCAAGTTTAATAACTAAAATAATATGTTGACAAAAATAATATTTAGACGAAATATTTTTAAAATTACAAAGGGATAGTAACCACTTATCTCAACGTAACAAAACATAACCGCAGAAAAATCCAATTAACTTCCTATACAAAATTTCATCACATATTAATTAAATTCAAATAAAAACAAAACGAACTTACTCGTATAAAGATTATCATGCCATCTACAAACTATTCAAGACCCAAAACATTCTAACAGAGAATTATCTCAAAACCCATAAAATTTTCGAAAACAATGTTCTCCAAAACAATACTAAAACCAATCCTTTATTACACAATATAACTATTTATCATATTTACTTTACAAAAATAACACTACAATCGTATCATACTTATTTATTTTTAAAAAATATATATGTACTCATCTAGTCAGTACTAAAATAATTTTCCGAAAAATAAAAGTTTAGAAATAATCATCTCATAATATATATATATATATATATATATATATATATATATATATATTGAGAATGTATAAGATTTCAAAAATAGCATTCTTACTAACTAATACTTTCAAAACTATTTTATTTGATTACTACAAAAATTAAACTTTTAATATCCTATAATGACTCGAATCAAAATGTATAAACAGTTAGTCTAAAATTCATATTATAAATAAATTATAAGGCCTAATCCATAAATATCTAACGCAGCAAGAAAGCAGGACCTAAACTATCTAACGGAATATATATGTTAATCTTTTAAAATTTCATTTCCCTTTCTTTTCTTTCAGTTTCTGAGCCTCTTCCTTCTTACTTGTTACTGCTGCTTCTTCCTTGATACTACTACTCAAACTTCAACGCCAAACAAACACCAATCATCAATCATCACAACTTCAGCAACTACCTCCAACTCCTGCAGTCACGAGCAACGCAACAGCAGCATTCAAGTAGCCACAGGCCCACAGCCGCGCAGCCATAGCAACAGACCGATGGCTAGCAGCAGCCGCAACTCAGCACGGCAGTGGCAAGAGTAGACCAGATGCCACCGCAACCAGCAGCCCCTTGCGGGCGACCGAGAGACCTCATCGGTAGCTTCCATAGCTGTCGATAACCCTCCAACTCAGCCTTATCATTTTTAATATTTTTATAAAAATCCTTTTTGAATTCAGAGCACATGAATATAATTTCCTTAAAATATATTCCTATATTTCATAATCAAATTTCCAGATTTCATACATATAATAACCAACCAAAATTCCCTAATTACACATAGTATTACGAATGAAAATTAAATCCTAGGCATGATATCCAATATACAAGGACATAAACAATATAAACAGGATTATCAAAAAAAAGACTTGCGTTGTAAAATTACACCGGATTCGATATACAACGAGCTCTTAATTTGCACCAAAATTGCTCGCCAAAGCTCCCAAAATATCAGCAAGTAAATAATGATATAACCCTACGGAATCCTTTATTAATACATATTTTAACTCTCAAAAGTTTTCAAAATCTAGCTCCTATAGCAAATTTTTCCTTGAATCCTACTATTATTGGGTTACTTAAGTTGCCTGAAAATTCAGACAAAAATTAGCAAATAATTAACAAAATGTTTGTATTTCAAATAAAAATCATTTTTAGATACAAAGTTGGCCCAAATTAAATAACCAAAACAAATAGGAAACCAAATTGATAAAAACATTTAAATCTTCTCATGTAAAAAAACCATATGATACGTTTTAATCCAACAATGATTAGTTCAAATGCAAATAAATTTCATAGATATTATCAAATACTAATTTTGATGTTTCTCTTTTGAAAAAAAATTACGGAGATTTACACGTTCCCTTAACTATTTTTTTTAGCCATAACTTGCCAGTTGTATATAGTTGTATTGAGTGCAATTACTGAATACACAATACTTTTTGTATATGGTATGGCTATAGATACCAATACATCATATTTGTAAAAAAAAAAATACTTTATGTATAATGTATCATGTTATATGCTTTATGAATAATGTAGAAAAACTCAATTCACATAATTACTTAACGAATTATGTAACTACATGACTGAGTATTTGAAATGCAGATGCACGGGGTAATTCTCTATCTTCTGTACTTATTTTCTTGATTAATAAAAGTGAATTACAAAAAAAAAAAAAAAAAAAAAAAAAGGAGGAACATTATAACCTTGTATCAGTGCACGATTTTTTAAGGAAAAAAAACCAGAAGATTTAATTACTGAAACTTAATCAGAGTCACATTTGAATAAATCTCCACAACTGCTTAGCTTTTCACTTTGACCACGGGCGGACCATTATGTGATGTGTGGGGAAGGGGCAAAGAGGGGCAGCAGCACTCCAAGAATTTTTCGTTACACCTTATGGTATACGTGTGATATATATTTGATAAGGGTTTGAAAGTAAAAAAATTACATTTGCCCCTCCCCCAAACATTTTTTTTTTTTTTTTGTTATTTGGTCATTGCACCAAAACTTTTATTTTTTTTGGAACTTAGGTTGTCCATGTCTCATTATCTTTTTATCCCGTATTAAGATAAAGGATTTTTCTTGGTTTCTCCAAATCTATTTTCACATTTTCCTCTAGCTTTAAGTTTTTAATGATTAAAAGAATTTTTGTTAGTGATTTTTATTGGGTTTGGAGAAAGTCCAAATATTTTGTTTTTTTTTTTTTTTTTCAAACACTCATTAGAGCGAGCGAATATTTTTTTTTATAAAAACCCACCTATGTATTTTACATTCTTTCAGTGAATGGAAGTAATTTATATTTAGGGTTTTTTCCTATTTTTAGTCTAATTTGTTTTGATAAATTAATATTCAGGTTATTTTTTGAAGTCGGTCTTTCACTTACTTTTCAAGTGAAATATGTGATATGTAATTGAAATTTAAATAAGTCAATCTATTATTTTCTATTTTATTTCATTATAAAATTTGGGATTTATTATTTAAATCTTGTTTCATTTCTATATAAAAATTGTTGATTATTATTAGGAATTTAAACTTGAGTTCAGGGTTGAGTATGCTTGATTTGACATTTAATTTATTTGAATCGAACACAACCACAATGTATGTCGAGTTCAAGTTCCAATTGAAGTATTCAATCCAACTCTAATTTCAAACAATTGTACATTTACAAATTTAAATTTGAGTTTACCATTATTCCATTTCAATTCAACTTAATTTACACCATAGGTAATTTTTGCCCATCTAAGGTCTAACCTCTACGTCCGACTTTGACCATGCCATCCTTGAAAAGTCAAATTTTGTATATGAAGAACTTTAATAATTGTGCTTCTTTTTTCACTTTACGTGTAGGACTCATATGAGGAACTAATGGCTATAATGATTCCATGCAGTCAAGCAATGTGGCTGCTCTACTCACTGTTCATTAATATTCGAAATCCCTTGGAAAATATTTGAATAGAGAAGGTCCAATTAATCCAAATGTGTGAATAAATCCTATTCATGGTCAAAGGAATAATCTCCATGGCATGTTGATTTCAATCAATAATTTAATCTAACTTATAATAGAGATGACAGTTGGCCCGACCTGTTTTTAACCAGCCCAGCCCGCAAGTCACTGTAGTAACTTGGCCCTAATGCAACACTGGGTATAGGACCAGTCCTGGGTTGAAAATCCTGTGCTTGGAATTTTCAAACCGTGGTTCAGCCTGAACCATATTTTATCTGAAAATCGGTTCAGAATCAACCGTTCAATTGGTCAATGATTTAGCCTATTGACCCGGAACGAAAACAGGACTGTGGACAAGGCAATGGGCTCAGCACGTGGGTTAGCGCATCAGGCTGACCATGGAGCCTGCGAGCCAACCATTGGCAGCATTTTGTTTTTTTTTTTTTTTTTTTTTAAAAGCCTTTTAATGGCCATTTTATCTCTCCAACAGCTATAAAATGGCTAGTTTTTGGGGCAATATTGGTAAAATTTTCCTATAAATATGATGCCTTGCACACCTAGTTATAAATTTATAAAATACCTAAACCCTACTACTAACTATGTGGCATCCCGCAAGTATACGGTTGTTAAGTAATAGTAAAGGGAAGTAGGGATCGTACCCACAAGGATTGATCGATAATTACCGGTTATTTGGTTAGATTACAAGCTGAAGCTATGGATTAAAAGAAGAAAATTAACTAAAACTATAACTAATGGAACTAAAGAATCAATTTAAAGTAAAGATTAATCACTAAGAAAGAAATTAAAAAGGAAGTATCTTTAGAAAGAAAATAAAGGGAACAATTAAAATGAAAAGCATATTAAGCAAGCAATTAGTTAATCTAAACTATTCATTATCCCCAAGCAAGTACAATTAGAGAAAGCCCATAATCTATTCTAAGAAAGCATGTAAAAAGAAAGTATTGCTAAATATTAATTAACTAATCTAAACTACAAATTAACACTAAGAAAGTACAATTAAGGAAAACTCATTAACTAATCTACCAATTAAACTAAGAAAGTAAGTAAAGAAAGTAATTAAATAAAAAGCTCATAAACTAATTTATCCTAATTAACCAATCTAAACTATGAATTACCACTAAGGAAGTATAATTGAAGGAAACCCATTAACTAATCTAACAATTACACTAAGAAATCATGCAAAGAGAGCAAATATATGAAACTAATTAGACTAATTAAACTAAGAAAATATGAAATTAAAGTTTGATTAAAAGAGTTTTAACATAAATTAAGAACTTACCACTAAAAAGGTTCAATCTTTGGTTAGGAAATTGTGATTACAAGAATGAGAAATCCTACTCTAATCTAATCTAATCTAACCCTCCCCAAATGTGGAGGAAAAAGGAAGAAAATTACTCTCTAATCTAGCCTACTTCTACTAGCTAAGTTCTCCCTCAAATGATGTTTAAAAATGAAATATATAGTGCTAGGGTAGTGGGATAATTGTGCAGCAAAAATCAGCCCCGAATAAAGTCATTTTTTGCTCTAACCGCCTCCAAATCGCGATTTGGACTGAAACTTTTGAAATACAGCACTTCACAATTTTGCTTCGAAAATCTTCATCCGACGTCCGATTGATGCTCCATTTTTTCTTCCATGCGACACTAACACATAGGAGAATATTATTAGCTATAATAAATACTTAAAATAAAACCTAAATATATAATAAAATTCTCATAAAATAGGTCACAAAACGAAGGACAAACAAAGATGAATGAAAAGTTAACTCCCAACGAAATTAAATCAAAGATACGACACTACTCTATACACATGAACCTAATAAAGTATGCTAATTAAGACCTAAATGAGTACTAAAATACTTAATAAATATATAATATCACATTCTAACACACATATGTAAAATAGATAAAAACACACATGAGTTATATCAAAAACACTTAAAATGTTCGAAACTAGTAGCCAGACCTTCAAGTTTAGGGTACATATAACTCTAGTTTCCTAGAGTTATCAAAATACCACACAATTTTCACAACAAGTCACACAATAATTTCTCTCTACTTTCTCTTATTTCATCTTCCTACTCTCCAAGTCTATCGCCAAGTGCTATTACAATTTCTTTCCTACTACTTAAATTCTAATATATACTATTTTAGAAATTTAAATTTACTCTTAAAATTTATCTAAAACTCAATTGGTGAAATTTTCAAGTGGAGTTCAAGTAATCAAGTGTATAAATTGAAACTTAATATTTCAATTTCCAAGTTGGTTTTTTTTATACTTTTTAAATTATTAATTGTCTTTATCGACTCTCTTATTTTTTTTCTTTATTATTATCTTTTTAGTATTCCTTTATTTGAAAATTTAGTAGCTTGCATTTTGGTTTTCAATATACCACTTTATTTGTTTTCTATTTAATTTTTTTTTTCATTACAAGAAAAACTTGAACTCGACATGCATGGAAAAATCACAAGCACTCCACATTCACATATTAGAAGGTCCTCAAATAATTGTTGATTTATATGATATAGATAACCAAAATGAACCTACTACTACTAAAATGAAAAGTTTCACTTGGAAATTTTTTTGAAAAAGATGAGAAAATGAGATTGTTATTTATAAATTATGTGTTCCACCTATATCATTTTAGCACAAAAAAGGGACGGGAACCGGAACACTTAATAGACACATTAGTAAGAAACACAGTGAACCTCAAGAAAATTAAAAAATGATTAAAACACAAATTTACACCACACAAGGTATGGTAATGAGCAATTTTAAATATTCACATGAAAAAAATAGAAAGGAAATAGCTAAATGGATAATTAGAGATGAATTGCCTTCTATTTTGAGTGAAAATTCCAATTTAGAAGAATAGATACACAAAGTTGTGAACTCACAATTTAAAAAGGTTCCTAGAAGTATTTTGAGAAGTGATATTAAAAGAATTTATAGGAAAAAGATAAAATAAATTGATAGCTACTATTGCATTGATTAATTGTAAAGTTATTTTTACTGTTGATTCTTAGAAAGCAATCACAAATGAATATTATTTTTGTATTATTGTACATTGGATAGATGTATATTGTCATTTACAAAAATGAATTATTAGTTTTCAAATTTTTGAATACCTTCACAATATTCTTCAAATTATAGGGTTGATTACTAATTGTGCCTGTGAATATAGTTTGCTTTTAAAATTATATTAATTTCATTTGATAATGTTTCAAATAATTTCAAAATTGTGTCTATGTTAAAAGATGCTTTTAAACTTATTTTAGGCAATGAATTATTTCATAATAGATGTGCATGTCATATATACTTAATATTTGTATTTAAGATGGTTTAAAAATGGTTGAAGATATTATTAGTCTAATTAGAAGTGCTATTTATTTTATATGTTCATCTACTTCACATCAACAAAATTTCAAACGACTTTATTTAAAAAAATGCATGAAATTTAAAAAAATTTCAATAGATGTACTCACTAGATGGAATTCTACTTGTCAAATATTATCAAGTACATTTTGTTATGAAAAATTACTTTCTATATTTTATAAGGAGCATATTGGTTCACATAACCAAATTAATTTAGGCAAGGAGGATTCCAATTGAGCTAAAATAACGTTAAAAATTTTAAAGCAATTTGAGTATGCTACAAACATTTTCTCCACTACTTATAAACCTTCTTCTCATATTGTTTTACCTCAACTAAGTATTATTTTTCAATCATAAAAAGGATGAGTTTTTTTTATGATATGATTACCACAAAGGAAGAAAATTTTGACAAATATTTTGAAAATATTCCATTATTATATTATTTGCTTTGTCTTATTGATCCACATAATAAACTTTTTAACTTAATGCTTTCATTAACTTTTTTAATGATCATAGTACTACAAATACTATAGACAAAGAGTTACTAGTAGATAAGACCACAAAAGCTTTTCAAGAATTATATGAAATTCACTTCAAAGAAAATTTCCCTACGCAGCAAGGTGAATCTTCTAATTCATCTACAGTAGATTCACAATATTTTTTTTCCTCATATAAATGTTAGAGCATATTTTGATCCTCATCAACTACTCTTTGCTTCAAAAAATTGAGAATCGAAAATACTAGTTAAGTTTCCTAATATTTAAATGATTCACTACATATGTGAGACGACGAATACAATTCCAATTTTGATATTCTTTCTTGGTGGTGAAATCATAAGCGTGAATATCCTATTATATCTCAAATTGTTCGTGATTTGCTAACCATTCCGGTTTTCTTCGATTACATCAAAAAGTGAAATAAGAGTTCGAATGACACCTACAACATTAGAAATGTTGGGGTGTTTAAAGAATTGATTAGACGCCGAAAAAAGAAAACACATATTAACGAGGCAAGACTTCGTGGATGATGAAGGTAGTAGTTCACCAAATTGATGTATAGTATATATAGAATTTTAATATTTAGTAATTTTTTGTTTGGAAGTAAGGTTCCATATCTTCCTCCTTATGTATGTAGTAAATAGTTTATTAATTTTTATTTTTTTTTGTTAGTTCTTAGAATTATTTGGAGGTAAGGTTTAATGTCCCCCTCCTTATACGTTTTTTACAATATTAATATACATGGTATGGGTTTATGCCAAATCCTACCATCTCAAGGTGGGGTTTTTTTTTTTTTTTTCTTCTAATTATACATTTTTACTTTATGATTAATAAATAATAAGTTATAATAATAAGTATTGACTTATACTATCAAGTAATAATTTGGTCTAATAAGTATTCCGTCCCATTTTATATGTCACTTTTTCTATTTTAGTTTGTTTCAAATTATTTGTCACTCCTTCAAATGTATAAATTTTTAAAGGTCATTTTACCTATTTTGCCTTTCATGCAAGTCCCAAGATAGCAATAAATTCATGTTTTAACATTAATTGCTCTCACAAGCCATTTCAAAATTTAATACAATCAACTAATAAATTTTATAGTTTAATTGCAGAAAGATAATTATGAAAAAATATTTTAATAGTAGGTCAAACACCAATTGTTCTTAAACTGTATGTAAATTTGACCATACCAAATAAAATGAGACGGAAGGAATACTAATTTGGAATAATAAAGTACTAATAACTAAGTTTTAACTTTGGTCTAAGAATTTTAATTCAAATAATAAGTATTAATTTGGATTTTAAACTTCAATTATTAATAATTTGGTCAATAAGTACCAATTTGGATTAATAAATTACTATTAACTAGTAAGCAGTAACTTGAAGATTTACTAAATTATAATTTAATGAAGTACTTATGAATAATAAATAAATGATTTTAAATCAATAAATTATTTATGAATAATAAATAAATGATTATAAATCAATAAATTATTAGTTTTAAAGAATGATTAATAAGTAATAATTTAAAATTATATACATTATTAATAAATAATAATTTAAGCTTCTCGAACTTCAATTTCAAGGATCAGTTTGGGGCCAGCCTGAGGGCCATCCTAAAGCGCCAGCCTGCCTCGTCGAACAGGGGTGTAGCTGGGCCCGATTATGGGCCAATCCTCCCATTCCTAGCCCGTATCGGCCCGCCAATTTGTCCTTCCTCGTGAACGGTCATCAAGGCCTTAATCAGCGGGCTACTGATCTGGCCCACCACCATCTCTAACTTACAGTCACTTGGCTAAACATTGATTGTTAAGACTCACCAATGAAATCATCGGAGATGCTCTTTGATAATTGTTAATCCTTTATGAAACATTTACCCTTATCCACTATAATCTTTATAGGAAAATATTTAAGTACATCCGATTTTTGACTCCACCTGTAGATCCTGTTATCAGAATTAAACCTTAAATAATCTTACTTACATCAGCTGATATCATAGATTTTTGAAGGTTTAATCCACTATAAATGAGATGAAAGACCAGATCTATCTAAATATTTGTCATCTTTATATACAAGGATGTCGATTAGTAGTGTTCCTTCCATGCATGCAAAAAAGATACTTACATGCAATATTAACATCAATCCACCATGTTATGTTATCAAGGGAAACGATTTGCTTTAATAAATATAGACGGTAAATACTTCCATATAGTGCTTTGAATGTAGACTGAGATCTGGGTAAAACCCGAAGAAGACTGGCACATTACTAATTGTCTAGCACACCACTACTATTTGAATTTATGTTTTTCATCTATTGAGGGCAAGGGATTGGACAAGTGCCACAAAATCAAGGCCGTGTCCATCGGCTCCATAATAAATGCGTAGAAGTTTTTATTTAGATCTAGATTAATTATCAGGCAATGCCTAAGTAGTTTGTCCATACAAACTACTAGCTATTTAATGGCGCAGTGAACCCACTTATTTAGAATTAGTGAGTCCCCTATTTCCAAAATATAGACCTCACCCTATGAAGATTTTTTTATCGGTTCTGAACCGAGGATTAACACACTCCCGGTAATTATAATTCAGAGGCGGACACAGAGCTGAAGTTTTGGGGGTAAAAGTATATGTATGAGAATGGACAGTTAGTGTATAAAATTATGTGCAAGGTTCTGGAGTGTCAGATCATTTGAGTTACAAAAAAATAGCCTTATCTTGCAATTTTTTTCTATGAGACAACAACTTGAATCCGTGATCTCCATGTCATACGACCAAAAAAATATTTTACTAAAATATCACTCTACAAAATAATATTTAAATGGTAACATCAAATTTTTTTATTAATTAAAATTCTATCAATGGCTTGTCTTTTTTAAAGAAAGACTAAATTGTTTTGGAAAATGTTAACTTAATTGTGTAATTTATAAGCGCAAAAACAGTTAATGATATAAGTTTTTAATCATATAAAAATAACAATAAAAAAAATTTAATTTGTAAATTATTTACAATAAAAATTAATTAGATAATTTACATTACGTATTAATAAAATAAATTAGATACTTGTAATTAAAAATGAATCAAATTAAGATTTTAAACGAATAATGGATCTAAATATTTTATAAATAAATAAAATATAGAAGGAGACAATATATTAAATTATTTTAATTTAAAGTGAGGCTATGAACACCAAAAGTATACTATTAAAACAATGAATTATTCAAAAATAAAATAACAGTTCTACATAAATACGTTGATATTTCATGAACAAATTAATGAACAATTGACATGAAAAAGCATAATAATATAAAAGAACTTACTTTCTACAATAACTGAGGATGATACTCTATTCGAAGATGAGATTAGAAAGATCTATAGAGATAATAAAAATAATATAGTTAGAAAATATCTTAAAATAGTTAAATCATGCTATTAAATTTTTGATTAAGTTGGTGTAGATATTAGATATTTTAGTTTTGCCATAAGATTATATAGACATATATTAATTGTATAAAATTTTAAGAGTCTAAAATCTAATTTTGTAAGGTTGTGACTGAAATTTTAAGAAGTTCAAAGTGGAAAAATATGAAAAGTAAAAGTTTGAGGACAACGACATTAAAAAAAAAAAGAGTTTGGGGGACAGTAATATTACACTTTTTAATACTCAACCTTTATACCTATGAGTGAGGCACACTCTCGTGTGTTTTGTAATTTCAAAATATAAAAAGAAACAAAAAAGGAAAAAAGTAGTTAATTGATTGTTATTTAAAAAGAGCACTAATAAAAAATTATTACACTAATAAGGGTATACTTGACAAATCAAATAATGATATGACATCAAATAACCCCGCATGCTCTATATATAACATATAATATACATATATATATATATATATATATATATAAGTCCTCAAAAATTTTGTGTGGTCCGCCCATGTTATAGTTAATTTGGTCCAAAATAAAATTTCTCACAATCTTTCAATATCATTCTTTCATAAGTTAATTTTACACAAGTTAGAGATAGGAGCTAAAGAAACAAAGGAACCACAAAGAGATGAACATGAATAAGAATCAGTTCTAACAGGGGGACATAAAGCAAATTCACCTTGTTTCACGTGGATGAAGTTCTGTAACTCTGCCCTTCCTATGATAATTTGGATATTCAAATCCCATTGCATCTATATCTATATCTTTACTTTACAGGTGGCAAAAAGAAGAATAGCTTTTCCTGAACAGCTTCTCCAGAAATATATTCTTCCATGGAACAAGGATTTGGATCCAACAAAAGAAGTGAGCCATATCATTGTTCGGCTGAGGTTCTTATTCCTCATTCATTTGAGGCTTTATGCCTACCTTGTAATGATGATCAAAACAAAACAACCAATAGAAAAAGATCTTTTACTTCACAGTCAATGTTCCTAGCCTATGAAATTTTTTTTTTTGGAGAATTAATCTAGTTTATTTTACTGACATACGCAATTTATACACTATTTCTTTATTTTTAATTCATTTTTAAAAGGGCTATGCATAGGAATATGGGATAAAGCACAAAGTTTTTAAGAATAAGGATAAAGGAAACAAGTGTTGTACAAAAATTATTATTACCAAACATGTCACTACAAAAGAAAAATGAGGTATATATTCTACTAATTACGTTAGGGGATTCATTCTGACTCGCTGCTGAAAAACGATCCGATCCGATCCGAATTAGAAAAAGAATGTACCCGAACCGCATTCTCAAAGCGGGTCGTGTCACTCAAGTTGAGAATCGGGTAGTGGGTCACATTTTTGTGACCCGTCGGGTACTCGAGCCGGTCCATTTCAAGGCTAAGTTTGTAAATTTGGTTAATAGGGTTTCATGAGAAATTAATACTTAGTAGAATTATTGGCAACCTCTCACGTTTTCTTTTTCAGTTTCTCGTCTTCCCTTTCTCTTCCTCCTCAATTATCTCTTCCCTTCCTCTTCCTTGTATCCTCATTCCTCACACTCGCATTTGTTGGGATGTATTTTGTGATTTAATTATTGTTGCTATTGGCCTATTGCTACTTCCTAATTTGTTGCTATTGGGATATATTTTGTGACTTAGACTTAATTATTATTTGACTTAATTGTGAAATTAACTTACCTAACTATCATTATTTAAATTTTATGTTTTGTTACTAGTGAGGATCGGGTATCCGGTCAACTCGACTCTCTTTTGCGGATACCCGGTAGGTCAGATACCAGCTTTATATGGACCGGGTAAAATGTTAGAATTTTCTGGATCCGATCAATAAGGATCAGATAATTTTTTAACTCGTAGACCGGATATCCGATCCATGAACACCCTTACTAATTACTACTCCGTGCCTCATTTTTCATGAAATATGGAAATAAAATGTAACTTTACTAATCAACAACCCTCCATTGCTACAATGGAATGGAACTTACAAAATTGCCTATATGTTCCAAATTACGATGATCCACCCTATATTATCAATATAAGGCTCATCTATGGAAAAATTGTTTAGAAGAAAATATAATTTCCCGAAAACCTTGGAAGAGGTCTTATAATCATGATAAAGTTCAAGGGCATAATTGTAATTTACTATAAACATAATAGGGAATTTTAATTTGGGATCGGCATCTTATTTGCCAAGGACGTTAGGCCATAGATTGACTTCCGCGGGGAGGGTACGGATCTTCACTTGTTGGATCAGTCATTTTTTTATTCTTATCTGACTCTTACACTATTAGATATTCAGAGCGAGGGCATCTAACTGAAGAGGGTTGGATATTTGCAGATATCCGACCCTATCCTACCATCATTTATTTTTCAAAAAAAGAAAAATCAAGACTAAACCAATTTCACTTTAAACTCCCAAACTTTTAGTAATTTTTTATCATTAACAATTAAGTGGAGTATTCAACATAAAAATCATAAAAACAAAGAAAAAGAAACCAATATTAGCTTGTTCTAAGAAAGAAAACCTAAAATAATTCAATTTAAAAATTCACACAATTTCTCGAAACTAAAAATAAAAGCAACAGCAGCATAATATTTCTCCAAAACAAGATACATAAGTTAAATACAACTATTAATCAAGATTTTTAAATTGAATGTATGACTTGTTTATGTAAAAAATTGTATGAAAAAGAATATATGAGGATCAGATAAAATATCCACAAAATTTAAATTTTAGAAGTGTATCTGATACTCAGAAAGATGAATATCCGATCGTCAAGTAATCCGGTTAATAAATGAGAATCGGATACTCTCTATTTTGTGAATTGGGGTATAGACTGCGAGTTTGCAGTGTTTGAGGATTTTTTTTTTTTCCCACCCGTGCCACTGGACCATGAGGCAACATTTTCCTGAAATTCTCTTTTTTCAACTTCTTTTCTCATGTTTCAGACAATGAACAATAGTTTTCGAAGCTTTTTGTCATTTTTTAGTTTTTGAAAGGAACAATTGAAACTGTAATGTTCATCTTGAGCCCCCCAAAAAAAAAAAAAAAAAAAGAAGTGATTTTCATTCCCTGATGTACATATACAGTGTGACTGTTCCATCAGAATTGGGCGAATGAGCTAAAGATTAAACACAGAATTAACTCTTTGTTCAAGCAGACTAAGAGCCAAAATGTTGGTAGAAAACAAATTAAGGTTGTGTTTGAATGGAGCTATTTGGGTGAATTTATATTTTAAGCACAAGTGAGAGTGAATTTGAAATTTATCAACAAGTGAGAGTGAGATTTAATAGTTAAAATGAATAAATTTCAAATTCACTCAAATTTCATATCATAAAAAGTCACCCATCTCAAATTTATTATCTTCAAATCCTTATCGCAATTCAAATCCACCCATTCGAATGCAGCCTTATAGTAAATTTAGAAAATATATTAGATAGCCATCAACCAATTATTAAATGCTTTGTCATGTTCAACCCAAAGATGCAAGAATAACAGTTTTATTCACTACTTAATTAAGTAACAATTCTTAATGATCTGGGCAAGAAACTCAAGTACAGGACCACCTGATGCCGTGTGTAGGAGAAAAGTTTATGGTCAGATTCGTTTATAAATAAAAGAATAAGAATTAAAATTAATGATATTCATAAATATTGTTTGATCAGCTACTGTGAAAATCACTTTATGAAAATGAAAGTGTTAAAAAATATTTACTTTCATTCCCCACTTGTGACATGGGTTCCCCCTATTCAAATTTATGAATTTATTAACATGATAAAACACATTCATTATTCAAACCAAGCTAGTGAAGGGGAATAATATAATTTATACTGATAGTGAGATTTATGATTCCTATTTCTATTTCGATTTTGATTCCCAAATGCGAACCAAACACCTCTTTAATTGCACATTGCCCCAATTAATAACTAACTGTGAAGGCACACACATAATGTGTGAAATTAAAAAAGTAAAGAGAAGGAAGAATTTAAGAGTGGTAGTTATTAGTACAGTGGTAGTTTACCATGATATTATTAATGTTAATAAAGGATAAATTAGAAAATTCACAAAGTGACAAACATCAAAATAGGGCCTCTCACTTTACTATAGTAAGTTGCAAAGTGCACCTATATATTATTTTATACTAGTGAAAAAGATACATACTATGTATGTAACTTTTAAAAAATAATACTAAGTAAATAATCAGAAAATTGATTACAATCTCTGCTTATAGTTTCTTGACGGGGAAGAATACTATCCTCTGATTTTATTTCTTGAAAGAATTTAATCCAAGGGCTAGAAAGGTTTGATCTCGGATCAACACAATTTTTCAATCCTCTGGTTGGTTTGAAGATTGAAAAATAATTTTCTTGCAACAAAAAGGTCTATTTTTCAATTAAAAGATTTTTGACCTTTTAAAAGAAGGAAAAACATAATTTAATGTTTTTTTTTTTTTTTGTTTTTTTTTTTAAGGAGGATACTTAGAGAGCTTTTTTGCAGGATCTCTATAGTTTTTTTTTTTTTTTGGCTTTTTGGTGTCCGTCCTTTTGATGGGTGATGCCTCTATTTATACGCAAATCGTGACACCTTTTGGATGAGTTTAAATTCCTTTTGACCAATAAAAATTCGCCATGTGTCAAGAATGACAACAACAGTTGAGCATTTGATTTAATTACGAAGACCTTATACTTATCTCAGTCGTAAGATAATTCTTTGATTACCCATGAGATTGTCTTTGTAATTGTATATAAACTGTAATTCTCTTTAGGTCATCAACGGGAATTTGCCATGCGTGAAAGATAACAATAATAGTTGAGTTATGCAATCAAATACCAAATCCGTGAGATTTATCTATAACAATTATCCATGACTATTAATTTATTCAATTGATAATTATTAAATTAGCTACAAATTATTTTGTAGCAAATTAAATATAAATTATATTTAATAGAATAACTAATTTTTGTAGGCTATTATACTAATTAAATTTATATTTTTACTAGCAAAATCTTAATGTTTACAAATGCCCCCATTTCAAGTCTTAACCAGTTATTGTAATACAAAGAGGTAAGGCTTGAAGTAATTTGCCAATTGAATTTCTAAAAATACTAATCCTTTTTGGACTAGATTTGAAAATTAAGAAATCCTACTAAACATAGAATACATGCAATGACTTGGTGGACTACCAAAAGGATTTGGATTTTATTGTAAAAACTCTATAAATATAGGCCTTTACAACACAAATTAACCACATTATTTTGACGTGACCAAGGATTTTACTTTTTTTTTTTTTGGCTTGGGCAACCACTTCGGTCAATTCTCCGAGTAAGGGATGTTTCTATTTTTTTTTTAAATCTTGACATTGAATGCATGAGTATGAACTCCATACTCCAAATTTGTGAAGTGTGCACGTAAATTCTCTATTTGTCCAATTGTGTACTTTGCATGTAATAAATCTTGCATGTCTTCAGACTTTTGTTTGCTATCTACCAGCATACAAGTAGCTTTCGTTTATCGCAAATTCATTATTTTGCATGCTTTGCTCTCTCTCTCTCTATCTTTTTTTTTTTTTTTTTTTGGTCAATCTTAAAATGGAGATTTTTTATTTGGATCAATCTTTCAAAGGGAGATTTTTTTTTTTTTTTTGGGATCAATCTCAAAAAAAAGGTGATTTTTTTTTTTATTAGATCAACCTTAAAAAAGGAGTACTTTTTTTGGATCAACTTTAAAAAGAGATTTTTTTTTATTTTTTATTTTGGATCAACCTTAAAAAGAGAGATATTTTCTCTTTTTTCTTTTTGGATACACCTTAGAAAAGGAAGATCTTCTTTTTATTTTTTTTTATTTTTTGGATTAACCTTACAAAGAGAGATCTTTTTTTTTTTTTTCGATCAACTTTTAAAAGGGAGATCTTTTTCTTTTTTCTTTTTGTTTGATCAATCTTAAAAAGAAAGATCTTTTTTTTTTTTTTTTTTTTGGATCAACCTTAAAAGGGAAGATCATTTTTTTCTTTTTTTTGTGATCAACCTTAAAAAAAAAAAAAAATCTTTTTTTTTTTTGGATCAAACTTAAAAAGGGAGATCTTTTTTTCATCTTATTATTATTATTATTATTATTATTGTAGGATGTTAACTTTCGGAAAGCATATAGTTAGGGGCAAGAAGTACTTGGTGATACTAAATGATGAAAATGAGCTTTTGTTGGATGGGACCATGCTTCCTGTCCATACTCCTTTATATGGGGCCTTTTTTGATACATGGGGTGCACTGGCAAACCCTTACTATGTTAAAGAGTGGACAATGAAACTTAATTCAAGACAAAGTGATATACTGTCAATCATTCAGGCTTATCCTCCACAGATTCATTTACCACCTTAGCCCGTGAAATCTTATCTGGCACAGCACATTGGTGCTCTAAATTAAAATTTGGTGGGGAGTTTTCACCAATTTGTGGATATTGGGACTGGACTATGGAAATTCTTGGTAATAATGAAGACAAATTAGTTAAAGCTGGTATTTTTAATGCAGTTTATGCATCGCTATATACATATGACTATGATAAGCCAGTTATGCGAGCCTTTTGTAAAACTTGGTGTCATTCTACCAATACATTCCTTATTCTGAAGGAGAAATTTATAGTTCATTGTGGGATTTGCACACACTTGGTGGCCTTCCTATGACAGGAGTCATATATGAAGAAATAATTCTTTCGTACTCTCATTTACTTGGCATGAATAAGAAGAATAGAAGATTTATCTCTCTTTCTTGTGAGTATTTATTTAGGGCTTTCCAAATCCTACAAGCAAAACATGGGAATCAAGGAAAATTTCCATTGCAGACAATGGATTGAGTTTTGGTACAGAGGAGCAATTAATCATGAGTTTAAAAAAACATCAATGTGCAAGTGTCTTGGGCATCCTCGTTCTACACATAATCCTAGCGGTCACTATGAAGTACAACGTGTAAGAAAACCTGTAGAAGAGGGAGCCTTTGTTAACCTTGGTCTTAACACATGGATGTGGGATGAGACTTATCTAACTGCCTTTCTTTCTTGTTGGCTTTGTGCCTTTGTTTTGCCAAATGACGAAGTTAACTTGATTCGCCCAACAACTTTTAAAGCTGCTACTTGGATGGCACAAGGTACTCAATATAGCCTTGTAGTACTTGTATTATCTAGTATTTATCGTGGTTTGGCGAGAATTATTCGGTCCCCAAAACCAAGTCAACCAAAATATTCATACTTTCCAATCCATTATGTAGTCATATGGATAGCAGCATATTTCGATACTCATTTTCAAGCAACTGAAATACTAGGACCTATGATGGCTATTTTCTCAGGTATGGGTGGGACCAAATAGTTTTCGGATCATACTACCAATGAATTGGTTATCAATAAGAAACCCAAGTGGCATGCAACAATGTATTGCAAAACTAGCCCTTTACAAGTCATAGACAATGGGTTTTTGGAGGTTGAGTCACTCCAATATTTTATCAGTATAAGTTCTTGCTATTTGCTCATGCGCTCCTATGACTCACATTATATTGAGTCTTATAGCCCTTGCTGATTTAGCAGGCAATTTGAATATTGCCAGTATATACCTGCACTTAGAAAGGTTATTCACTTGGCTCCTACTCATAAAGCTTTTCAACTTTGGCGAATACGCCTCTTAACAAATTCAAATGCCAATGCTTTTCTTCTCGGTTACCCCCACTAACCTCAAAGACCTTAGTACCAAAACTTATAAAGAATGGTGGTCACAAGTTCATGGAGAGTATTTGAAAAATGGAGTTGAAGTTTTGATATGAAGTACTAAAGCAATGCCTAGAAATGGGAGAGTAAATATTAACTCTTATAACCAAAGGGCATGATTGTAATGAAGTTAAGTCCAATTCTGAAGATGATACTGCTTGTGATGCCACAGAACCAAATAGCGATGCATAAAGTGTTAAGCACATAAATTCTATTTCCCATACTCCATCAAAGAAAGGTCATGGAACAGAGCCAATCAAGACACCTATAAACAATGCAAACTTTAAAGAAAATCACTCCAAAAGGAGGAGATTATCAGTATTTCAAAGATTGAGTCAACAATTGGAAGATGACACTTTGGTTGATATCCCTGACTCATCACAACCTCTGAAATACATTGAAGAACAGGTAACAATTTTTTTTTTTTTTGTTACTCCTTCCTTTAACACTTTTTTTTAACAGTTTATACTCTTGCAGGCTAGGAGTTTGTTTTTTGTTTGTCGTGACTTAACTTGGAATTTTATTCCAAGCTGCCTACATACTCTTTGAAAAGGGATCCAATTATAATGTAGTTCAAAATTCTTTTATTGGAGGGTGGGTGTCGTTCACAATTTTTGTAACTCATGTGGACCATAAGCATCCATTTGTTAACCACTTTGGATTTAGTGGAGTGTTTTAGTAGTTTATCCACGTGCTACACCATTGGTGGTTGTCATCCACAGTTTTAGCTCATGCGGGCTAGGAGCATCCATTTGTTAACCACTTTGGATTTAATGGAGTGTTTTAGCAGTTTATCCACGTGCTACACTATTGGAGGACGGTTTTGTTTTCTAATTATGGATAATACCGTTTTAGAAATTTTCCATTAATGGGGCCAATTCGAAGTCCATCTTTTGCAACTATCTTATATGCACCATTTGTGTAGACTTCTTATACAACATAAGGTCCATCCCATTTTGATATAAACTTGTTTCTCGTTTTGTGAAAAGTTATGATAGGTCTGCAAACAACAAGAACAATATCTCTAATTTGAAATGAGCGATATCTACTTTCTTATTGAAAGTTTTAGACAGACACGTTTACTAACATTCTAACTGTTGTTGAACTTCAAGTCTTTTCTNACATCCAAAGCCTCTAACTCTGCTCGATGCAGATGCACATTTTCCTCAGTTGAAAGACCCTCTTGGATTGCTATTCGTAGAGAAGGAATTTATTTCTCTATGGGTAAAACTGCCTCGATTCCATAAACTAAAGAATACAGAGTTGCTTGTGTGGGCGTACGATAATTTGTACGATATGCCCAAAGAGCCTCTTCGACTCTTTCATGCTAGTCTTTTTTTTTGAATTAGCAACTACTTTTTTAAGTAAATTACAAAGTGTCTTGTTAAATGTTTCAGCAAGTCCATTGGCTGGGGCATTGTACATTGAAGACTTCTACTGTTTGAAGCCAAATTGTTCACAAAATTGATTCATTAATTTGTTGTCAAAGGGTTTTTCATTATCAGTAATAATGCAGCGTGGCACTCCATATCTGCAAACTATATTTGTTTTTATAAAGTTCATTACATTTCCTTTGTCATTTTGACTAATGAAATAGCCTCAGCTCAGTTTGAAAAATAATCTGTGGCATTACAAGAATGTAGAAATGCCCACGAGATGACTTAGGCAACAGACTAATTGCATCTAGTCCCTATGCATCAAATGGCCATGACGCTACTGTCAGATGTAAAGGTTTAGATGGCTGATGCATAAAATTAGCATGAAATTGACATGATTTGAATCCTTTTACATATTCCATGCAATCTTTGACCATGGTTGGCCAATAATGGCCTATTCTTTTGATGCAAAAATGCAATTTTGGACTAGATTGGTGAGCTCCACAAATTTCAAAATGTGTTTCTTCCATTGCTTAAGTTGATTCTTCATCCGCCAAGTAACAAAGTAATACACCTTTGAAAGAACGACTATAAAGTGTACCTTTTTGGAAAACGAAGCATGGGGCTCATCTTTTCACCTCCGTTCTATGTCGAGAATCTTTAGGTAGCTTTCCATGTTTCAAGTAATCGATTAGTGGTTGACACCAATCATTTTTTGTTTCAATTTCAAGTACAGATATGATATTTGTATCTTCCATCTTCAACTACTTGAAAAAGAAGGTATTACCAAGTGACAACAAATTGGAACTTCAGTTGTTTCATCTTCGGACAGGGCCAAAGTTGCCGCTAGATTAGCAAATGCATCAGCTATTTGATTCTTTTTTCTTGGGACACGACTTAAAAAAAAAAAAAAAAACTATCAAGCTTAGACAACAATTGTGTGGTGTTTTGGAAATATGGCAAAAGATCTTCGTGTTTAACATCATATTCCCTTAAAAGTTGGTTAATAACTAGCTTAGAATCTCCACAAATTTCTAAATTTGGTATTCTCATTCGATTTCCATCACAAGCCCCATCAACAAAGCTTGATACTCAGTAATATTGTTAGAGCATAACTCACCGAGTACAATTAAATATGGCAAGTTTTGTCTTTCAGGAGAAACAAACACAATTCCTACCCTCACTCCATCAAGTCTTGCTGCTCCATCAAAGAACACCATTCATGGTGGAAGTATTTCAACAAATAATGTTTCTTCATCAAGGAAATTGCATCAGAAATCTCCCAATCAGCAGGTTTTGTATGATCCGCTAAGAAGTCTGCAAGTGCTTGCCCTTTGACAACTTTTTGTGGCACATAGATGATTTCATATTGATTGAAAATAATCGACCATCTTGCCAATCTTCCAGTTAGAACGGGTTTTGACATCACATATTTCACTGGGTCAGCAGACAATATGAGACGCACTGCATTTGCTTCAAAGTAATGGCTCAATTTCTTTATCGCATAAAAAAACACCAAACACATCTTCTTGATAGGTGAATATTTCAACTCATTTTGTGTAAGACTCCTACTTAGGTAATTCAAAGCTCTTTCTCTACCTTCCTTATTTTCTTGAGCAAGTAGTGCACCATTGGATTTTTCTTGTGCAGCTATGTAGAGAATTAATGATTTGCTAGGTATTGAAGCTCCTAACACTGGTGGATTTGAAAGATAGTTTTTAATACTGTCAAACATATTTTGGCAAGTTTGGTCCTATTCAAAGGATATCCCTTTTTTTTCATGAGTCGAATGAATGATTGACATTGCCCAACAAGATTTGAAGTGAGTCTTCTAATAAATGCAAGAATACCTTGTAAACTTCGTAACTCATGTAAATTCTTAGGCGGTGGCATTTTTTGAATTGCATTTATCTTGGATTGATCTATTTCAATGCCACGATGCCTCACAATAAAATCTAGGAACTTTCCTGATAAAACTGCCAAGCCACATTTGAGAGGATTCATTATCAGTTGATATCTTCTTAATCGATCAAAGACCATGCGAAGATCATGCAAATGATTTTTTCTCAATTTTGATTTCACGACTAGATCATCAACGTAACATTCTATGTTCTTATACAACTTATCATCAAAAATCTTTTGCATGGCACGTTGATATGTCGCACCAGCATTCTTTAACCCAAAAGGTATTACTTTGTAATCATATATGCCTTTAGGTGTACGAAATGCTGTGCATTCCTCATCCTTTGGTGACATCTGAATTTGATTGTAACCGGATGAGTCACCAATTTTTCATAAAGAACAAGATTTCATGTCCAGTAATAGCGTCAACCATTATTTTAGTTAACGACAAAGGATAGTCATCCTTTGGACATGCCTTATTCAAGTAGCAAAAATTGATATAGATATGAATTTGTCCATTTTTCTTTTTCACAGGGACAATACTCGAAATCCATTCAGATATTTTACTTCTCTAATGAATCCAGCCTTGATGAGTTTATTAATCTCGACTTCCACCTTAGGAATAAGATTTGGTCGCAACAAACATTGGGATTGCTTTATTGGGTGTATCCCATGCTTGATAGCTAAGTGATGGACCAACCTTTGGGTCAAGTCTAGGCATTTCCTCGTATGTCCATGCAAAAATATCTTTATTCTCGTTTAAGAGTTGGACATATGCCTTTTCTTCGTCAGGACTTAAGTTGTTGCTAAGGAAGATTGGCCTTGGTTCTTTATCAGTTCCCAAATTGATTTCTCTAAGTTCGTCCACAGTAGCTTGTCCGCCATCCTCAAGTACTTTATGTGGAGGAGCATCTTGTACCTCATCTTGAGTTTCACAACTCAAATCTTCTTGAAATGTTATATGATAAGAAGAATTGATCTCATCCTCCAAATCAACTAGCCCATTTTACAATATTCATATGACAATACGTCACTTAAGTGTCAAAGGTTCCTCTTTTACAATTTTCCATTCTTGTTGCTTCTCCATTTATGAAGGAACCTTGCTACATACCTTAGTGTCATTGACCAAATTTTGCAAAAATTGATTAGCTAAATTATAATCTTTTCTCAATCTATTAAATACAGACTTACGCTTAGACCGCATCTTTTGAGATTATTTTGACCCCTTAGCACCTAATCTGCTAAAAATAGAAGTATGAGAATTTGGCGTACCTAAGCGATCTAAGACCGAGCCACGTGATGGTTTATCTTTTGTCTCCTCATCATTGATTTTCTCCATGGTGATATATTGAGAAATTGCACTTGAATTTTTTCTTTTTCGTGAGATATGGACGGGCTCAAAGAGAATGCTTCAAGGTGAAAATCTAGTTCCTAACTTTGATACAGTAACATAATAACCTTTTTGGCGCAACTTCTTTTGCATCACATTAAGGCCATGACTTTCACCAATGCTTGTTTCTTGTCTTTCGCCTTCTGTTGCTATCTTGGAGAAATCAAAACCATACTTAGCCATCAGTTTGTATGCATTTGGATCGAATCCCTCCTTAGCTCATTTGTCAGGGAATTTATCTCCAAGTGCTTAGACAAACCCTTTTATAGGAGATTTTATCCTTCCTTGCTGGCTTGTTCCAACTAGAGGAAATGTACGGGTTTCTTTCAGAAATTTGAAATTTGAATCTTTCCATTTTTTTGTTCCTTTGTCCCCCTCTTTCGGGATAATGTCTTTGAAAAATGGAGTTTCTCCATCTCGTTTTTGAGACTTAGGAACATACCAAAAGACTTTGGAAGTATCATTTGCACTTGAAAGTACTCTTTTCGAACATGAGACTTCTGGAAATTCATCCATTTTTGTGTCTGCTTGATTTCCTTCGAAAGGAGTTGATTTTTTCTTTTCACTCAGTTCATCATTTTCTTTCAATTGATCAAAATCCTTATAAACTGTTACATTAGCGAAATGTGTCTCTGCTTCGTTAAATGGCTTAATATTTGCATCCACTTTGATAATAATGCCATTTTTATAGAATTTGAAGCATTGATGCAATGTTAAGGGTATAACTCTATTTTCATGTTTCCAAGGTCTTCCTAATAGGAGTTTTTATGACGTTTTCGCATCAATCACAGTACAGTTGCCTTCAATTGGTCGATGATCAAATCAAGGTGAATTATCCCTAAAGCTCATTGCTCCCCTTGGTTGAACCCTTGAATTACTAGGTGGCTTTGAGTTAGGTCATCAACTGATATGCCTAACTTTTTCAATGCTGACTTAGGAATAATAATAATAGCAGACCCTTCATCAATAAGGATTTGATTTATCTTTTATTCATTGATAAATCCAAAAACAAAAAGAGGGCAATTGTGTGACTTAGAAGAGCCCTAACAATAAATCTTCATCAGAAAATGTAATGCTAACACAACATGTAGAATGAGGATCAGAACTCAAATTTAAGTCTTTTAACTCAGTTGAGTACTTGTCAGGATCCTCCAAGACTTGCATCAAAGCATCTCGTTCTTCTTTTGACATTTGTGTCACTTGGAATAAGTCAAATTTAGAAGATAAACTTTGCTGTTTTGATTGTAGATAACACAAGACTAGCTTCATTTTTGCTGTCATCTTTTGCAGTCACATTATTACATGTAACTTTTATGTCATCTTGTTTATCCTCGGAAAAGTAATTCTTTGAAAAGAATTCTTTCAATGTGATAGGTGTTGAACGCTAGTTATGATAATCATGTTTTGATGATGACCAAATCATAGTAATGGTTTGCAATCAAGTGTGCAGAAGCAGGACAATTCGGACGCAAGGGAGCGTCCGACAAAGAAAGGTGTTCGGATGCAAGGGAGCGTCCGACAAAGAAGAATCTGAAGCAGCCTCGGACGCTGAAGACCGTCCGACAGATTGAACCCAAGATGAACGGATGATGAAGACTATCCGAGACAACGAACTTGAAGCCAAACAAGTTTCTATCCTCAAGAATCGAATGCTAAGACTATTCGATAGACAGAGCTTCGGATGAAGTATAATGTTCGAACAGCTAAGTAGAATTGTCCAGAGATCGGACGCAAGACCGGATGCAGAGGCTATGCATCGAACGTCCGAAAGGTCCAACAACTAATTCGTTTAGACGCACACTCACAATATCGGCCGTCCGAAAGACCAAATGGCTAGTTTCTTAGGAAACAGAAAATAGCCGTTAGAGAGCTGTTGGAAGCAATTTTTGGGCTTCTATAAATACCCCTTGTCTATAATTGTAAAATATTGAGAGTAGAACTACTGCATTCAATACAAACACTTGTAAGAGCTATTTGGGAATAGGCTAAAATATTGTGGGTTGTATTGGTTTGGGTAGTGTAGTTCTCTTGGCTCAACTAGAGGAAATAAAGTCTAGTGTGAGCAAGAGTAGACTAGTGAGTGATCTTCAAGTGTAAGAGTAGAGGGATAACAGTGTACAAAAGTGAGGTTATAGTGTAAAACCCTTTGGCTCAACTAGAGAGACTTAGTTGGTGCAAGGGTGAGCCTACTTTGTGTACAAGAAGGTTATTGCCTCACCTTCTTTGAAAAAGCACTACTAGTGGATATACTCCAAGCTTGAGAAGTTTGGGAGTTTGGTTTGATACTCTCTATCTCAATCATCTTATATTTGTTCTTTGAGTTTCAATTATTGAATATCTTTTGTATTCATTTGTGCTTAATTGTTTATTTGTTGCATAAAGTTTGCATTTCTCATTAAGCACATTAAAATGTCTATTTTTTTAAACAACCTAATTCACCCCCTCTTAGGTTACCTTTTGGGACCAACAATAGGTGCACGAGGATTTTGTAAAACAATATCTTCATCATATTTTACTTTAGATGTCATTTTTTTCGAGTTGTTTCTTCTTATACGATGTGGAAGTTCTCTTCCTTCTCTATTTCTTTTGTTGTGGGTGCAAAGGACGAATGGTACGTTGCTTTTTGGACTTTTTCCTTGTGACCAATGTCTAGCCATCATCATCATCGTCCTTCACTTGGCCTTCAGGAGCAATTTCAACATCTACCTGTGGAATATCTAGTGAAAGAGTAATGGGTTGAAAAGATCCGAATTGGATAACTCTATCACCTGTCCCCAACTGTGTCCTTTTCGGACAAGTTTTGGTGGAAGTACGAAATTACTTTCTGTCGATTTAATAGAAGCCAAGTTTGCATCCACAACATTATCAAAATCAAGAACTATTGTTCCATCATGAGCCAACTGCAAAATTTTGTCTTTTAGGAAAAAGCGTTTTTCTATAGGATGGCTAACAATGAGATGATACTTGCAATAGTTCGGATCATTAATGTGTACGGCTTGTTCAAGACGCTTAAATGGAGGAAATTCAATTAACTTTTTATCCAGCAAATCGTCCAGCATTCCAGACGGAGACATCAGATCTAGGAATGGATATTGATTTTCTTCTCTTTCTTTCAACGTAGGGCGACACCTCTCAATGTTAGGAGATTTGTCGGGTTTTTCCTCTTTTTTCTGTTTAGTAGTACTCTGACAAGAATAGTAGTCACAGCCATTGATTCTTTCTTTCCTATTTTGATAGGGACCTTGCCCCCTTTCTTTACCTCTTACTTTTCTTTGCAAGGGTCAGGGACAGGTGGTTCTTGATTTCCAAGGCCAATTTCTAAACTGTGAGCTTTTATTGCCAACTTCTCGAAAGTTTTGTAGGATATAATGAAGTCATTATTTCATGTCTTGAATACACATTTATATAGTAGATGTTTCAGAGAGTCTATCCCTGCAGTTAAGGGTTAGTATTCTCCAACGATCGATGTGATCCACAACAGGTTCATCTTTCCATTGATGTGTATTCGCGAGTTCAGTCATAGTGACAGTTCTCTTGGTACTATAGAACCGGTTGATAAATTCTTGTTCCAACTGTTTTCCCAATTATCAATTAAACCAGTTGCAAGCTCAATATACCAATCGAAAGCATTACCTTTTAAGAAACACACAAATTGCTTCACCAACAGATCCACTACAAACCTAGTGTTATTACATGTCTCGATGAAACGCGCAATATGTTGCTTTGGGTTGCCTTTTCCATCAAATTGTTGAAATTTTGGAGGCTGATATCTAACAGGCATTCTCATGTTATCAATGCGTTTGGTGTATGGCTTTCAATACATGAGATTAGATTGTGATGGCCCTCTATACTGAGCATGAATCACGTTGGTGATCATGTCTTGTAGTTGCTACATAGATAGACTGGCAATAGAAGCAAAATGCAATCCTTGTTTACTTCCTTGGGCATTGCTAGTGGTTTGCATGTCATTTTCATCTGTTGTAGGGGGTCTTCCCTTCATCATGGTGAGAAGGGTTTGGATTTTTTGAAACATTACTTGACTCTGCCCGAGCTTCAAACTTCTCATGAGACTTGCGATTTGCAAGTACCATGCTTTTTGCTCCACACTTTACGCATTTCTATCATTTCAGCAACTACACGCACTAGTTGTTTTTCAAACGTTGTAGCGTTAGACATCATAACTAGCATCATTATTGAAGAGTTAGAGTAAGTTGACTTAACAAATTCTGAATCTGAAGATTCTTGATGTGAATCATACACTTCAGGAGCATTGACATTTTTAGCGTCAGCAGACTTCGGATTAACCAGATATTTCTTGTGGCTTTCTGTAGCAAGGGATATGGCCTTGCTGCGAGTGACTAACCCTTCAAAGTGGCTTTTACTCTTATCACAAATTTGTTGAGTTTTTTCACTAGCAAGGGATTTTGCTTTGCTGCGAATAACTGGAGTTTCATAATAGCTTCCACCACTTTTTGCAGTTTGAGTAATTTGGCTTTTCTTTGGAGCCATTGAAATTAAGATGATACTTGTTGAATTTGTGAAAAAAGAGATGAGAGTTAGAGATTGTTCCACCAGGCGTGCCAAAAATTTGTAAACACAAATCATTCTAGTTAAATTAATAACAACGAAAAAATTGAGCAACAAATTGAATTTTATTGATAATCAGAAAATTGACCACAATCTCTGTATATAGTTTCTTGATAGAAAAGAAAACTATCTCCTTATTTTATTTCCTGAAGGAATTTAATCCAAGGGTTAGAAAGGTTTAATCTCAGATTAACACAAATTTTCAATCCTCCGATTGGTTTGAAGATTGAAAAATAATTTCTTTATGACTTGAAAGTCTGTTTTTCAATTAAAAGATTTTTGATCTTCTAAAAGAAGGGAAAACACAATTTAATGTGTTTTTTATTTTTATTTTAGGAGAATACTTTGAAAGTTTTTTTTGCAAGATCTCTCTCTCTCTCTCTCTCTATATATACATATGTTGGCCCCAAACAGCAACCTAAGAGGGGGTGAATTAGGTTGTATCAAAAATAAATCTTTTTATGTGTTTAATAGAAATTCAAACTTTATGCACCAAATAAAAATTTAAGCACAAATGAATACAATATGATAGATATTCAACAATTTAAGCTTAAAGAACAAATAAGAATATTGAGATTAAGAGAATCAAACCAAACTCCCAAACTTCTCAAGCTTGGAGCTTTCAACTACAAAGAGTTTCTTACAAGGCAACTACCAAGTTTACAACTTGAAGTTTAGCCACTAAAAGTCTCTTCAAAGTAGGTGAGACAATAACCTCTTTTACACAAATGAGGATCACTCTTGCTCACACTAATTTCCTTTAGTTGAGCCAAGAGTTTTACACTCACAACCTCCCTTTGTTACAATTGTTATCTCTCCACTCTTACACTTGAAGAACTCTTACACTTCTAAGCTCTTTTCACAAAATTACCTACACTATTACAACACTTGTTCCCACTATTTCTCCCAATGGCTCACGAGTTATTTGTAATCAATTTAGAAGTTTGTCCTATTTAATTCAGGTTTAGGGGTATTTATAGTTGCCCAAAAATTGCTTCCAACAACTTTCCAACGGCTATTTTCTGTTTACTGGAACTGCAGGGAATGACTCCGTGAGTCATCTGTACTGTTTAGTTCGGATGATCATTTGCATCCGAACCTACCTATTTTTCTGCACACTTCTCAAACCATTAGTGCGATTTGGTCATCATCAAAGATGATTATCATAATTGGGGTTCAATAATATATATATATATATATATATATATATTTTGGCTTTTTGGTGTCCATCCTTTTGATGGGTGATGCCTCTATTTATAGGCAAATCATGACCCCTTTTGGATGAGTTCAAATTTCTTTTGACCAATAAGATTTTGCCATGTGTCAAGGATGACAACCAAAGTTGAGTGTTTTATTTAATTACAAAGACACTATACTTATCTCAGTTGTAGGATAATTCTTTGATTATCCATGAGATTTTTCTTTGTAATTGTATATAAACTGTAATTCTCTTGAGCCAACAATAATTTGCCATGTGTGAAAGATGACACCACAGTTGAGTTTTGCAATCAAATGCCAAATCCATGAGATTTATCTATAATAATTATCCATGACCATTAATTTAGTCAATTAATAATTATTAAATTAGGTACTAATTATTTAGTAGCAAATTAAATATGGATTACAATTAATAAAATAAGCAATTTTTGTAGGCTATTATACTAATTAAATTTATATTTTTACTAGCAAAATTTTAATGTTTACAGGTAGTTATAAATGATGGATAATATCATATATTTGAAATTATCTATGAGAATACAAATGAAAGTACATGAATGACATCACACCAAATAGAAACTCTTGCTTTATATATACATAAAGCTTGAACAATTCTGTCAAATTTTCATAAGGAAAAAGTAGTGTAATGTCAATTGACTTTATTACACTTTACCATGCTAAATCTTGAGGGAATGTGTACATAAAACGTTCACAAGCAGGGAAGGAAACACAGTGGGGCAGCTGCGCCCATTGGCCTCGTCATACTCCTTGAATTTAATTTAATATATATATTTTTTGTAATTTTGAAAATATATAGTAATTTCAATATTTGCCCCCACTAACAAATAATATATATCAATGAGTATGATTTAAAGTTGCGGTATCGGTCGACGTTACAGTGATGACCGTTCCAATTGTGATAGTATCAGAACGGTATCGGACAACAAATTTATTCTAAGTCATAAAAAATACGGTAAAAATCACAAATAATTGCATATAGATATGTTTTAAATAATTAGTTAGTAAAAAATAAGACTTATACTAAAATTTTAATTCATATTCTAAGATATATATACGATAAAGTTGATACGACATATTGGTATCAGATCAGGAAAATTGTTCTGGATACAATTCGACTGAATTTTTGAATCATGTCAATGAGTGAAATTATTCTTGTTTCTAACATTTTGTGCAATTATGTAACTAAACTTGATTCAATGGAAAAATAATTTTGTTAAAAAATAACTATAATATAACTGGACTTTTTATTATTTTAGCAATTAATTATAAGTTACCTTGATTAAGCTAGCAAAAAAAAAAAAAGTGTAGTAGAAGCAAAAGATAGTTGTTTTTCAGTATTTTTAACAATTAATGACTATAATATCAAGAAAACATAAGTTCAAAGATTTAATTTTGGCTAACTGGGGATTTAAAAAGCACATATAAGGCAAGATAAGCATTCGTGATAAATATTAGTATATGTGAACTTTCAATATAGTAGTAGTTCTTTTCAAATGGGAATCCTATATAAATTGTTTGCTGCTTGTACAAATTATACATCAACCTTACTTATCCTGTAAATGCCTTTATCTTATTCAAGTGAACCTAAAAATTGAAAGGAAATGGAGTAACTAGAAAATTTTCTACAATTGGAGAATGAGACGTAAGAACAATAACAAATTATCCAAAAGTACATAAAGTTTGCCCCGGCTTCACCCAGGACGCAAGTGGCCATACGATTTTTTTTCTCATTTTCTATTCAAATTCATGTCTACAATCAAATGAGCTGTTAAAATTTTTTTGTGGACGAATCTTCAATTTTGAGATAAGAATAAAAATACAAAGAATCTTTTGTCTTATCTTACTTTCAGTTACATTTTCAATTACATTATCAAATAAACTGTTAAAATTATTTTATTAAAATTACTCTACAAAATTTTGTTAATTTAATATTGTAATTAAGAATAGTACAGGTGTGAGACAAGATCCTGTGGCATGTAAAACACCCACTGATATATGATTCGCAAATAGCTATAGTAGTTGCTAAATAGGATGGCCGAAACACAAATTTTGTTAATTTAATAGTATAATAACAGCAGACAAGATCTTGTGGCGTGTAAAACACCCACTGATATATGATTTGCAAATAGCTAGAGTAGTTGCTAAATAGGATGGCCGAAACACAATGGAGGAAAATTTATGGCTACAATTCCTAGTTTATGTGATTTCAACAAATGCAAGCTTTCCTCATTCTGGTCATGGAACAATTTATGTGAGGAAAGATAACAAGTTAGACGGTAAAGTGGCAAAAAACAGACGAGTCATAAACTGAGAGAGGAAAACTTATTTGTTAGGGACTCCGCACCAATCACAGCAATGTAATGAATTGAAAAATAGGTACATCTTAGTATTTTCAATCCATCTAACTATTTATTTTACAATATAGGATAAGTAACCAATACTTACTCGCCTTTTTTACAATATATTTTACGTAGAATAAGTAACCAATACTTACTCGCCTTCAACGTAATTAATATACTACGTAGCCAAATTGTCAGTTGCCATTACACATATAGGGCATGCGCAGCAACACATAAAATTTCCATACTGCCAATCAAAACAATTGCCAAAATTTAAATGAAATGTGCTTTTCTTGAACACACTACGCCATTACTTCCCTAGTTTTTTTGGCTCACCTCCTATAGTATTACTTGCACTAGCTACTAATCATAGAACATAATAAATACCGTAAACAAATATTATTAAGCAATAAAATTAAGTACGAATTAATTTATTTGATCACATCATGTAAAGCTTCCAAAATTATGGTTGAGATCCAACCAGCACCACAACCGAAAACATCCAAAACCACTTAGTACTAATCGGTCAAACTATTAAGAAAGCCTAGCAATAGCCTTGCAAACCAAAGGATTCTTCATTTCCATTGACAATTTGAGACATTCAGACAAGTCCAGACCTTTATCAGAAGCAATCCAATTGAAGTTCTGCAGCAAAAGAGCCAACCACAATTGGACAGTGGCAAGGCCCATAGCCTTTCCAGGACACACTCTTCTGCCAGAACCAAAAGGAGCCAACCTCAAATCAGAGCCAAGAACTTGCAACATCCTCATTCAAGAACCTTTCAGGCATGAATTGTTCGGGATCCGGCCAGATCTTTTCGTCGTGGGTTATAGCAAACATGTTCACCATGGCAGTGGTGCCAGCAGGTATGAAATGGCTACCAACTTTAGTGTCGTGGATTGCTAGCCGAGCCCATGAAAGGAGAGGGCCAGGAGGGTGAATTCTCAGAGTCTCTTTCACTATGGCTTGGAGATAAGGGAGGTTAGGGAGGTCTGAATCAGTAACCAGTATGGATTTTCCAACAACAGTGTCAATTTCAGATTGAGCCTTGGATTGAATGTCTGGATGGAGTACCATTCTTGCAAGAATCCATTCCAAAAGTATTGCCACAGTGTCTGTTCCTCTAAAGATCATTTCCTGAAACCAACCAAATACTAAGTAGTAATATATTGCATCACACTACAAAATTAACATGTAGTTGCACATAATGTACACCTGCTGAAAAGGATAAATTTATTCCATCAACAAGTAATAGTAACAACCATACAAAAAGAGGCGGCTAGTGAAATATATTCAGATTCTCTCCATATCTTAAAATAACCACAAAGGGAAAATTTGATAGATCTATGTTCTGGAATCAATTTACCAAACTAGTACAATCATTTTATAAAAGACAGAAAATGACTAAACTAATATTGAGAAGAATTCATAGTCTGCATGCAAAGAAGTACATGAATGATTAATTACATGGATTTTCAAGTTTTAGCACATTAAATTCAAAACAATGCACTTTACTTGTATAGTTACCAAATGTAACCGAAATAATTTTTTTAAAAAACTAATTCTTAATTAAGCTGAAACGGACACTAATGAAAACAAACAGAATCAAATATTAACAATAAATCAGTGAAACTAATAGAAAAGATCATAATATTACCCATAAAACAGCAATCATATCAGAGTCGCTGAGCCTGTTGTTGTTATCCTTCTCCAAACCAAGCAATACATCAACAAAATCACCAGAACCTTCAACATCATCCCCCAACATTATTTTCAGACATCTTCTTCATCCTGTGCTCCTCGATGATTTTTCCAACAAACACATTCACTCTAGCCACCAACTCCCTGCATCTTTTCCTCACACCTTGCATGTCCAACCATCCCAACACAGGAAAATGATCAGTCCAGTTGAATATCCCAAGCAACTCATATCCGTCACTCACCAAACCTTCCAACTCAAAACCATCTTTGCCATTTTTTCCAGTGAAATCATAACATTTCCCAAAAACACACATCATCACATTATTCAATGATCCAAAATGCAAAACTTTTTTCACTTCAACGTCACCATTTCTCTCCATCAGACCTTTAATTTCTTGCACCATTTTCACCCCAACATCTCTCCTGAAAATCCCAGAACAAGAAATGCTCTTAGGACTGAATAAATGACTAGCGGAGATTCTTCTTAAATTCCTCCAGTATTCTCCAAAAGGAGCAAAACCCATTGCTCTGTGGAAAAGAAGTTCGTAAGCAGACTCTTTGACACAGGCCGGTCAGCAAAAGCAGAGCTGTTCAGGATTTCTTTAGCAGTCTCAGGATTGCTGGAGATGATGAAACGAGTGAAACCAACAGAGAAAGCCATTAGAATTTCAGCCCTGAAGGTCTTGGAAACCTTTTCAAGAACTCTGTGAGTTAAGTTTCCAGTGAAGGCAAAGACTAATCCCAGAAGGGGTAGTCCAGAAGGCCCTGGAATGGCTTTTTTGGGTGATTTCTTGCTGGAAAATGGTACAAGTGCCCAAGCAAGGCCACCTGGAGTAAGCCAGAAGGAAAAAACAGCAAGAAAAAGAAGAGAACATAGCAGAAGTTCAAGGTTTAGAACACTTGAGGAAGAATAGTAGCTTTGTAAAGGGATGAAGGAGGAGAAAGAGCAAGAATCAGTTGACATTTTCTTTTTTTTAGAAAGAAGTTTGTAATAGGGTGGAGTTGAATGGTGAGAGGAGTGTGAGGTGGCGATGGCAGTAGTGAGGAGACGAAGAGTATGAGAGTACCTCCTAACGCTTAAATAGAGGAGAGAGAGGGAGGTTATGGGATGTGAGGAGCCACAGCCAACCATGGTTAAAATAATGTGGGCTGTGCTCTTTTTTTTTTTTTTTTTAACCATAGTTAGTGATTAGTACTACTACGATTTTATTTTTTATTTTTTAAAAAGAAACGAATTATTGATTACTTTGGCAAGTCGATTATCAATTGATCTCGACAAAGTTTTAGAAACTTAATTGATTCAATTTGGCAAGTCGATTATAAATTGGTCTCCTAGAAAATTGCTACCCAAAAGAAAGGATCTTAATTGAACAAAATATTTTGGGAAAAAAAATGGGGTCTTAATTGATTAACTTCAGCAAGTCGATTTTGAATTCATCTCCTACAAAATTTTAGTACTTAATTCATTTATTTTGGAAACTCGATTATATATTGATCTCCTAAAAAATTGATACAAAAAAAGGGATCTTAATTGATACAAAGAAAACAGACATCTTAATTCATTCATTGCAAGTCTATCTCCTCTGAATTGATCTCCTACAGAATTTTAAGAACTGCCAATTCAAAATTTAAAGGAAGCTAAAAGTTCCATCCTTTTTTTTTTCTCTCAAGACAAGGAAGGTAAAAATCTACGTGTTGCTTAAACATAGGGCAAAAAGTTTCCAATGTAACAATAATCTTGGTGCTGATTATGTAGTGTATTAGGAATAAATCATGTATCCCATCTATAATTAAAAAAAATAAAATCTATAAACACATTTACATATCATATTAACGAGTGGCCAAAGTTTCTGAAAAAATACAACATAATTTTCAAACATTATGTTTATACAAAGTGATAAAGTGACAAAACTATTAAATTATTATTAGATTATTATTTTTTTTAAAAAGAAGGAACTAACCAAATATCTAAAATTAGAGATTTTGCGATTCACTATAATTTTTCCATGTAAAATGACTTTTGCAAATAATTTTAAATTTGTGATTTTGGAATTCATTTTCCTATTTCAAATTAGTAACTGCTACTATTTAGAAATTATTAAGATGCCTAGTGATGGATGATTGACCAAAATAAAAATTTTCTTCATGACACTATTTTTTTCTTTTCTTGGATATCATTACATATTGTCCACAATAGTGGGATGGCATACAATTAAAACACCATGACTCACACACTATAAGATAATGTTTTACTAAAATTAAACTCAAATACAGTGAAACAAGCCTATACCATCTACCCTACTCTTGTTTTACTACTACCGACCTGTTTGAGTAGTTATGTTTTACTATTGAGCCTCCTTCGTTGTCTTTGCTATTGACTGCTTTGACTAAAAGTGTAAGGATTTGATCACTAGATAAGGTTATAAATAAAATCAAGTTGTTAGATACTCGAATCAAATTTGGCTGCTCATTCGATTTTAGTTCATCAATAATTAAGCCAATGTTGAACAAAATCTAGCGTTTGTTATTTTTGTTGTTGTTTGGTTCGAACTTGATTCGATAAACTAAAAATTTTAAATTTACATGTAAAAGGGTATTTTTCAAATTACTCGAACTCGATAAAAAGGTGGTTTGAGTGTATCTCGAAAGATAAATAAGTCAAATTTGAATAAAATTTTAAATTCGTTAAAATAATCAAACAAACTTGACACTAATATCCGATTTATTTATGTTTATTTACAACTGATGCACCTAGTGGCCAACAACATAATGGACGGTTGGTTTCTTAATGACACTAGTTAAAATTTTGCATACAAAATTTGTTATTATTTTCCAAATAATATTTTGCAATTATTTCATTATACATTCTAAATTAACTTTTTAAGTATCTCATATACATCAAATTTAAAAAGTTGCTATTATAATTATTTCAATTATATTTCAAATAATATCCATAAGAGTATCTGTACAAATGAAGCCATAAATTACAAGTTAGGTACTAAATTAGTCATTTAAATAACTAGTTGAGCCCCATTTGCAAATCTCCAACAAAAGGGGGGAAAAAAATACTAGTTTATGCAAAGGAAGTAAATAAACAGGATAAAGAGAAAAAAGTTCTTTTTTATATCTTAAATATTACTACTAGTATGCATAGTTATTGGTACAATTTGATATTTGGATTTTCGATTTCTTGCTCGATGTTGTAACGCCTCTTTTTATATCAGTAGGGGAAAAGATATTATATTATTTATAATATTTTGAATCATAAATTACTAATACTTAATTTAAATATTTTAAATCTGTTATTTCTATTCAAAAATTATTACATTAGTTCAAACTCGAGATGTTACTGTAGATATTAGAACAAATTTCGTATGGTCTCTGGATAGAGTGAAATTGGGCCAGTGATACTGGGCCACACTATGCAGTGAATGTGATATGATATTGGACTCCGACATTAGGCTTTGCGAGGACGTAAAGTCTAAAGGATGAGTGATTGTGATGTCCCGTCCCACATCGACTATGGGAGTGGCTATTGTACTATATTATAACATTTTGGATCATGAGCTACTAATAAGTTGGCGTAAACATTTTGAATTCATTGTGATCTTTCGCTCAAAAATTATTAGGATAGCCTAGGCTTAGAAATTCAAAACACCACACCCTAAGGTACAACCCTAAGATGTAAGACATCAATATCATGAGTAAACCAAAATAACTATTAATTTCCAATAAAGATAAATTATCCAAATGAATATTAAATTCCTACAAATGTCAACAAAAACATTCTAAAATTCATAGTACTATAATATTAAAAAATATGATTAAATCAAATAGACTATCTCAGCACAAGCGCCCAAATGATCCTAATAGCTAGGTCCAAAATAAGCCAATGAAGAGTCGCTATTCCAAAAGATTAAATTTATTCCCCTTCTACTCTAAATCATCAACTACATCTAAAAAAATATTTGTAAATCGTAGTGTGAACAAAAACATGATAATAAGTAAGTAGATCGTATTCTCCTCTGTTGGACTGAATATATTATCATACATAATTAGTTTTCAAAACCTGTGATCACACACACATACACATATGTATATATATTTGCAGTACTCATCACGTGAAAAGTCATTAATTCATTAAAAGGATAAGTGACCAATATTTTTAAACTCATGTCGGAAGGTGACCTAGTGCAGTATCTGGTTCGTGGTTCAACTGATTCAACTGCCCAGGTCATCCATTTTTCTTTTTTTCTTTTTTTTAAAAAAAATTCTTGAATTTTATATTTAGTAAAAATGCTAAAACCTTAGCATTTAAATCTGGAAGTTCGAGTGATTTGTTGGTGGAACTTAAATTTTTCCAACTTCAGAATTCGGGTTCAAAGCTCGGCATCAACCATTTTGTATCTTCATTTTAACACATTACAAAAGAATAAATAGCCCTCTATCCCCTCCTCCCTCTATCTTTAGATTACTGCAACTTCTCTTCCCCCTCTCTTTATCCCTACCACTCGCCTCTCTTCCCCTCTCTATTCTCCAGTTGTCCCCCTTCCCTCCCATCTTCACTTCTACTATAGCCTTTCCTCCTCTCATCCCATCTATTTTCACCCTTCCTTCTTTTTCTTGGTCCCTCCATCTTCCCTTCCCACATTCCTTCACTCCCTTCTCTCTTCTTCTTTCCCCCCGTCTTCCCTTCCCCCTTTACCTCATTCTCTCTTTGGTTCCCTCCTTTCTCTCGTCAACCTATGCCTCCCTTTCTCTCCCTCCCTTCTCTACCGTCCCCTTCTCTTCTCCCCTCTCGTGTCCCTAATCATCACCAGTTCTCCACTCTGTAATTTGTCAATTGATTTAGTAAAATTTGTCAAAGATTTGGTGTATTTTGCCTCAAATCTGGTTAGATTAGTAGTGGTTTTGATGATATTAACAGTGGATTAGGGGTGATTTTGGAGAAAATTTGTTGATTTGGCCTGATTTCATTGAAAAAATCAAAATCAGATTTGACTGATTCAACCGATTTTTTCTGGGTTTTTGAGTTTTATTGGATTTCACCAATCTTTTATCAGTTTTGACTTTATCACTTAACCAGACCGGTATCATGACCGGTTCTCGGTTTAACCAGTCGAACTAGCATGTCCATGCAATCCAAATTTAAAAACATTATAAGTGACAATTATTGACATATTTCTTTAAGGAAAATACTTAGGTAGACCCGGTTTTTGGCCCCACTTGTAGATCATGTGGTCAGGATTAAACCTTAAAGAATCTTGCTTACATCAGTTGATGTCATAGATTCTCTAAAATTTAATCCATACCACAAGATCTACAAGTGGGAGTAAAAATCGGATCTATCTAAGTATTTGCCTTTCTTTAAACCCAATAATTCAAAATAATTCAATATCACATAGAATTATTCACATTTGATTGGACTCAAAGATTCACTAAGACATTGTCGGTAATTTAAGATATCTTGTCCTAACTATTGTACCTGCTAGGATTACTACAGTAATCAGCTGTATCCTACTAGACAAGGGCCAAATACTGAAAGAACTAACTCCTTGTCCACTCTACTAAAACTTATACAATGAGTCAAACGGATACAAAGCAAATCAAATCACACATTCATTTATATTCAAAAATACCACTTACAATTTCGCTAATATATATATAGAAACACATTTAAATACATATGCTCAGACTATTTTATATGTATAAAATAAGTTTAGAAAACCTTTAGACATTAACAAAATAAATTTGGAAAAACATGAAAAAGAATAAGAATCACTTATCTCTTAAACAATTCGAAATACGCGAATTTAGTTTTAAGTAATTCGAAACCTACGAATCTTTGCCTATAAAATATAAAATACACTTAATTCTCAACTCAAACTAATTCTCAATATATTCGAAAAATAATATGTAATCAACTCTTAATAAAACCCAAAGACCACCGATTTTCCCAAAAGCCGATGAATTAAGGGTGTGTTCGTTTGGATTGAAAATATTTTCAGGAAAATATTTTCCTGAAAATTTTTTGGTGCCAAACACCGGAAAATATTTTTCAGTGGAAAATATTTTCCAATTTTCCTTCCTCTGGCTGAAAATAACTTACGGAATTTTTGAGTGTAAGTTATTTTCCGGATAATTCAAGAGTGACATTAAACTTCATAATACTTACTTTTAAAATTTCGTTTGTTAAACTTATTTTCGTTTTTAATTCTTTTTCATTCGTTTTTCTCTCAATTATGGGTCCCACACTAATATAACTATTATTATGCATATTTTACTACTATATTGTACTATCATTTAATTTTGAAAAAAATCAATTTTTTATTAATTACAATTACTTGTAAGGTATTTATTACTATTGTTATAAGTTTTTTTAACTTGTATTTATAAAATTAAAGATAAAACCGTTAAAATTTTTTATTTCAAAATATTTTCATTTTGTCAACCGAACACCGGAAAATTTTATGAAAAATAGACTTTTTCATGTAAAATATTTTCCAATGAAAATATTTTCCTTAAGAAAATATTTTCAATCCAAACGAACACACCCTAATAGTCAAAGTTTTTCCAGCAATTTACACTTCTCTATTAATGATACTTTTCCCAAATACAGAATCATGTATAACAGACCTCCTCACGGCCTTAAAGGCTTATTTCCATGCTTAAGTGATTACTTTCTTTAGCAAGACCAAATCATCCCACAGTTGTCACATTTACCACTATTTAATATTCAATCATCCATCATTATTATATTTCTACCATAATCGCATGTCATCAATGCCGTCAAATAATTTCCGATTTCTCTTGTGCACGCTCTCGGCCAAGCGGACCGCATGGCTTAAGCTACGCGACTGTACCCCAGATTTGTTTATGTATTTATTTATTTATTTAAGATCGAAACTATGATTTGCGAGTAAGCCAAATCGCAACCTCAACTCACACTGCCCTGCATCCAAATTATTATTATTATTTTTTAATTTTATACCACAAGTTCTTAGCTCAATATAATACTTTCTTTACAAAAATTACAAACAAAACAAAACAGTTCCTAAGATTTCCGCCACCGCTTATAGCCGAGATAGAGTTCTTGTTTTTCGTACTCCTCCACCCCTTGTATGATTTTACCCTAACTTCAAATAATAAGTCATATACTTATTTAACTGTCAAGATCTTGAAATTGACAAACAAATCAATATCCTTGTTTACAAATATTGCAAAACGTGCCATTACTCAATAATAAGTTTGAAAGTGCATCGTTATGGTCTGACTTATTAGCGATTGTTATCCATCTGTCTCAATTGAGATCGATGACTTAAATTTGGTGTTAGAAATTGAAAAAATCTAAACGAAGGAATTGAAAACTTAGAATTAAGAACTAAGATTTCATTAATGCATAATCACAACTTAGAAATGATAATACATTTCGCTAAACATAATTGGAAACCTTCCAAAACTGCAAAGATTCTGGAAGACACTAATTGACGATTCCTCACATGATTACAACTACAATCAGCGAAGATTTATGACCAACAACTATATTATTCCTCACTAAAAAGCAGAATTCCTAATAACTGAATCCTAAATTAGAGAGTGTTTTTGGAGAGTTCTTTTTTTGTCCTTTTTCTTGGATGTCTTCTCTGATCCTCCGCTTCCCTTTTTGTTCTTTTTCATAATTGCCTTTGAGGAAGTTACAATTTGAATTCCTTTACAACTGTTCCCTACAATTTTTCCCTTTCTTTGTAGCATATTTCGTCGCGCCTTCTGGGTTTGGTTCCCCTAATTCTAGTGCAAACGTGTGACCCATGATCTTATCTCTCATCTGGATTCAAATTGACCCTCCAGTCTCGACTTTATTACATTTCGGTCCCACCTCTCAATTTTGGCTGAAAATTAATATCAGCTCTCAGTTACCGATTTGGTCCGAAAGGTATATACATTAATTCATAGATTTTACTATTTAACAATTAATTCAGTAGTATTATAAAATCTATAATGGTGGATGTCCATTCGTCTTCCTAAACACATCGGTTAATGTGATATTCATCTTCTTGAATTTTGTGAAGAGTTATTGATTGCCGTGATTTATATATCATATTTATGACTCCCCTATTTTGTAACCCTATAAATAGGAGATTTTGGTACCTCATTTTGGATGAGCTAATAAAAGTCAAAGGATTTGAGAATTATCTAATATTTCTACTTTTCTATACTTACTATATTTCTATTCAAGCTCAATAATCTTGACTTTATTTTATAACACGTTATCAGCACGAGACTCTGATCAACTGAGGTTGAATTTTAAATCAACGCAACAAAGTTATATAAAACTTTCAATACGATGAAGATACATGAAACTTTAATTATCACAGCCAAGGTACGATTTAAAATTTTTGGATACTCTCTATTACCATATTTTATTTTTATACTTTCAGTTGTATCAATATAATATTATTAGAATTCATTTTATCAACATAATATACCAAACTTGAATTATCGGCTCTTGGCATATTAAACTATCTGTAATGGATTTTGGTTGTTAAAATCCATTTGAATTCCACGTGTCTTGAAAACACAATCAGAAAAGGCAAAATACTATATCCAAACAAGGCCAAACAAAATCTATGATTTTTTGTCATTATATCCCTGAAGGATTCAAAATTTTCCTATTTAAAAGATCCAGCAAAACACTATAGGAAAAGTTATACAAATCATTTATGAATACATATTAGAGAAAATATTCTCTATTTTCTTGCCTCAAATATGCTCCTAAAGAAGCAATAGCGGCAATGAGTTTTAGAAAATATTCCAACTTTCATATCTTCTTATGATTGAATAAAATAATGAGTTATTACTCAAATGAATCTCGTCCAATTAATTATACTCCATTCCTTGAAGTGAATGTAACAAAAGTTTAAATGGTACTTGTGGACGTAGTGATCGTCGAAACCAACATATTCATGAAACACTACTCTGATTGTAGTTACATCTCACTACCAGAAGTGGTAAAATTGTGAAGAGATAATAGAGAAAGATATCAATCATGCATTAAGAATGATATAAAAAATAAACGTTATCGTTATGCTGTGAAAAATCATCGGTCACGTACCTGTCGTACATTAAATAGTCTTTTGGAATTTTCTCAAAAATTATTAAAAGATAAAGAGAAAATCATAGAAACAAGTTTTCTCTATATAATGATTTTGACCATAGTTATTGTACTATTGGTTTCTTTCTTAAAGGAAGCATTGACCGTTTGGTTGACGGTGAAAATAACTAAAAAGAAAATGGTGAGATATTTTATTTAGTATGTCTTCATTACAATTTTAGAATTCTACATGTTTTATTGTTTTATATTAATTTATTATCTTATATTGTTTTTTTTTATATTTATTTTGTTTAATGAAAAATGTATGGATATACATTTAAATGTATCTGAAATATGAGAATATATCTCTAACAATGTAACAATACATATGATACTCAAAAGTAAGAATATTTTTCCACCTACAGTTGAGAGAAATAAATGTTAATACTATAAATGTTATTGCAAAAATTAATTGAAAGCTCCAGTAGGGCAAATATATGTCTCCCTGAAGGAACAAAATTAGTTATAAATAATGCACTTTCTCTACTAAATCTTGAAGAAATTTATTAAAGATATTCGCTGAAAAGGATATCATTTTGAGACTATAAATGTGAGCTAGATCAAAATTATTGAGTATCTATGTAACATTATAAATGAAATGTGCTATGGAAAAGTTGCATATCTTTCTTTTTGGTTTATACTATACAATTGAAGCATATATTATAGTAAATCTGAAATTTATTGATTCAAATACTTTTATTGTTTGGCATTGACTGGTTCGATCATCCCAAGTCAATTATGATGCGTAAAAAATTATTAAAAATTCACATGGACATCTATTGGAGAACCAGAAGATTTTTCAATTCAATGATTTTTCTTGTGTTGCTTGTTCTCAAAGAAATTAATTATTAGATTATCACCAGTTAAAATAGGGATTGAATCCCTTACATTTCTGGAATGAAATAAGTGTAAGATATATGGGCCCACTCACTCTTCATTTGTACCATTTAGATATTTTATAATTTTGATAGTTGCATCTATTAGATGGTCACATGTGTGCTTATTATTGATTTGCAACCTGGAGTTTGCGTGATTACTAGCTTAAATAATTTGATTAAGAGCTTAACTTATGAAATCAAAAAAATTTGTCTTGATAATGCTGGTGAATTTATATCTCAAATATTTGATGATATGTGTATGAACGTCCTAAAGCATAAGCAGAATAATGAGAACATGTTATGTTGCTTGCAGTAGCATTTCTACACATCAAACTAACAAGTTATTCTATCCATTATAATTGGCTTTTGGTCAGGAGTCTAATTTTCCCATCTATGGATTTTTGATTGTACGATATATGTTCTAATTACTCCACCACAACACACAAAGATGGGTAATAAAAGAAAATGGGGAATATATGTATGATGTGAGTTGCCCTTTATGATTAAATATCTTGAAATATTATAGGGCACTTTTATACGACATAATTTGTCAATTGAAATGAAAATGTTTCCCAACATCAAGGGGAAAATATAAGCAGTTGGATAGAAAATTGAATAAAATGAATTATCATATTTTGATTCTCGTACAAAATATGTGAACTTGAAGTTCACAAGATAATTTATTTGCTAGATATCATAACATCAACTGCTAGATTCATTAATGACCTAAAATAGGAAAAATCTCATATACCAGTTGAAATGCTTCAATTGGCATCCCAGCAAGACAGCCATATAAATGATAGCGAGCCACACATAAATTGTGGTTGACCAATAGATTCCAAATTATAAGAATCCTTGTCAGAGGAAAGAAATAATATTAGAGATGGTTATAAAATGAAGGCTGGTGCTCCTGAATAGATCCTAGACATAACTAATCATAAAGCCCCAGAAGTGGATCAAGGTACTTGAATCTAATGAAAATAAAAAGCTCTTGATAGGTTATGTCACTACTGAAAAAGATGGAACCGAAAATATATTGTTGTCGATAACATATTATTGTTTATAATATCAACTAATATTTTGAATGAAAAACAAGGATCTTGAATGTAAATTTGTCAAAAAATATCTACATAGAAATGATTGAAAGACACAATATAAGAAAATTCACGTTCAAAACATGAAGACTTTGGACCTGCAGTCCAAATTAGACCTAAAGGTGTAGAGCCGGTTGGGTACAAATATATTTGTGCGAAAAAGAAATGAGAAGAATGAAATTTTGCCATATAAAGCACACCTTGTGAGCGAAAGTTTTTGAAAAAATCCTGCATTGATGATAAAGAGATTTATTCTCTTATGGTGGATGTAATCATCTTTAGATATCTAATTTGTGTGGCAGTTCATAAAAAATTGAAATGCGTCTAATTGATATTGAGTATATTTTATATGGCTTATTTGATATCGATATCTATATAAAAATCCCTGAAGATTTAACATGTCTGAACTATGTAAAGTTTCCCAGAAACATTGTTCAATGCGAATGCAAAAATTCTTGTATGGATTAGTTCAAAACAATCTAGGCGAATATGATATAATCGGCTTAATGAGTATTTCTTGAGTAAGAGTTATAAAAAAGACCTAATTTGCCTATGCATTTTCACAAAAGGTATAAAATCAAAGTTTGTGATAACTGCTGTATATGTTAATGATATAAATACAATTATTTGAACTCCTAAAGAAATTCATTAGAACTCCTGAAGAGTTTCATTAGAACTCTTGAAGAGATTCAAAAGGTAATAAATTGATGTTGGCAAAGATCTATAGTTCGAGCACTTATCGAATAAAATTTTTGTTCATCAATGAACTTATACCAAAAAGGTAATAGAACGATTCTATATGGATAAAATATATCCATTGAATATCCCAATGGTTGTAAGATTGATTGATGTCAAGAATAATAATTTCTCGTCCTCGTGAGAATGGCGAATAACTTATTGGTGTTGAAGTACCATATCTCTCGGTGCTAACATGTACTGTAAATTCATTAGCAATCATGGCGATCAAAATTTTAGTCACTACTTCTTACAATCATTGTTGAAATAATCGCAATATATGAAACAAGTAGTGAATATGTTTGGTTACAATCATTGACCCAACATATCCAGAAGATATGTGATTTAATATTAGAAGTGAGACTTCTAATAATATTATATCAAGACAATGAGTTGAATATGTTGCTTAGTTAAAGGGAGACTACATTTCTATGGTATTTTTCTTCTCTCATGATTTTCAAAAGAATGATGAAATTAATATCCAACAAATTTGTTCATGTGATGATCTAGCGGATTTATTCAAAGGTGATACCAGCAACAATATTTGAGAAGTCAGTTTGTAAAATTGGGATGCATCGTCTCAAGGATATCAAGTGATACTTTTATGAGAGGGAGGACAAGTACACGCTGTACTCTTTTTCCCTTGGCCATGGTTTTGTCCCAATGGATTTTGCTATACAAGGTTTTTAATGAGGTAGCATACAAAAGTGTACTATAAACATTAAATACGCACTATACTCTTTGTTCCTCTACCATGGTTTTTTCCTACTGGATTTTTCATGGTAAATGATTTTTAATGAGGCAGTAATTTTTCGCGTATTCTTTGATACATGGACATCCAAGGGGAAGTGTTATGAATTCTATAAAGGTAGATGTCCATTTATCTTCCTAAACACTAATCGGTTAATACGATATTCATGCCCTTGAATTTTGCGAAGACTTATTGATTCACATGAAGGTTTATTGATTCTCGTGATTCATGTATCATAATTATGAATCCCCTATTTTGTAACCCTATAAATAGGAGCTTTTGGTACCTCATTTTGGATGAGTTAATAAAAGTTAAAGGATTTGAGAATTATCTAATATTTTTACTTTTCTTCACGTACTATATTTCTACTTTAGTTAATATTCAAGCTTATAATCTTGACTTTATTTTATAACAAGTAGCATTTAATTATCTATTAATCTAACCAAATAACTTGTTGTTTCAAAAGACTACTATCCTTTATTGTGCCACAATGTTTCTTTGCGAGGATGCAAAGTCCAAAAAAAGGGTGATTGTGACTTTTCATCCCACATCAATAGTAATAGGGAATATTTTATTATACATATTGAGTTATGATTTACTAACAACTTATCTTAAATATTTAAACTTGGTATTTCTATTTAAAAGTTAGTCCCTCTATAAAAATGGGAATCAAGTATGGTAATAAGAATTCCCTTCAAACCAAATCCAACTTGATACTTTAGAGAAACCTTAACGGTGAGGTGGGATTTTGGAATGTAGTACTATAAAATATGGTGGAAGGGATACACTTACATAGATCTAATTTCATCCTATTTCTAGATTATGGAGTGTGTATTAAATTTTATGAAATAAATTACATTACTTTAAAATTTTATAAAATTTAATTTTGATCACAAAATTTATAAGTAAAATTTAAAATCGGATCTACTTGAATTTTTTTTCATTGTGGTATATATGTTTAGTAGAGTTTAAGGACTCACATGATGTGAGCGGGGAAAGGGTGTAGGGTTGGTGACTAGTGAGTGGCAATATAAAATATTAGAGGATGAAAATGGCAAATGAAGACTGACTAAGTTGATAAAAATTGGAAATTTGGGTTCAAATATCAGACGCATGACTGAACTTAAAGAATTACAGCAAGTTACCGAAAATGACACTAGTACCCCGACTTTGCATTGAGGGATAACTTTCTATCCTCATAAACTATTGTGTTATAGATTCAACTTATATCCAATTTCTGCTCTATATTCTTAATTTTAGTTTTGGACACTTTGCACTCTCAACTCTCGAATTCGTTTCACTTCAATCTAATTTTTAATATTGCCACCAAAATTAAAGGATTATTTGCTTGTACCATTATTATTGTACATCCTACTGAATATGTTATACACATGAAATGATTCCATTAATTTTGATGACGATGTTAAAATTTGGACTAAGGTAGGACGAATTTGAAAGTTAAGAGTGTAAAATATCCAAAACTAATATTGGAGGTTCAAAGTAAGTATTAAATAATAATTTGAAGGGTGCAAAATGGAATTAACAAGAAAATAATAGCCGTTCGCTTATGTTCAGTTATTTTAGTTCTATTGTTTGCTTAGTTCAATCGTAACAAGCTTAAGACATAGTACTATTAATTTTGGTTCTAAAATTGTAGACTAGTCTGGACAAATAACACATTGTATCTGTCTAAACTTGGTACCAAAAGTAATCTAATTTGAAGGCCTCTAACCAAACGAAAATGTTTGGTCATTTTTAATATGGCAATCATATGCTAGGATACTTTTCCATTATCACGATCTAACCTTGTGCTCCTACCAATGTTTTTAAAACTGGACCGGACCGACCAGTTCGACCGGTCGAACTGCGAACCGGAAGAATCACCGGTCCGGTCCACTTTCATAGCCGGGTGGAACAAAAAACCACAGAGAACCGGATTGAACCGTGAAAATCGGTAAAAACCGGTTTAACCGGTGATTTTTACTTTAAAAAAAAAAAAAAAAGGGTCCTTCAACAGTAGCAGCAGCACGTGATGGAGCAACATAGCAACAGCCAGCATCACCTTTCCATTTGTTTAGCCTTTTGACCCTTTTGAACATAATATCTAGATCTTTCTCTCTTCCTCATCTTCTTCTTGCTTTTTTTTTTTTTTCCCACTAGCCGCCTCCTTCCTCCTCCTACTCTCACCCACTAGTGCTTTGGCTCTTCCTCTTGACTTCTTCTCAACTCTTTACTTCCTCCATCATCTCTTCCACTCCACCTTTCCATCTAGGCAAGTTATATTATTTCTTTCATGTTATTTTTTTTTTCTATTTTTATGCATTTATTTTGTTATTTTTCTTGTCCATTTTTCCTATATTTATGTCGTTATTTCTCTTATGTTATTTTTTGGTGTATTTTTCATGCATTTATTTTTATTATTTATTTTTCATTATTTTTTCTATTTTTCGGGCATTTATTTTTTCCTTTCATGTTTTGTTATTTTTTTCTTATTTATTTTTCATTCATTTATTTCATATTTTATTTTCTATTTTTTTGGTCTATTTTTCCTCCATTTAATTTTATTATTTATTTTCGTTTTTTTTTTTGTGTATTTATGTTTCTTATTTCTTTTCCACTACTTTTTTTTCTATTGTCCCATGTTTATTTTATTATTTATTTTTTGTTATTTTTTTGTCTATTTTTCCTGTATTGATTTTCTTATTTTTCTATTTTTGATCTATTTTTCCTTCATTTATTTTTATTATTTATTTTCCATTATTTTTGTCTATTTTTCTACATTTATTTTGTTATTTCTTTTCTGTTATTTTTTAATCTATTTGTCGTTCATTTATTTTTATTATTTCTTTTATGTTATTTTTAGTCTAGTTTTCTCATATGGGTTGTTTCACTCATAACAATACTACTTAAATAAAAATAATTTTGTAAACAAAAAAATTAAGTTAATTAACGTTGTTATCTACTTTGTAAAATTTTCAGGATAATGGATGCTATAGGTAGTGATTCGCATTCTTCACATTTAGGAGCATCCAGCAATGCGGAATCCACAAGTTTAAGTCAAAGTCATAGACAAAAAATGGATACAACATGGAAATACATCAGTGAAGCCATCAATGAAAAAGGAAGAAAAGTCTTGATTTGTGGGTTTTGTAACAATCAATTTGTTGGTGGTGGCATTCATCGTATGAAGCTACACTTACCGTAGGAGAAAGGGGTAGTGTTGCTCCATGCACAAAGGTCGCTCCAGAAGTAAGGCATGCAATTTTAGGATCTTTGAAAGAGTATGCACAAAAAGCTAAAGAAAAGAGAGGAGATTTTGGGGAAGAAAATCCATATGGTCGCTCTGTGAATGATTTTGGTGGTGATGATATTCAAGAAATTCCTCCTCCTCGAGCCAAAGGAGTTTCAATCAATATGCCAGGAGCATCAGCGAGTAAAGGAAAAAGAAAAGTCACAACAGGTATAAATGCTTATTTTAAAGGTGGACGTGATACTTCGCAACCCACTATTAAGGCTTGTTTGCAAAGTAAAGAAAAATGGCATAACACTGACATGGCCATTGCTTTTTGGTTTTATGATGCTTGCATTCCTATAAATGCCGTTAATTCTTCATTTTATCAAAGAGCCATTGATCATATAGAATCTATGGGACATGGATATAAAGGTCCATCTTATCATCCTTTACGAGTCCCTTTATTACGAGATGCTAACATTCAAAAAGAAATACAATTAGTAATTGATTCCCTTCGTAGTAATTGGGCTGAATCTGGTTGTACTATAATGGGTGATGGGTGGAAAGATAGCAGGTAAAGATCATTGGTTAATTTCTTGGTTTATTGTCCTAAGGGTATAGCTTTCATTAAATCTGTAGATGTATCAGATATTGAATCAAATGCTGAAAGTTTGTGTAATCTATTTACTGAAATTGTTGAAATGATTGGTCCAAAGAATGTGGTGCATATGGTTACTGATAATGCTAGTAACTATAAGGCTGCTGAATTAGTGAAAGATATCCTACTATTTGTTGGTCACCTTGTGCTGCTTATTGTATCAACTTGATTTTGAAAGATATTGGTGAATTATCTGATGTAAAGGCTCTTGTAGATCTTGTTTCAACGGTGATTGTATTTATGTATAATCATAAGTTCACTTTGAATTGGTTGAGGAAAAGCAAAAAGCAAAGGATGAAAGGAGATTATTTGTCCTGGGGAAACTAGATGATTGCTTCAACTTTTATAGCATTAAAAAGTTTGTATGACTGGAAAGAAAATTTGCAAGCTTTAGTCACTAGTGAAAATTACAAAAAATTATTAAAAATGGCTAAAGGGAAAGAGGCCAAGCAAATTGTTTTGGATGATAAGTTTTGGAATAATTGTTTGATTCTTATTAGGATCATGGGGCCTCTTATTTGATTGTTACGTGTATGTGATGCGGATGAAAAGCCTTAAATGGGTTATGTTTATGAAGGTATGCAAAGAGCAATTGAAGGTATTAGAAAGCTTTTCAAATACATGGATAGATTATGCAAGCCATATATTGATATTATCAATTTTTGATAGGATAAACTGTTGCGCAAAAATCTTCATAGTACATCTTAATTCTCGAATCCTGCTTTTCAATATGACCCTACATATCTTGGAATTAAAGAAGTCACAAATGGTTTATTGGATTATATTGAAATATATGTGGATTGTTGTGATCATGCAAAATTTACACATGAGATTGCAATTGAATGTTTCGGGAGCGGGAAGGTAGTTTTGGACGAAGACTTGCTCCTAATACTAGCAGGACAGATCGACCAGGTAGTAAATTTTTTTGTCATTTAAAATTTTTGGCAATAGTAAGTTTTAATATTTGAGATTATATATTTAATTTTCAATATGATATGTTTGTCATAGAAAATTGGTGAAAGTTGTTTGGTTGTGATGCTCTAAATTTATAAAGACTTGCGATTAGAATTTTGAGTCAAACTTCATCTTCTTCCGACTGTGGACGTAATTGGAGTGTCTTTGAACACATTCACACGAAAAAAAGGAATCGATTGAAGCATCAGAGACTTAATGATCTTGTGCATGTGCATTACAATTTGCGTTTGCAATACAGGTAACATTTTGGTTATCTACATTTTTTCTTTGTTTAAATAAATTAGTAGATTAATAAGTTATGTATATTTTATTATTTTGTAGGACCAATCGAAACAGATCTTATGATACTGTTGATTATGAGTCGATTGATAATTCTAGATGAATAGAATTTTGGGTCGTGGAAGAAGAACCAACCGGGGAGCTTGATTATGAGGAGTTGGAGGCTGAGTTTGAAGAACTACTTGTGGATGATGATGTTGAATGTTCCAATTCTCAACAAGTTGAAGGTTGGTTTGAAATAAATTTTTTGAATCTTTCTAAATTTTAATTGTTAATTATACAATTGTACTATACTATTTTTTAATTACTATTATTGTTTTTATTTTTTTGTTTTTTATTAATATATATTATTTTGTTTTTATTTTTAGATGATGTTAATGATGATAAAATTGAGGAAAATGCGGATTTGGAATCATTTCAACGGAGGGGTATTAGTCTTATTGATGAAGATGATGAATGGCTAAACTGAGATAATTATAAAGTGAAGTTATGAGATGATTGTATTTTGTTTTTAGTCTTCGTTTGATGTTCATTGTGCTACTTAAGAAAATGAGAGTTCAGTTGTAATGTTATTTGTTGTACTTGTTCTTTGTTGTATTTGTTTCGTTTGTTTGGAATGTAGACACTATTATGTAGAACTATTGTTGTTAGTTTTTTGAAAAGTTGAAAATGATGTTGGACAAGTTAATGTTGAACTTAGAGATGATTTGGTATTTGGCAGGTTGTTTTCAACTTAGAGATGATGTGCTATTTTTGTTTTTGAATTTTATAGAAATGTATTTTAATTTTTAAGTCACTTTAAACTATATCACGCTAAAAAATAAAAAAAAGAAGAAGAACTGGCCAGTCGAACCGGGAACCGGACAAACCACCGGTTTAATGACTGGTCCGGTTTTCAAAACATTGGCTCCTACATATGGTTCCTTAATTAGTTCTATTTTTTCCTAAGCAGCCATTTGGTTTGAGGAATTCAGTGGATTGCCTATTGAAGCATTTGGAATAATTAAGGTACGATGTCAATTCTGGAGACTAAGGATTCGAAATTCAAGAGAAATGATTTAGGTGTGAATGGCAATATAATAAGGCTTACCCGATACTGACCTATCACTTATCACTCTATCGGTCCATAATTTAACCCTCAAATACCAATGCGATCATGGGATGTTTAGCATCTTTAAAGGGAAGATTGACACACACAATAATAATTAATGGAAAATTTTACACTCTATTTTAGGAAATCATTTCCTTAGATTTAAAAGTTTGTATAGTACAAATTTTTAAAACATTTGATATTGTATTGTACAAACTTTTAAAGTATAAGAAAATGATTTTTTTAAAAAAATTATAGAATTTTCCTTAGTCAAACTTAATAGTGTATTATAAATTTATCACTTGTGATGTCGTTCGATTTTTATTTCAAACTGATGATCGTGCAGGCTTATGGTTATATACTCTATGCTAGAATTATTGTTTCAAAAATTCCTCATGTTTAATTCTTGGAACAGTATGGTGTGGCATGTGCGTTGAACTGCTAGACTTTTATTTCGTGTACAATTTTTAATGTTTCATTTTTAGCTAGTATTTTACTTCGGTAAAAATCTAAACCGACTTGTATTTCTCCAGTTGCGTGTGGAGCAATATTACTTTATTTAGTTGTTAGTAAAACTCTGACTCTTTTGGTGATCAGAATGATGTTCACACTGTCATTTGGGTTTACTTGAGTTAGGAAACTGATGCATTCCTATTTTTTCTCCTAAGACAATCTTATTGCCTTTTGAACTTTGATTGATTTACTACTTATTAATACCACCATTCAAGTATTTCTTTGACACACGAAAAATCTCTTCTCACATATACAGTTTATCACATATTCTTGATATTGAGTAATTTTGTAATAGTTCAAAAATTTATTTGCGAGCGTACATGACTGAGACTCCCGTCAAATACTAGAAAGTGACCGTCCTTTTTGTACCAGTAAATTATAATCCTGTGGAAGGTAATATCACTTAAGGATTAGTGAATTACGATCTCGTGAAAGGCAAAATCACTTTAAAAGATAATGATTATACGCCTCGATTTTGTTCTTATTTTCAAATCTATGCTCACAATGATTCGAATCGTTAAGAAATTATCCACTTTGATCTTTGGTCAAAGTTTTGATAAGTTCTCTTCTCTCACCTTATTTTATTGGAGTATGTTTGAATATATTCAACAATCTTAAACATGATTTCTTAGCTCTAGTTAATTTACTTGAGAGGGTAAAATACAAAATTAATAATCTGAATCCAATCATAGACTGTTCATGGCTAAATTAACTTATTAATTTCTAAGAAATCATGGAATTAATAATTCATGTAAGAGGGCTTATGTGTTATATTTGATTTTCGAAATCTAAGTATATGCCTATCTTGCTATTGTTGATGTACTTACGAGATTTCTCTATTTAGATAAAGAATCAGACATGAGAAGTTTTTAGAGCAAAATGCGGTAATAGTTACTAAATTATTAAATTTTTGTGTAGAAGGTCACTAAATTATTTATTTTATAAATTTGATTATTAAATTACCTTAAATATGTGTCTGGACTCCGGAGTCACTATATTTGCAAATTTAGTCACTAAACTATTTTAAATATATGTATTTTGCAATCATCATGCAAATAGAAGAAGTGACTCCAAACACGCATTTAATGTAGTTTATTAACTAAATTTATAAAACAAATAATTTAATGACCTTATGTACAATAACTTAATAGTTTGATGACCATTTATACATTTTGCTCAAATTTTAAAGTTGTGACAACACGATCCTGTATAGGGAAGCTTATCAATGTACTATTTGAGAAAAAGTCACCAAAGTTAATTGCATGATGGGTTTTACTAATCCAATTTAATCATTGGATTTTTTAACCCCACAAGTTTCTTCATCAATAATACTTGATGGATAGCCATGGTAAACAAAGATTGCCAAATCATTATGAATTTCGGTATTGCAGTTCTTTTTTTTTATTTTTATTTTTTATAACTCAACAGAATCGTTAATTCAAGGAAATTTGATGTATATCACATTTTCATTGGAAGAGATAACACTGTAATGTATGAGAGCATCAGTTGCAGTCTGATTTATTGCTATTAATTTTGTTTCTAGATGTGTGTCCATGCATTATAAGAACACTTGAAAATACAGTTTTGTTCAATGATGATGGCTTATCGGTTCTGTTGAAACTTGTAAAAACTATCATCAAACAGCCTAGATGGATTGGAGCCGGTGAACACAGAATTAAATGCTTAGAAATAATAAAAAATTGTGGTGTATAAATTATATAAGGTTGATAATCTTTTCACAAAAAGTTTATAGTTGTTTCCAAATAAAGATAGAAAATAATTGCGAAATATTGAGATTCTTTATCAGAATTGTTAAGTAATGTTGGTTTATACTATTGAAGAATACATCACCATAACTAATATTCCAATCGCGTGATGAAATATTATGTTTTGTGAGTAGTTATGGTGATTAAGTAGGAATTTCGTAGAAGTGAGTTTGCAGAGAGATTTTCTTATTAGAACAATTCTTACATTCAAACCCTCCTATTTATAGAGTTACACGAGAGGATTGAGGTCCTAAACTATTAGATGAGCTTACAATGAAATTACATAGAGATTTTCCCTTAATGAAATCGCCACATAAGCATCTCTAGAACATTCTCGGAAAATATGCCATGTGCCAATCCCGAGCATCATCAATAGTCCCCTCGGCTCGGTTCCAATCCTTGTGGTTGAAATCGAGCCGACAGCAACCAGCCGGAGTCCCCTGATGACACGACGCTGAACTTCGCACGTAAGGCCTAGTGACCTTTCACAACTCCAACTGACTTTAACAGCTTCAAAAGACCTTAATCCGAGCTGAAGTACCCTTATGATCCGAACCTTACCTCGGCTCGTTGACCCGAAAACCAAGACTTCCTTTCCACTTTCACGACCAGCGAACTTTCTGGTGAGCTGTAATTACTACAATAATTTTTATCCATAACTAGCCATTCGCTGAGTCCCCATACACCATAATTTCATCTGACACTCCATATTTACTGAACTTATTATTGCGCCGAATAACGCCTAGTTCTCCGCATCGTCTTTCCAATTTCTCAGAAATCAAATTTCAAAAAACTCTGTCTCCGCCAAACTTTCCTCCAAACAACACAAGATTCTAGGAAATTTCCCCTATTTATGCCCCACTCTTCCCCATTCACATTTTCCTCTCCTCACTTCAGTCTTAAAGCTTTCCTTTACTTATTTTGCTTTCCTTCTCCTTTCGCCACCGCTAAAACTCCCCACTCCTTCTCTTTTCTCTTTTTCCTTTACTCCGTCCTCCCTACTCTCAATTTCTCTATCTATTGAGCGCCGTTCGCTGATCAAGCCGGACACCCTCCTCCGAAGTTTTTCCAGATTTTCAAACCCTGTTCAGAGAAGAAAATGGCCGGTACGTTCACTCCCTCCTCCCTCATTAGCACACCCCAACCTCTTTCTCCCATAGATGATGCCGATAGGTTGCTTAACCCTTTCGATGAAGCCCGTTTAGCAGCAGTCCCCTTGAACTTTCCCTCCGAACCTATGTCTGCCGATCTCTTCATAATGACTACCCCAACCTTCAAACCCTAAACCTCCCGAACTCCGTCGACCCCGCTGAAGGACATAAAAATTCTTAGGGATAGATATTGCTTCCCTAAGAATGTACACATTAAGCTTCCATCCCCCGAGGACATAAAAATTCTTAGGGATAGATATTGCTTCCCTGAGAATGTACTCATTAAGCTTCCATCCCCCGAGCACCGAGGCAACTTGCCTCTTCCTGGTTACCTAACAGTTTACCAGGAACAACTCGAGGTAGGGCTAAGGCTCTCAATAGCTCTCCTCCTTGTTCATATCTCAGCTCACTGGGATATTAGTATATCCTAGTTAACCCCAAACGTCATTCGGCTTATAGCTGGTTTTTCATTCCTTAGTAAATTATACGATATCCCTTTATCGTTAGACACCTTTAGGATGATACTCAAACTCTCCCCCATGAAGGGATTTTTTTACATTTCTCCCCGAACCGCGGACAAACAGCACACCTCGGGAAACCCTTTTTCCATTCACGACTGGAAGAAATCTTTCTTCTTCATTCGGTACCTCGACCCTCCTATGCCACAAGATCCAAGATGTTTGGAACTTGTATAAAGAAAACTTAAAAACCAAAAATGCCTCTCCTCCCTACTCCATCGACGCCAAGAGGCTCATCGAATCAAACCTCCGGATAGACTTCCACAACCAATCCGCCATTCTTTCCAACAACATCCTAGCTTGGGCTGGATTGTTCCCATCCCACAACATTCCTCTGAACTTCGATCCTCTCAAAGGTCTCCCCTCTCTTCCCCATTTTAAAAAAAAAAAAAAACTGAAGCTGATCGAACTAATACGGATTCTAATTCTCTTGTTTCTTGCAGAACTTGGAGCATTTCGGAGGGGACTAGTCTCCGCCACTCCTGCCCTCGATGCGGTCCCTGCTCCCTCCACCGGTGTAGGCACCTCGAGCCAACCCTCATCATCTAGCGCAGCCGGGTCCTCATTCGCAGCCGCCAACACCCCTTCGAAGGGTGCCAGAACCATACCCTCTGCGCCTCTAGACCTTACTTCAGAGATGCAAACAAGTCCAGGAGGCTCGAGTGATACCTAGATAGGCTATCATTACCGTGGCTCTGTAAACTTCTGAGAAACCCGTACCAGAGATAGCCTGGGTTACAAGGAAGCGGAGTAGAGAGACAGCGGTGCTCTCCCTCTCCGTAGCGGCCCCCAGCTCATCGCCCTCTCCGCCGAGGTCTGCTGGCATGAGCATTGTTTCCTGGGGCCCGGGGAGAGTTCCAAGAACGTCCCCCTTTCCAAACAATATATTTTCTCTTATGGTAAGGCCTTCCCATCACAGCACTTTGAACTGAAACTGAACTTCCTTCACATTCATCATTTGACTGACTTACCTCTTTTTTTTGATTTGTTCAAGAGGGAGAGAATACACTCCCGAAGAGGAGAGAAAGTCCGTGGGGTCAAAGGATCTTCCATGGTCCCGATTCTCTATTGACCTTCTGTTGGTTCCTGCCTCTTCAGGGAGCAGGTAGGTTCGACTCACCCCGCCAATCGATGTTAATGACCAAGCCCAATTTGCGAGGGTGGCTCTGGAACAAGCAAAGCTGGTTGCTTTGCCCAAGCTGACAGGATGTGAGTTATGTAAAGAGGCTCACTCCCCAACAGAGGCTAGACGAGCTGCACGTCAGCCTGATGAATGTAAGAATTTTTGTGCTTCTTCAAAGTACCTGCTTTTTATCTTCAGTGCTTTAACTTGCTTGTTTGTACTTTTCCAGGCCATCACAATCTTACCAGTAGTTGTCGAGCGTGAGTCTTCCTTCAACTCTATCGTCAATTCTATCGTCAACTCCATGAAGCAAGAACTAGCTCATGCGAGGTCCACGACGGACCAGAAAGTGGAGGAGGCCGTGAAGGCCAATGAGATGAAGTGTAACATCGAGGTCGGTAAGAAGAATGATGAATGGAAGGCTGAGCTTGACGAAGTTCGGGATAGATTCCGTCAGGCTGAACTGGAGAAGAAAACTCTTCAAGTAGACATCACCGATCGGGACCAGAGAGTCGCTGATCTTGAGAAGAAAATTCTACAACTTCAAGAAGAGGCAGAGCTAGCCGAGGCGAAGTTCAGTTCTCGAGAGAAACGAGCTTCTGATCCGAGGGAGAAACGCATTCGTTGCCTATGAAGAGGCCGATGCAATGCTAAAAAAGTTTACTAAGAATGTCTTCACATGGGGCTCACTATGGCATGTGATCACTTGGTGAAAAATTCTGAACTCTACCAAGGGACTACCTTATGATGCCTCCATTAATGATGAGGTCATCAATGCTTTACAAGCACGATTTAAGGCGCCCGTACCGATCCCTGGAGACCCTGAGATCGAATCCTCGGACCTAGGCAATCCTTTTATCTTCTGCTCCCGAGGTTGAACCAGCGGGTCCATCCTCCATTCCTTCAGCCGAACCTCCCAGTGCAACTGATTAGGTTGACTGTTGTTATAGATAGGGTCCTCACTATAATAGTTTAGGATCCCTGACTTCATTTTGAATAAACTGTTTTCGTTCTTCTTTACTATCTCCTGCATTAATATAATGCCTTCATTTTTCTTGCAATCATCTCGTGCAATCAAAAGCAACAAACTAATCACACAGTATCAGTAACAACTTTAAATATTTTGAATTTTCAAATCTGATCGAACCGAAGGAAAATTTTTATTAAGTTCCAATCCAAAGTTTTAGCCTCTTAGGCTTTTCCCATCTTAGGGTTTCTTGGGGTCAAACTTGCATTTTGTTGAGCTGTGTCCGGACCTCTTAAGGTCGAATCAGACTGATTTTTGTTTTTTTTAGAACTTGAGCCGAACCTCTTAGGGTCGGATGAGTTAACTTCTATTTGAGGGGAGGCTATTAAGCCTCAGCCCTCGAGGGGGTACCACTAGGTCTCTGCCCTCTAAATTTGCTTTGTTTTGAACTCGAGCCTAACCTCTTAGGATTGGACTTAGTTCACGATTTCTTGTTTGTTGAACTTGAGCTAGACCTCTTAGGGTCGGATCAGTTCGATTTTATAGGAGGAGAGCTATTAAGCCTCAGCCCTTGAGGGGGGACCACTAGGTCTCTAGCCTCACAAACCATCTTTATTTGCAGTCATGCCTTGAACTAGAGCCTAACCTCTTAACAATCGTCTGAGGGTCGGATTTAGTTCACGATTTCTTGTTTGTTGAACTTGTGCCAGACCTCTTAAGGTTGGATTAGTTGATTTTATATGAGGGGGGAGGGCTATTAAGTCTCAGCCCTTGAGGGGGGACCACTAGGTCTCTACCTTCACAAAGCATCTTTATTTGCAGTCATGCCTGTCAAATGATCGTTCTCTTTTTCTCAAGGAAAAATAATTTTTATTACATTCCCAGGTAATATTTCTTTAAATTCACAATGTTCCACATTCTAGGAACTGGGTCCCCACTCATATCAACTAGTTTATAGTAGCCTGAACTGTGTGCTTCTGTTACACGCTATGGACCTTCGCAGTTTGGTTCTAGTTTTTTCATTCTTTGTACTCGGCTCGCCTCGTTCTTTCGAAACACCAAGTTTTCCGGTCGAAGGTATCTACTCTTGACCTTGGAGTTATAATGTTTAGCCATGATTTGCTTGTACTTTGCCTCCCTGATAGACATGTCCAGCCTTTTTTCTTTCAGTAGGTCTAGATTATCTTTCAGGGCGTTATGATTTTGCTCCGAGTCGCAAAGTGCGACCCGAGCCGTAGGTAACCCAATTTCAGTGGGAATTACAGCCTCGGGCCTATAGGTCAAGCTAACAGGGTGTTCCTATTGGCTGTTCGAGGGGTAGTTCGATATGCCCATAGAACGCTAGGTAGCTCATCAACCCATTCCTCTTTGGCTCGCTCTAACCGAGTCTTGAGTCCCATCAACAGGGTTTGGTTGTAGGCTTCTATTTCTCCATTCGCTTGTAGATGTGCGACCGAAGTGAAATGTTGTCTAATGCCGAGGTTAGAGCAAAAACTCTTGAAAGGCACTCCTTCAAATTGCTTTCCATTATCAGAAATAAGAACGGAGGGAATACCAAATCGGCATACAATATTTTTCCAGAATAACTTTTCTATGGCCTTCGCTGAGATCGTGGATAGGGGCTCAGCTTCTATCCATTTGGTGAAGTAATCGACTGCCACTACTAAGAACTCAAGTTTTCCAGGACTATCCCAACTGCTCTGGGTAGTGGGCCCAGGATATCTATTCCCCACTGGGCAAATGGTCACGGGCTCTGGATAGGAACCATGTTTGTACCTGATTTTTGTAAAATAGATGCATGCACTTGGGATTGATGATACTTCTACACTAGAGTATCTGCATCGGTATGTAAAGTTGGCCAATAATACCCAGCTAGCAAAACTTTGCAAGCCAAGCTTCTTGGTCTGATGTGGCTTTCACATATGCCTTCATCTACCTCTCTTAAGATGTAGTTAGCCTTAGAGGGACCGAGGCACCTCAGCAGGGGCACAGATAAGCCTCTTTGTATAGGACTCCATCAATAAGCACGTATTTGACTGCTCTATACTTAGTCCTTCTAGCTTCGGTTGGATCTTCAGGGAGCTTAATGTCATCGAGATAATTGACTATAAGTTCTATCCATCTGGGATCTATATGGCTATCTAAGATTTTTTCAGGAAGATCTACAGACCTGAAGTCTTGTACCTTCACTAATACTTGAACGTCCTTGGTTAAGTGGGAATACATCGCTGATGCTAGTTTGGACAAAGTGTCAGCATATGTATTCTTGGATCGGGGGATCTTAACCACGTCCACTTTTTTGAATTTTGATATCTAATTCTTAACTTCAGATAGATACTTCTTTAATATAATGCCTCGGGCCTCATAATTTTCCAAACTTTGATTAACAACCAGCTGGAATCGAAATGTATCTTTATGGTTCGGGCCCCCAATCGATGAGCCATTTTCATTCCGCCGATAAGTGCTTCATATTCGGCTTCATTGTTTGTCGCCGGGAATCCGAATCTGAGGGCATACGTAAGATAATCCCCTTTCTAGGGGAGCAAATTATTATTCCTGCCCCGGCTCCGGATTCTCATGAAACTCCGTCAACATGCAACTCCCATACTATGTCCTCTCTGATCTATGGTTTTTTGAATTGTTCAACTATCATGACGAGATCGATGTTCTCGGTCCCGCAATTTTCTGCAATGAAATCTGCAAAAACTTGAGCTTTTATTGCTGTCGACCAAGGCTTGAACTCAATGTCAAACTCGAACAGCTCTACAACCCACTTTAACATTCTTTCAGATGCATCAGGCTTTCTCAATATATTTTTTAACGAGAGGTTAGTCAGTAGGATTATTTTATGACTGTGAAAGTAAGGCCTCAGCTTCTGAGCTGATACTACCAAGGAAAAGCTAGCTTTTTCAATAGGCGTAAAAAAATTTCGGTCCTTGAAGTGCCTTGCTCACAAAATATATGGGACATTGTATACCGTTCTCATCCTACTTGAGCATAACCGAGCTAATTGCCAAATCCGCAATTGAAATGTATAAATATAGGGTTTCGCCATTTTCAGGAGATGTGAGCTTTAGTAAGTTGCCCAAATATACTTTTAGCTTCTCGAAGGCTTTCTGAGCTTCTTCTATCCATTTAAAACCTTGTGCTTTCTTTGTGAGCTAGAAGAACGGTATGCCTCTTTCTGTCGACTTTGACAGGAATCGGCTCAGAGCTGCTATTCTACCAGTAAGTTTTGCTGAACTTCTTTAACTGAAGCAGGAGTTTTCATATTAATTATAGCTTGAACCTATTTGGGATTTGCCTCGACTCCTCGGTGAGAGACAATGAATCCTAGAAATTTTCCTGAGAGAACCCCAAACGTGCACTTTTTAGGGTTTAGCCTCATCTGGATCGATCTCAACGTTTCAAATGTCTCTCTTAAATCCTCCAGGGAATCTTCTAAGGCTCAGCTTTTCACCACCATATCATCAATATAGAATTCCATATTTTGTCCTATCTGAGACTTAAAGGTCTTATTGACGAGCTTTTGATAAGTTGCCCCGGCATTTTTGAGTTCGAATGGCATTGTGACATAACAATATATGCCTCGGTCAGTAATAAAAGATGTTTTTTCTTCGTCCTTCTTAGCCATATATATCTGGTGATAGCCTTTGAAAGCATCTAAAAATTGCAGGACATGAAACCCCACAAAAGAATCAACTACGGTATCAATCTGAAGGTATGGGTAACTGTCCTTAGGACATGCTTAGTGTATTTAAATAAGTGAAATCTTGGCACATTCGCCAAGTCGAATCTTGTTTAGTTACAAGGAATGGATTACAAAGCCAAGTAGGATACAGGACTTCCCTAATGATTTTAGCTAATAGAAGTTTATCCACCTCAGCTTCGATTACTAAGCTACGCTCTGGACTGAAGAGACGCTTCTTCTGCTTAACAGGTTTATAGGCTGGGTCGACCCCAAACTTATGCTCGATAATTTCCTGAGGGATGCATGGCATGTCTTCAACTGTCCAGGCAAACACATCCTTGTACTCAGCGAGAAGTCTAAAGAGAAGAGCTTTGAATTATGCTGGAAGAGCTGCGCAGATCTTAATTTACCTGTCTGGGATGTTTGGGTCCAATGATATCTCCTCGATAGGGACGTCATCTTGTGGCTCAATTTTAGCTTTTCTGTTTCCCTTAGGTTTGGGCAGCTCTGGGATTCCAACAGCATTACTATGTGATACTGTGCTTTCCTCTCTCTCTTTCGAATTGATCCCCTGCTTTAGGGACCGCTGGGAGTAGAGGAGGCATCAAAAGTTTGCAGGAACGCTTTGTCTGCAATAGACATAATATGCTCGGCCTTCCTGCTGATTCCCGATTACCGTGCCTTCAAACCCGTCTCTCATAATGAATTTTATTCCAATGTAGAATACAGAGGAAAGAATTCTGTATGTATACTGCTTGGGTCAGCCAATAATCATATTATAAGAGCTGTCCCTTTTTACGATGATGAAGTTTGTCATCTCGATTCTATTCTTCAGGGAAGTCTCGAGGGATAAAGGAAGCATTATCTGCCCTTCAGGCACGATCGAATCGCCCGTAAAGATGACTAATGTTGTTTTGAAGGGTCTTATCACTGAGGAATCAATATGCATTTTTTCCCAAGAGTCCCAAAAAATTATGTCCGCCGAGCTCCCGGTATCCACGAAGGCACGATTCATCTTGTAGCCGGCCACGTTCACATGTATCATCATAGGGTCATTATGTGGCATAAGGCTAGGCACAGGGTCCTCCTCAGTGTATCCGAGGCTCATGAATGGTTTGAGGCACTTTTCCCGGTCCTCACCTGGGGGTTCGTATCACACGTACTTCTTTCTGGCATTACTGGAGTCACCAGTTGCTGGTCCTCCAGCAATTGTATTTATTACTCCGGCTATGCAGACCTGCTCTTCTCGTACTGGAGGATTATTCCTGTTTTGGCCTCCTTGGTTTTGTTGACGATGCGGGCACAGCTGCATCTGGTTAGCTCCATTATTGACATTTCTTTGGAACTGTAAGGTAGTTCGGCTGATAAACTATTGTAGATGACCCTCTTGGATGGCTTTCTCTATTTCCATTTCCAAATTATTGCAGGCCTCGGTATCGTGACCGTGCTGGCCATGGAACGCACAATATTTTGCTTTGTCCCTCTAATGAGGACCTAATATCATTGGAGGGAGAGGTTGTAAGACTCCAGTGTGTTCTACTTGGTACAAGATTTCTCTTCTTGAGGTGTTGAGGGGAGTGAAGTCAAGAGTTCGGGAGAATATGAAATTCTTGTTCTCGAGGGTCGGGCTTCGATATTATTGTTTGGATACGCTACCCGGTTAGCCAATGGTTTGACTTTGGGATAGCTCAGCCTGTCCAGGACCTTCTGCTTTTTGGATGATAAAGTGTCCAATGTTTTCAGAGTCATCTCCTTTTGTGAATCATACAATTCTCTTTTTGTCCTGTTTGACTATTCTCCTCGGATGAACTTTGATGTTTTTTCAAGCAGCTCGGAGTAAGACTCCGGCATCCTTTTAGCTAACTCGGTATTGAAGCTCCCGAGTCGGATGTCGCTATAGAAAGCAACAATTAGAATCTTTTCATCAACATTTTTTATTTGGATAACTTCATCATTGAAGCGATCCAAAAACTTGTTAAGTGATTTATCTGACCTTTGACTAATATTCATAAGATGTGACGTGTCTTTTTGCAATACTGACTTGCTTCTAAAATGACACAGGAAGGACTTTGCCAGCTCGTGAAACGTGACAATTAAGCTCGCCGGCAACTCCTGAAACCGTATTTTTGAGCCGGACCTAGTGGCGAACAATTTGCAACGGATGGCATCACTCTAGCCATAAAGGCTCGTGATTGCCACCACATGTTGAAGATGATCAAATGGGTTACAGTCTCCTTTGTACTGGTCTAAGTCCGGTAGTTTGAATTGTGTTGGGAACGGCTCAGCTCTGATAGAAAATGTGAACGGGTCTTTGTCAATTTCTATTGGAACAGTGGCGTTTAACACCAAATTATTCTTCCTCAATATTTCTTGAATTTTGTTTTCAAGGCTCTGCTCCTCAAGCTGTTTTAAAATAGCCGAAGAGGGTTCTCGCAATTCAGAGCTTTTAGAGGATTGTGTTCCCAGCCTGTTGTGCACTAGCAATTTTTGCGGCTGACTTGTCGATGAATTCAATTCGTTAGACTGTTCGTCCTATCTTGACTTTGTGATTTTGTGCCGAGATCACACGGTCCTACGGTGTGAACTGGTTGTTTTGCAGGCCTTCAGTCAAGTTGTCGTTCAGCCTGCGGTGTGATGGAACGCTCTGTTCGAGCTTTCAGACGGGGTTTGATTCTCACGTAGTTCGACGAACGCTCTAAAAAGATTCAAAGTGATCGGAGATGTATTTCAAGAAGTCATTTTGTTTTTGTTGAGCTTCAGCGGAAGCCTTGAGGTTCTCTGCTTTATCATTTTGTACGACGAGGTGTTGGTTACTCGTTTCGGCTTCCTTGCTAACAGTACGTCTAGTGCCTCTATTCTTCATCTTTCTTAAAATTGGAATCAATTGGAAGGAAATATTTGAAGAGATGTCAATTCCCACAGACGGGGCCAAATTGATTAAGTAGGAATGTCGTAGAAGTGAGTTTTCAGAGAGATTTTCTTATTAGAGCAATTCTTACACCCAACCCACCCCTTATTTATAGAGTTACATGAGAGGGGTTGAGGTCCTAAACTATTAGATGACCTTACAATGAAATTATATATTTGCCCTTAATGAAATCGCCACATAAGCACCTCTAGAACATTCTTGGGAAATATGCCATGTCTTAGGTTTGGATTATACCTATAATCCTAATATTTTTTATTTATTACAAATGTAAGAATATGTGGACAGTAAAAGATATTGTGATTCGTGATATATACAAACCTTGGGTTAGATGTATTCTTTGACATAGAAATCAAATAATTTGGAAAAATTTTATGCTTTAGATGCAAATAATTTATGATCATGTGTTATAAAAATAAAAGATATAATCTAGTTAGAATTAAATCAATTTAATTATAATAGTGGATATAAATTAATTTACGAAATTTGGAATAGTTAACCCGAACAAGATGGTTTTCTAAATAATTCTATTAATGAATATATTTTTTGAAATATGTTACATGACACATGTATAATGTTATTTACACACATCTTATGATTTTACTGTTATAATATAGACAGATTTGATAGTGAATGTTTAAATTCTTGTTTTCGATTTTTGAATAATACTAACTATTGCATTATTTCAATATGTGTTGACATGACGAAGAACTTAATTTATTTCATAAGTTTGGATAAATTGATTAACTTTGATTAAGTGAGTCTTGGTTTCAATTCAATCCATCCATGTATAATATAGTTTTATTATTTGTAGTATAATAAAAAACAGTTAAGTAGATTTTTGAGAACAATCCTAACAAACTGAACATTTTGATAAGATTATCAGTGTTGAGTATAAGGATTATATAATGTAAGTTAAGTACAAATTAAATGTGATATGTATGCTTGATTAATTTCCAAGACATTTTTATTACTTATGTTCTTGCGTGATCTTGTAGATTTTAGTTCAAGTTTGATTAAATTTCGTATACTAGAAGTTGGATCAAGAAAATTAATTAATATGTAAAAAATAAAATTATATATGTTTGTTCAAATCAATACCGTATGTATGGGCTAACCACTATACTAAGATTAAAAAATAATATTGATGGGTTAACCACATTTATTCTTGCAAATAAGAATTCAGTACTTTATTAGTATTGTTATAAAAAATTAAATAAATAAATTAACAGAAAAGTTATTTGTCTTGAGGACTTGAATTCGATAAAATTAAAATTACTTAATAGGTTTTTTTACCCAGTGACTTTTTATAGTTGATGAATAAATTTTGCCTATATATGTCATTGGTGATAATTGGAACATGACCTAAAAATTTGAAGTACATCAAAATGCATATAGATTTAACAGCTTCTTTGCTATTAAGTAGAATAGAGTCCTCAAGCATTTATTCACTAACAAGTTTATTCTGATTGACAGTGTTAAATTGTTCAAATGTCATCAATGGATAGAAAAAACTGTTAATCTCAGTGAATTCCAGTCTTCTTGAATGATTTCAGATAAATAACTTGGTTATAACTTTTTATAAGATTGTGTCATTGATAAATTAACTACAAATCTTTGACTTGTTAAATTTTGGCCTATTGGTCTTCAAAACAAGTGTTATGATCGTGATTGATTGTTTCTTGAATTGTACACTCGACATTGTATTTGTATTATACATTTAGAGTTCGAGTGTACTTGGTTATTGTTTGATTCATATTTTTGTTGGTATCTACTAACTATGGAAGTATATTCCTTTAAAAATTACTTATGCCTCTAAAACTTGAACAAGTTGATGATCTTCATTTATGTGTAATGAATAAATTTTATTTCTAAAGTTCTCAAAATGTGGGGGTATGGATAGTTATTAAAACTTATTGCATGAGATAACATGCCCAAGATGCCTTGACTGATTATAAAATAAATTTGCATCTTAATGATAATTACGATTGTAGAGGTGTAGATCAAAATTTTATGGATTAAATGTGTCAACTCATGAAGTAGACAAATTGAGGAGATTATAAAAAATGAAATGAATTTTTAGTGAAAATCAATCCTATGTAATTCTTAATTAGATATGAGATGATGCCTCATATTGTATAATTGTGTCGATGTATTTGGTGATTTGATATTAAAAATTTCACTGTATAGATATTACTTTCCTTGAAATTGCATTTATACTTTGGATATATCAAGATGCACCTCGTCGTACTCACTCTTTTATCTAACCATGGAGAATAAAATCACAAATGCATATTTGAGAGAACTAATAAATTCTCACTATTTATATATGCCACGTGAATATACTATTATGTGTGAATCTCTTGATGACATTGTCAGATTGAGGATGGTAAATATTGTTGTGATGTATGTGTGACAAGTAGTCTAAAAGAGCGATGCACTTATTTACATTTGTCCAAAATATAAAAGTGTGATATCAGTAGATCTTGTCAAAATTAGTATTACATCATATATATATATATATGTGTGTGTGTGTGTGTGTGTGTGTTGCATAGATGTGTTAGAGAGTATAATTATTACCTTATTGGCAATTTTCTAAGCAACTCTATTATGTGTTGTGAGATGTGATAAATTCCATGTTTGATTTTGATTCACAGTCTTAGATGGGATTATCGTTATAATTATCTAAGTAAGTTTATAATGATAGATACTTTATAAGATATGAGTTTGTTGCATTAAATTGACATACTCAAGAGCTATTGAATCACTTACGATTCTATTACTGAAAAAACCTGTATTTGTTTCTTATGATGAAATCTACAAGTAGTGATTATTGTGATAGAAAGCAATAGCTAAACAAAAAAGGTTGGCATATTCGAGTAAGATACAACGTTGTAAAGCAACTCATGAGCAATGGGGTGATAACTAAGGACATTGTGAGGTTCCGATAGTTTATTCGACCCCTTTAAAGGACTAAACCGAGATATAGTCCTAGATACATCGAGAAAAATGGGACTTAGACCCGTTGATATAAATTGAATGTGATGACAACCCAACCTATAATAGTGGAGATTCCATAAAGTAGGTTCAATGTGAGTAAGACACAATGTTGTGAAGTAGCTCATGAGTAATGGGGTGATAACTAAGAACATTGTGAAGTTCCAATAGTTTATTTAATGCCTTTAAAGGACAAAATTGAGATATAGTCCTAAATAAATTAAGGGAAATGGGAGCTAGACCCGTTGATAGGAATTGAATGTGATGACACTAGACAATTCAACCTACAGTAGTGGAGATTCCATAATGTAGGTTCAATAGGTAATAATAAATCATAAAGATATTCCATTTGCACTACCATATGTAATCCCTCCCTATGGTGTAGATAGTGCTTACGATCTAATATATGAGGGATAAGTCTATGACTCTTAATAAGTTTATATTCTTTATAGATGGTGTGTGGCAGTACACACCTGATAAGTTTACCTATATGAGAGTGGAAGTGGGGACTGGTTTCTATGAGATTAACGGATATATCTCTAAAGTATTCACAAATATCTAGGTATGGTGCGTGCCCAAAATCCATAAAAAAGAGAGCTTACAATGGATTGAAATCTAAAATGTGCACAACTGAAGAAGTATGCATCATGGAGGAAGGTTCAAGACCTTGGTTACCTATCTTATATATATCTCTCCGTTGAATGCACTAAGTGTGATTCAAGTGCAGAAGATATCATTATTTATATGTTAGATTTCGTTATTCAATACCAATTTCATTATTTTTGAGATATGTGGGGGATTGTTAGAATCATTGATTCAAAAATTCTCTATGTCTAATTCTTGGAACGGTGTGATGTGGCTTGTGCATGTGAAATGCTAGAGTTTTATTTCGTGTATAGTTTTTATTCTTTTATTCTTTTATTTTTAGTTGACAATTTATTCCAGTAGAAATTTAAACTGACTTGTGTTTCTAGTTGAGTGCAAAACACTACTACTGTGTTTAGTTACTTGTAAAATCTATCTTCTTCGGTGTTCACACTTGCATTCTTACTACTATTTCGGTTCACTTGATTTAGGAGACAGCTGCTTTCCAATATTTTTTCCCAAGACAGTCTTATTGTCGGTGAACTTTGATTGATTTGCTACTTATAAATACCACCATTCAGATTCTTCTTTGACATGCAAAAAAATCTTCTCGCATGTACAGTTTATCTCATATTCCTGGTACTAAGTAATCCTATTTAAACTCTTGCTTGTCATTGCACACAATCGAGGTTGCCGTCATTTGTGAATCCTAGTGAGTGATTACTCGACTACCTTTTTGTACCACACTACAAGAAAAATGACTTTCAGTGACAACTAGTTATTGTCATTAAAAACGAAAATATTGTCACAAAAGTAAAATAGTGATGACTTTTTTTTTTGTCACATTATTGTCACAAATTTTATGTCATAAATGAGTTCATGTGACAACTGGAAAATGTTGTCACAAATGATAGTCCATTAATGACAAGTAAAAGTCGTCACTGATACCTTTATGTTTTTGTGACTACAGTTGTTGTCACAAATATATAAGAATTCTTGTCACAGTAGTTATGAATGTTATCACAGAATCTCTAAATTGGTGACAACATCTTGTCACTAAATCACTCTGTTGATAGTGATAATACATTGTTGTCACAATTTATGATCACCTAATGACAACTGGTTGTCGTCACAGATATCCTGGTTATATTTTGACAAATAAATGTTGTCACAATTTCAATCTGTAATTTATGATAACTTTGTGATATCCATGTAGTCAATATTGTCATTAACCACTTTTAAAGGCTAATAAAGTTCCGTATTCCACAATCAAGAGTAATTCAATACAATTTTACAAAGATAACCATAACCATCACAAAAGTAAGAATATATAGATTATATAAAAAGATCTAAATTTACATCAACTGAGGTGACTAAATTTACATCAATAGCAGTTGAAATAGAGTTCTAAAACCAAAATGATGTTCTTAAGTTATACACTTTACAGCCAAAATAAGGTACAAAATAGAGTCTATACAAAAGTAACTATCTCCGTCCAACAAAAGAAGCTGCATGATATCTAAAAAACTTGTGTTCCTTGATATTTCCACATAATGATATGGTAAAGTTCCAATTTCTTCTATTTCAGCTGCAATTTTGAAGATGCACCATGAAATAGGAAATTAATCAATTAAGAACTACACAACAAATGAAGAGCAAAAGCAATATAAGGATTCTCTTTCCTTCCCTTCATCTTTACTCTCTTGGAAACATATTAGAAGAAATTTAATTTTCAACAAGTAGTTCTTTAGAGATATAAAAGAGGCTACTAAGATATGCTTATAAATTACACTTCTATCTACTTATACTTGTAAGAAACCAAGTAATTGTCTTCAATTAATATTTTCACATTGCAATTGTGCGTAGTACCAGCAGAAATATTAGAACTAGCCCAATAAACTTGTGTGCAAAAAAATTGAAGAACCATAACCAACCAAATTCACCATAACAGATTTGTTTGAAATTCACCATTAAAAAAAACAAAGTTCTCCAAAGTAACTGTGCTAAAATAGGCAGTCAATCAAACTCAATAAGTGTGTTTAGTTGAACACAATGTTTTACAACTTGTTTCAACTTGAAAACTTCAAACTGAATAAGTGTGTTTAGTTGAACACAATGCTTTACAATTTGTTTCAACTAGAAAACTTTACCAAAGTACTGTGAATGACAATTTCATACTTATATTATTTCAACTTGAATAAATAGAATTAGTTAAACACAGTATATTTTAGATAAGAAAGGTAATCGTGTGTCATACATATATCTCTATGACAAACAAAGAAACATAGGAACTTATAGATATTCATTCTCTACAATTTCATTTAACAAGCAAAAACATACTTTTTTCATAGAATCTACTGCCTTAATATCTCCCACAGTTATTACAAGGCGCATCTAGGCACTAAAGTTTCCTAGGGCCTAAGTGTAAAGTGCGACACAGGTGCAAGCTTTTTCGCTAGAGGTGCACAGTACTAAAATAAAACAAAAAATGCACAAGTAATCCTCCTAGTACACTAATCTCCTATTTTACTATGACTTGCACAAGTAATCTTCCTTGTACACTAATTTTCCTTGCACAAGTGATCCATATATAGATTGGTATTAGTAGTAATCTGAATAATAATACAGCTAATTTCAAATGGATATATTAGCCAAAAAAAATGAAAAAATACTGAGCAATCCATGAAAAGGGAACATTTGAATTAGAAAGCACATTCAAACAGAATAAAATAGAAAGAAGTGCAAAAAATAAGAGATAAAAATAGAGGAAAAAAAAAAAGCACTGATGTAGAAGAAAAGGTAATTGCACTAAAGGAAAAAAAATAAAAAAGAACAAAAAACAAAAAGAACAAAAAGAACAAAGGAAAGAGAGAGGAATAGAGTGAAACAGAGATGGACAGAGAGAAAGAGAGACTAAAACAGAGATGGAAAGAGTGAGAGAGAGAGTTTTGGTTATGCTTACTCTTTCACAGTTACTACTTGGATAATTCATTCAGCTTTGCAAGGAGTTGTTGGTCGAGCTCTTTTGTTTCTCTTTGTCGTTCTTCCAAATTCTTGAATTGTTCGTAAATTGATACAGCTCGTTGTTCTGCTGTGTCTGCCCTTCTCATATTCTCCTCAATTTTAGTCCTAGTTGTTCAACAATTTCATCAGCTTGTTTCTTAGAAGCACTACAAGAATTAACTTGTCCAGGTATGTATCCAACTCGCTTCCTACAGTGGAGGTTTAAGATTTCTTTAATTGTCATTGATGTTGTAGGCTTCAACTCTTTTATTTTTTCCTAGACATGCAAGTATAACAAAATAGTTATACACCTAGAAAGCATACCAAAGATAGAAAGAAATATGATTCAAGGTATTTACTTTATTTTTTCATTCTGAAAACTATCGATTCAAATAATGCTTAAGTTCTTGCCCATGTTGATGAAACTTACTATATTTTGTATTGCCTTTATTTAATTATTTTTTACTTTCGTAATGTACCCCCGAATGATGCAAATTAGTACGAGAAGATACACATCTCTTAGAAGTTGTAAAATTTGTGAACCAATTTTGAGAAAAAAGCACCATATAGCTTACCAATGTCTCCTTTACTTTATCATTAACTAGTCCTCCTTTCTTTTTAGAATGCTGGCTGAATTCATACAAATCAATCTCTGAAAGTTTTACACCTTTTTTCCTTTTCTGTTATGATTTTCAGTTATGCATAATCAGTATAAGTGCTTCTTGATAGATGTGTATAAACATATATTTATTAATTTCTAACCTTTTCCTCGACAACTCTTGCTAGCGATTTGGTTCCTATAGTAGTGTGGGTATCATTCGCTACTCGATTCTTTTTGTTTCGCACACTAACTTTCTGCAACATGTATCAAGAAGGTGAAGAACAAGTAAGTCATGTAAAGGTAGATGAACAAATCTCATAAATTCATGCTATCAAACCTGAAAATTTTCACTTGTGAAGTAATCACAAAGCCATATCCAATTAGATTCCGATGCACCTTCAAGTACATGTTTTACGGCTTCTTCCTTGGTATCGTACTTCAAGAAATTTTAGTGCAATCTAAACCGGTAATTCGGATATTGTGAATTCATCTGCTTGTGCGCAGCAATTTTAGAGTTTTCACTCTCAATAGGTTCAAATTCATCCCACAACAAGAACAATTATGATTACAGAGAATAAGGAATGAAGCTCCAACTACAACAAAGAGTAAAAGTCCAAATAAGGATTAAAGTGCAGGTAGATGTTTTATGTTAAATTTAACTAAGCATTCCAATTAAAAGCTACCAGAATTTTGGATGCAAAAATGAATAAATGTGATATATGCCAAAATATGTATAAGAAATATATGAATACTTACCATAACAGAGTTGTATAATTATTTTTGATGTTCCACAATAAGATGTGACCACTTTGCTATATTAAGCTTTGCAATCTTCTACACCACACAACCAGATTCGGTGATTAACTGTTGAGCATCCTTCCCTACTATGCGGTTAATGTGTTCATTGATTTCAATGGTCAACATCCGTTGTGTCGTGCTTTTTTTGGAAATCGATAGGTTCCTTATAGGCCCTCTTTTTTTTCCGTAACACCAAACCTATAGTTAATTTGATTTCAGACAATAATTTAATAATCAACAACAAATACAAATGAATGAAGCATAGAAATGTTAGTGCCTTGTCACAATTACTTCACAAATAATTATGTCACACGTAGAAACTATTACATTAGTATTTTAGAGAAGTTCTATCTAAGCACAAACATCATAATGTCAAACCTAAACTTGAACAATTCCCAAGATTAAAAAAAGAAAGAAAAAAAAAGAAACGAAAGAAGAAATGCAAATATTCTTAGGTTTGGCGACTTAGATACATACCTGAAGTTGGAACAGCCTCATGGTTTTCAAATGCATTTTCATGCCCTCCTATTATTAGAACTGTCTCGTTGTTTCCAGATGCATGGGACTCAGATGTCTGATGCTGCCCTCCATTGTTATTAGTCATAGGTGAAGAAACTGGAGTCTGGTTGTTAGTTGTATTGGAATTTGTACTCATAGATGAATTTTTGTTACTTCCTCCCAATGACTCTAGATTTTTGGTAATTTGTTGCTCTTGACATTGTCTTTTCATAATGTGTCCTTTCTTTCCAGGTCCGGCCATCTGTAGAACAAAAAGATACACAAAGCACTCAGGTTTAACGTATAAGCAACGCTAACAAAAATTAACTCAAAAACTTTCATCCGCTACAAAAAAAATTTCAACTAGCAAATACAAAAAAATAAAAAATAAAATAAAATTACTGACACAAGACAATGCTCTTTAATGATAGATCGACTCAACAAATACAAGAACAGATATAGATGTAAACAAAAGGGTTAGGGAGAAGAAGCTTATCAGGAAGAAAACATATATACTTGCATCACCCAAAGTTTATACTCAACCTAGGCACATTGTTAGAAAATTAATGTTCAACGAAGGTATCTAGTCAGAATCAGTGTCATCATCACTCTATATACCCAAATCCTCTTCATCATCAATGTTAGCATCATAATCCATAGCATTATCATCATCAATAAAATCTTCGTGTACTTGTTGAATGGTGTGTTTGGACCCTTCAGGAAATACAATGGATGAACTAATAGTCTGTTCCTTTTGGTATATATCTTCAACATGCTCTTCATCTAGTTTCTTGGGAATATCATAAGAATTCCGAGGACTAAATCTTTCCCACTACATACCAATTCTTGCCCGATTTCATGTCTTCCACATAAAAAGCTTGTTGAACCAAATCTGGAAACACATAGTGTTGGTCTTGATACCGCTTTCGTGATAGATTAACACTTGTAATATCCCAATCTTTATCTATTTGTATTCCAGAATTATTGTCTACTTTCCACCAATCACACTTAAAAAACAAAACTCTTTTTCTCCCAAGCCAATACTTCACTTCAATAACTTCTTTTAACACCCCGTAAAAATCTATGATATGATTTCCATGCTCTCCTTTCACTACTATACCACTATTTTGTGTTTTCCTTTCTCTTTCACGATCTTGAATGTGAAACCTATACCCATTTACCATGCAACCAGTATATTTATTCACTCGACTATCCGGGCCCAAAGCCAAAGAGGGAATTTCAGCCTTGCATTGTTCTAGGCCATAAAGAACCTATTTTAAGAGAAACATTAATTAATAAAAGGTTTAAACATCATTAAATTTTAAATTAAGACATAAGAAGTTAACAGTATTGTGGAATTTTCTCTTACGCACTCTTATTTTAAACCATGTAGGGAATTCTCTATCATTCCTACTCTCCACATTGTCAGTGTTTTCAACCTCCAATTTCAGTTTGTGCTCACTACAAAAAATAAAAACCCATTAAATTAAGTTATATGATAACTATGTGAATAATGCATTGGAATTATCCATACAAACTTACTTTATATAGTCCTCAATCTCATCACAATTGTTCAACACAAAAATGTGAAGCTTTGCTAATTTAGAGTTCGTTAAGAAGACTTGCTTGGGCCCTCCAAATGGACGACCGTTACAAGTAAATATCGACAATTCCCCAGATTTATTTGTCATTGTTACACTCAACTGTATTGAATATTGTTTCAATATCGTCCAAGTACATAGAGCAGAAGGTCAAGCATTCTTCGTCTATGTACTGCTTCGCAATGCAACCCTCGGGTCGAGCCTTATTAAGCACATAACCTTTTAACATTCCCATTTTCCTATTTTTAATTTAGAAACAATAAAAAGACTATTCAATTACTGGGAATAAGACAGTATATTACTAATTGACTAATTTAGTAAGCAATATTTTCCTTACCTCTGGAAACATCCATCTGTATTGTAGTGGGCCAGCAATGTTAGCTTCAATTGGTAAGTAAACCATCAGGTGCATCATTATATCAAAAAATGTAGGAGGAAGAATTCTTTCTAGTTTACACAATACAAGAGCAATGTGTCTCTCTAAATTCTCCAAACATCTATATACAGTGTTCTTAAACAAAACTTTTTAAAGAAATCACTTAGCTCAAACAACACTTGCCGAACTTCTTTGGTTAAACATCCACGTATTGCAAGTGGAAGTATTCGTTGTATGAAAATTTGAAAGTCATGGCTTTTCATACTAGAAATTTGAAACTCTCCATTCTTTACACAATGGAGATATTTGAAGCAAATCCGTCTGGATATTTTATCGAAGCTAGATATTCACATACTTTTCTTCTCTCATCCTTGGTTAGGTTGTAGCATGCTAGTGGCATGACAAAAGAACATCATCGAGTGGAATTAAATGCAACTCTTTCTTCAAACCTAATTCCATCAAATCTTTTCGAGACTTCCAATTGTCTTTGGTTTTACCATCAATGTCCATAATTATGCCAAAGACATTCTCTGAGACATTTTTCACTACGTCCATGATATCTAGATTATGTCTATGTTGCAGATCTTTCCAGTATGGTAAGTCAAAGAAAATACTCTTCTTTGTCCAATTCGTACCATAACTGCCATATTTGCGCTTTCTTTCTTGGACAAACTCAGGAGCCTTCCCAAGTTGTACATCTTCAATTGTTTGTCATTGTTCCAGAATTTATTCCCAGATAAAGGTATAACAGGATCCCTGTAATCAACTTCTCCATAAAAAGCTTTTTTTTCTTTGCACCAATGGTGGTCAATAGGTAAGAAACTACGATGGCTTGTGTAACACAATTTTTTTCCATTACGCAAATGAACACAAGATGTTTTCGTCATGCAAATAGGACAAGTGTTATACCCCTTAGTATCTTTACCCCGAAAACATAGCATAGGCAGAAAAGTCATTTATAGTCCAAAATAAAGCAGCACACAGCATGAACATTTCTCCCATATATGCATCGTATGCTTTAATACCGGGCCATAACTCATTCAGCTCGTCAACTAGAGGTCCCATATAAACATCTATATCATTGCCCGAAGATTTGGGTCCGGGAATTAACATAAAAAAAAGGGATCTTTCATACACTTCCAAGGTGGCAGATTATAGGAGACAAGGAATACAGGCCAAATGCTATATGCATTACTCAAATTCCCAAAGGGATTAAATCCATCAGTTGCGAGGCCTAACCGCACACTGCAAGGATCTTGAGCAAATTATTCATGCATCCTATCAAAGTGTTTCCACGCTTCACTATCTGTCGGATGCCTCATGATGTTGTCATCATCAACATGCTTTTCTTTATGCCATCTCATATCACAAGCTATTTCCTTGTGAATATATAACCTTTGAAGCCTTGGGTTCAAAGGAAAATTCTGCAGCACAGCACCTTGTGTGGAACTTTAGAACCCTTTGACTTGTAGCGAGGTTCTTTGCACTTTTCATTAGGACAGTTGTCTAAGCCCGCATAATCCTTGCGAAAAGGACACAATCATTGACACATGCATGGATTTTTTTCAGATTTAAAGCCCAAGTCCCTAATGATCTTCTTAGCATCATAGAAAGGCTCAGGAATTGAAGATTCAAGGGGTAGTGCTTTCTTAAAAACTCCAAGCAACATATCAGATGACTTTGTAGTCCAACGATACATTGTCTTCAAATGAAGTAGAGTCACTATGTAGGAGAATTTTGAAAAAAGTTGGCACCCAAGATACAAATCTTTTTTTTGCATCTTCCAATAATCTAAGGAATGCATCTGCTTCACTCTTTTTTTCATTTGGTACATCATCCATGCCTTCTTCTCTGCACCTCCAATTTTCTCCCAAATTACCAGTACTGATATCGTTTATCATATCTTCTAAATTATCGTCATCACTATCCTCTTCTTAGAAAATACCAAAGCTCCTCGACCAAAATATTCTCCTCATCAATTTGATTTCGAAATCCTTCACCATGATATATCCATGAAATATAACCTTTACGAATTCCATAATTGAGTAAATGATCCTCCACAACACCTTTTTTTTTTATCACGGAAGTTATTACATTGAGTGCACAAGCACGGAATCTTAACATCTTCATCTTTTTCAGAATATGCAAAATCTAGAAAATTTTTCACCCCAAGTTCATAAGCCTTGTCCTTTCTATTTGTTAGTTTCATCCAATTCTTGTCCATGGCCTAAATGCATATAGAGTAAATCGCATGCTTGTCAATGATGCATATGCATTTACTCATTATGTTACTATACAATAAAATAGCTTGAAATTAGAAATAATAAGCTTGTAAGCCAAAAAATCATCAATTTTGAGATATGGGATATTAGAATCAAGTTACAAATTAGGGATAGAGAGAAAAACAAGATTAGGTCCCGAATTTCTCTGTGTTGTTGAACAATCGGAATCGAAATAGGCTAATTTTTGTGTAGAGCAATTAAAACTTATATATTTCTACTACAAAACCTAAATCTATGAATTTGATGTAACATATTAGTGTGCGGATTTAAAAAGGCATGAAAATTGAGAGGTTTCCATTGATTGATTGTGTTCATAGAGTAAATGCAAGGAGGGGAATTTTGAGAAAAAATTTCAGATGAAAGTATCTGGAACTGGAGTAGGAAAGTGAAAAAGAAAAGGCAATATAAAACCTTAAACAACGACGTAGAGGAGAAGTTAAAAAACCCACTTAACCTGACGTTTTGGCACGATTGTATTTTCAGCCCCCAAAATTCACGCTTTCCTTTTCTTTTTGGGTTTTCAAGATTCACGCTTTTGTGTTCTTCTAATAGTATAGTTATTATAGGAAAATTCTTAGGTGGACCATGTACATAGTATTTGCTATGGACCCTTGGAACACATTCATTGATATGACCTTGAAAAAGTTTATTTTATTGAACTGAAATGATGTGGATGAATGTCTTGGACCAATAAGTCCATGGCACCTACCATAGACCCGTTCTACCTAAGAATTTTCCGTAATTATGAAACTTCCCTAGCCTAACCAAATGAATTTGTAATAAATCCATATATAGACAATCCTTACAATTAGAGGTTTTCATAGTTTACTTTAACTAAATAAGTGATCGAACCAAATTAGTTTACTTTTTGGTTATCAAATAATTGGTATTCAAATAATTGAATAAAAAAGATTAGTTATATGATCGGATTTGGTTATTGAAAATTAACAACTGAATAACCAAAATTTTAATTTTATTAGTTTTAATTTTTAGTTTTTAAGTAACCCAATTCTATTTTCCATTCATTCAACACTTTGATATTATTTTCTTTGTAACTATTTTTAGTTTTTAGTCATAGTTTTAGTAGTTTTAGGGCGGTTTTGTTTATTAATTTGATTAGTTTTATATTTAATTTTATACTTAATTTTTAAACAAACTAGTGAACTTTGGTTAATTGAATACATCTTTAAAAAGTTTAGTTTGGATTTGGTTTTAATTTCTTGCACTAAAAATCAAAAAATAAAAAATTTGTAATCGAATTACCAAAAAATCGACCAATAAACATTTCTACATACAATTACCCTAGGAAAAAAAGAAGAATTCAAAGGAAAAGGTCTACGTTACAAGAACTACTTCGTAATGTACCAAGACATTTAGTTCAATATTATTGCACTAGCTATTTGAATAATTCACTAAATTAATTAAAACAGTACAAGTAAAATAAGATTCATATAAACACATTTCTCGTATATATCAACATTGTGCATAGAAATTTGTTACCTCTATCATTACTTCCAATAATCACATTATAGAATTCAAATTTATTAGAAAATACTCGGAAACAAATGTCGCCACTAAATAAAAAACATTTGTGATGAGAATGTCGTCACTATTTGGGAGTAATGTGAAAAGAGTGACAACATAAAAAGTTGTCACAACCATTAGGGAGTTAGTGACACGGTTATCACTTAAGAATATTACGTGACCCACCCCTGCGCACCATCTGTTTAGTGACAATAGCCATGTGACAAAGTTTAAGTTATCACTGAATCCTCCTTAACAATGACGATTTTCAAAATGTTGTCACTAAATCCAACTAGTTTCTAACAACTCATATTCTTGTCAGTAATATTTGTGACGTCAGCCCAACTTGTCATAAATTGTGTTCAACAGTGACAAAAAAATATTTTGTCACAAAATGTGATTTTTCTTGTAGTGCCAGTAGATTACAATCTTGTAATGGACGAAATCACTTTCAAGTGCAATGATCAGACCTTGACTTTCTTTCTATTTTCATATTTATTCTCACAGTGATTCAGATCGTTTATTAATCTTTGGTCATAGTTTCGATAACTTCTCTTATCTCACCTTATTTTATTAAAGCAGTTTCGAATATGTCCAACACTCTATGATCCAATGTCAAATTGTTTGGAGGGTGTTATACAAGTATATATCGTTTGGAAGAAATAAATAAAATTGGAGGATGTTATAATATGTGATATAAAAAGTGGTTATGTAACGTGGTCTTTTCGAAAGGATATGTTTTTCTGACAAGATTAACCTCAACTCTTGATTGTTTTGTGATTCGTAAATCAATTTTGTGGTTCGTAAATCATTTTCCTATATAAAGGTATTATTCTTGTAACTAGTAGGAAAGACACACCGAGTGCGAAATTTTATAAAATTCTATACAAAAACTATATATATATAGTAGAAATAGGGAAAGAGATGAGTAGTTAGAGGGTATGTTTATATGAGGTGTATAAGGGGTTATAGGATGGTCTTCCAAATGAAATTACACCAAAAATCTTTCACCGATTATATAAAGTGGTAATAATCTTTTATATCTATATTATATATAAAATTTCTATATCTATATATATATATAAAGTTACGTTCCGAAATGTAGCTTTGAGTCCACAGTGTTATGAAAACCTTAAAATATTCCTTTGAAGAACACTTTTCAATGATTAAAAACAAATTAACAGTTGGTTACATCTAGATGTACATTTTTGTCGAAAAGATAAAATAAAAAAGATTCTTTTAACATATTTTATAACGTTTTTTTAAATCATACATACACTCTCTATAATGAAGTGTTACAGTAATATACTCTTCAATAAACTCAATGCAGTTAGTGATATTCATAGGAAACCAAAAAATGGACTTAATTTTTGAAATGAACTAACATGTTTAAAGAATAATTCTACCAAGCACTACTACTATTACTACAACATAAATTACCAAAAAAGAAGTATACTAGTAGAGAAAATAACTAGGTAAACTCGATTTTTGACTTATAGACTTTCTGGTATAAAATAAATTATATAATTCAAATGACATCAATTGATGTAAGTAAAATTATTAAGATTTAAGCAAAATTTAATTTTACTTACAAGGTTTACAAGCGGGAATTAAAAACTGGGTTTACATAAATACTTTTAGATTTATTGAGATTTAATTTTACTCACAAGTTCTACAAGAGGGATTTAAAACTAGGTTTACATAAAACAGTACTTTCATACTAATAGTAGTATAATTGTGGTTAAGTATACATGATGAAAGAAATACTTAAACGGACCGATCTTCAACTTTACTTATACACCATGTGATTTGGATTAAAGTTCATAAAATTAATGGATATTATCAACAAATATAAACAAGATTTCATAGTATTTAGGGTTAAATTCACTTTGACCCTTAAACTTGTCTCATTTACTACATTAAACTCTGAACTAAATTTTTTATTACTTTACCTCCTAAACTTTTTGTTTACTGACACTTCATCTCAAATTTTGACAGAAAGTATAAAAATAACGGAATATTCGTACGTTCTGTGCATGTGTTATTAATGTAAGGTCAAAGGTCGTAATAAAACAAAATATTATGCTGCATACCATTATATAAACTTACGAATATTCTATTACTTTTATATGTTGCATCATAATTTAGAGTGAAATGTCAAAAAATAAAAACTTTAAAAGACAAAATGATCAAGAAATTAATTCAAATACAATATGGAAAGGAAGAATAATATAAGTTTTAGGGGCCAAAGTGAATTTAACCTTAGTATTTAAAACTGAACAGAGAGTATACATGTAAGGTCCAACACGCGTTCTACCTCAGTTTTTACTACCCGAAGTACTAGAGCTAGACAGCTAGTAGGGCGTCGGGGAGTAATGAGGACTGCATAGGCAGGGACTAGGGAGCAGCAGATAGCGTGGATACCAAGCCAGCCATGCCTGTACAAATGTACTCAACGTACCCACAATCAGCAGATGATCATTTATGCCCTTTCCTCCACATGGCCGTCATCTACTGTTCTTTTCCCTGTTAGTATCACAGTAAAAGCAAATTGACAACGATAAATAAATGCGAGAGAAGAATATTTTTTGACAGTCTGCAATAAGTCAATAACGTGCAAAAAAGCCTGCCAAGGCCAATGGTCGATCCTGTAAACTGCTTTATTACTTAATGACAAATGCAATTATGGTAGCACTGGTAAAAAAATAAAACGAAATACAAAAAAGATAGGTGAAATAGAAAATACTAGATGAAACCGGTTTAATTTATTTTAAATCGTATCATACAGATAACAAAATCGGGTTATCGTTATAATTATGGATAGTAATTTGAGCATTTAAGTTACTTATTTGAATAATATTTCATATTATTTTTAACCGATATCCTAATCGATCTATATTTAGAGATATTTTTGTATTTTTATAAAGTAGTTTCAGTGCCATTGCTAATGTTAAGGGACTTTTATTTAATTTTTCATTAGTTTCTCCATTTCCTTCCTACCTACAAGGTTTTTGGTGTAATTAGTAGTTAGATTTTTTCTGATATTTTAATGCAGAAAATATGAATAAAATTGCAGGTTTTGTAGCAAATTTATAGACGGATAACGGATTGAATTGTTATCCTATTAGTATGGACAAGATTCAATTTAATTTTTCCTTGAACAATTAGAAATGTGTGGCTGTGCCCAGTTGATGAGTTTTGTTGTGTTGCATGGGAAATTTAGCCAATTAATGTCATAAAATGCGGTTGGTTGTATAGAGAACTGGAAGCAAGTATTTGCTTACGGAGGCTTATAATTATATTATGAGTACTCGAGCAAAGTTAAACTAAAGCTGCAAGTTTGGTAGTATCTCCATTATTAATATACAGAAAACATAAAAAGAAAATGCAGAAATATATTGGCATAAATCTGAAGGCAATTTGAAAAACATTAGATATCGAATCAAATGGAAACTAAATTAGGCAAAGCTAAATATATACTAATCTAAACCAAGGAATAGCAACAAAAACACACACGACACAAGCAAATATGTTTGAACCCCAACCCCCCCTCCTCAATTTCGATAAAAAAAAAAGTATACTATACATGAAAATGACAATATCAGGGCACAACAAAGCAAAGCAGGATAATGAAGAAGATGGATAAGCAGACTTTCCTATTTCCTTAAATATCCACTAAGAACAACCAAGCAGATAATATTACATTCTTGTTAGTATATAATACAAACTGAGACTATTTAATACAATTTAGAAGGCTATATTGAAACCATTTTCAGTTTGGAGAGTCAAATTGAAACTTTTTCAATTTGAAGGGTCATATTAAGATTCTTATTTAATTTAGAGGCAAAATTTCATGAATAGTAAAATAATATTGTAAAATTATACTATTGAAATAAAACTAATATTACTATGGCTGTCAATGAGTCGAGTCTAGACCCACATCAACCCTTTCCAGACATGTATATCGTGGTTTAGATCTATGCATAATTTTGATTCTTCATATCGGATGCAGATCCAGTTTAGCTAATAAATAGATTGGATGCAGATCTTTTTGTTTTGACTCGATTAGGATCCATATCCAATTAAAATATTTAATATCTAATTAAATCATAGTTTTATGTTTTGTGTACAAATATACCTTTTATTAGTTCAAGTACAATAAGCCGAAATTAAAATCCTCCAAAAATTTTCCATAAAAAGATCCATTACAACTTTGTCTTATTTGGAATGTTTAATTTTGTGATCAAAATCTTCTCAAATTAAATTGAATTTGCATTTTTTATAAATATAACAAAATTAATATAACAAAACACATAATTAAAATTTGATACAAAATTAATTAATTTCAATTTTTTAATAAAGTAAATTAGCATAACATACATTTTTTCCAAACATTCTAATTTATTAAAATTTGATACTAAATTGACTATTGGATCAACAAATGTAAATTTAAAATAAAATTAGCTTATCTATTGACTTAGGGGCATGCATGAGTTAACCAATCGGTTAAGCAATTAATAAAATCAGTCAAAATTCGAAAAAATGTTCCAAAACTTTTAATCAGTTTCGATTTCAAATTCACTTAAGTAGAAAATTCAGTTAACCGAATTTGAATTCGGTACTAACTTTGAATTTGATTAACCAAATTCAACCCGAGTTAGTTGGACCCTTAACACTGGGCCAAAATCCTATACAAAAACCTATGTTTCAAGCAAAATTTTCTTAATTTTATTTATTTTTGTTACATAACACATTTGATATGTTGTGTGAATTTTTATTGATAAATGATTCATAAAAAAGTAAAAAAAAAAAAAAAAAAGCTATATCATCTAACTTAATTGAATAATAAAAAATATAATTACATACAATACTATAATATTATGTAACTTGCAAGTATTAATAAAAACGTATCGTAAGACTATTTAATGTAATTTATGGATATTAATTTAATAATATATAATTAAGTATGAATTAATGTATAAAAATATAACAATTATATGAATTAAGTTAAAAATAAAGCTAACTATAATAATTATCAACACATATATTTTTAATCGAATAACTAAATTTATATTTTTGCGCTATACTATTTATATATCAAAATATTTTAATAAAACTTTTTTTTTAATTATTGAATTCCATAATCGGTTAACCGAATTCAGAAAACTCTTTACTATTTTTGAATTCATTAACCGTATTCTTGAATATGATTAACTAATTTTTGAACAAATTCAAAATTATCCAAATTTATTAATCAAACGAAAAAATTAAATTTAAAATCAGTTACAAATTCGATTAATTGAATACTTGCATACCCCTACAATAAATTGTCTAACAATTTGTTTTTTATTTGGCTTAAGATGTTACAAGAAATAGAAAGTTATGAGACGTTTGTGAAATTTTTGAAAATTTAGGAGTGCTAAGTGACATTAGCACAAACCTTAGATGTTTATGAAATTATCCTTGCATACAAGGAGGGAAGGATGTTTAATACTATGTAGTAATGGTTAGGACTATAAATGGGTCGGATCCAAGTCAGACTTAGCATATCCAGGCCAAATCCGTTTAGTTTTATTGATTCCGTATTCCAATCTGGATACCTGATAGGTCTACAAAGTATATCTATATCTGGATTCGACAGATCTTTTTGGACATGAAAAGTAAATAATATAGTATTGTAGGCATTTTGGTTATTTAATTAAATTTTTTTGATGGCATTAAACTTGTTAATAATTGAATAATGTCAATTAGGGTTAAGTGTGAATTATTTTAGGTTTATTGACAAAGTGTAATTACCTACTTAGTTTAGGGAACAATGTTATTAACCTTATAGATATTTAGTTGCCAAGTTAGAATACTAGGAAATAAATAGAATCGAGGGATTATTATTATTATTATTATTTGTAGGGATTGAGTGTTAATTAAGGAAAATATTTAGGTAAACTTGATTTTTAACATCACTTGTAAACTTTGTATTGTGGATTATACCTAATAGAGTAAGTGGCATCCGCTAGACAACAAAATGCAACTTCGCATATGACCTGTTGGTCATGAGTTCGAGTCATTAAGAAATGGGAGAGATGTTAGCTTTAAAAAAATGACATCACCTAATGCAAATATAATTTCATAAAATTTTAACTTAAGGTATAATTTTCAATCTGTATAAGTATTCTCTTTTAATTAATCCCTTCCCCTAGGAGCAACAATGGCAAATAATGCATTGACAGGACCTTTACCGGGTTACGGTGCCGCCTTTCAAAATTGACGAGTCTTGAGTAAGCATCCGTTCTCTCTCTTCTTGTACTAGGCTGAGTTTGGATAAAAGGAAATGGAAGAAGAGAAGAGAAAGGAATGGAAAGTTGGACCTTTTTTTTGTTTGGAAGTTTTTAAGTGGATGGAAAAGAAGAGAAAGGATTGGAGATGAAGAGATAAAAATTTAAAAAAAAAAAAAAAAATTCCTTCCATAAATGGGAAGAAATGGAAGGAAAATTTACATTACCTTACAAAATTATGAAATATTATATTTGTCTTCCAAATGTAACACAAAAATATCAAAAAAAGGGCACTTTAGTAAAATACTAATATTAATGAAATGTTCCTTCCAAACTCCCAAACAACTTGAAGGAAACTTCTCTTCTCTTCCCTTCCCTTCTTTCCCCATTAAAAACTTTCCCTTCTTTTCTCTTCCTTCCTGAACTCCCAAACTCTACCCTAATGTGGTACTAAATTGATGGGATGTCTTCTACTAATACCATACGACTAGGAGTGTTCAAACTGAACACATAACCTGAAAACCAACCTAACCCAAAATTGGGCCTAAATGGGTTGGATTATCGGGTTTCAAGTTATTTGAGTTGGGTTACCTAGTTTGGTTGGGTTGGGTTGGTTTTATTTTTTAAAACCCAATCCAACCCAATAATCCGATAACCCAATAAAATTTAATTATATTTTATTATTTTTTATTTTTGTCCTAATTATTTCATGTAATTTATATTTTTTTTCTTTTCATTCTTGAAATAACATCTAATTTATCATATTGTACATTATTTTTCCTTTTAATTCTTGACCTAATCATTTTATTTATAAATAAACATCTATTTTTTGGATAATCTTGCAATCTTAGATTTTTTAAGATTTTTTTATTAATTTAGATTTTTAGCCTAAATAACTCAAAAACCCGACTTGTCCACCTGACTAATACTTGGGTTAGTTTACTTGGGTTGCTAGCTGAAAATCCAACCCACGAACACCCCTACGTATGACCACCATACCTGCCTGTGTCTCATTTGCACATCCTTTCATTATCATGTAGGTATGTTTGGGTTGCAAATAATAAGTAATATTATTTGTCAAATAATATTTGGTTCCCAAAAATAGTGTTCAGTCAATAAATAATATTTGACACTATTTATATTTTGTGTTATACATTATTTATATTGTCCATTATTTATACTATTCATGTCCTATTCATTATTTGTATTGTACACATTATTCAATAATTACTTGTGTAAATGAATTGGAGCAAAATATAAATTTAGTGAGTAGTGTACTGTGTCTGGCATACTACTAGTGTTTAGATTGCAGAAAAGTGTCATCTTTTTAATTGTATTACCTGAATAGTTTAAATAAATAGTTAATGACTATTAATTGAAAAGCATTAGCTCTGACCTCTGATCATTTACATGTTTCGATGTCAACATCTAAACAACTGACATAATCTTTGCATTAAAATTTCTCCATTACTTTTCTGAGTGCACCTGCTATTTCTCCAAGATAAAACTCACAAGTTTAAAAGTGTCATAGATTACACTTTCAAACACACAACTATTTTGGTAAAAAATCAGGCAATTAGAAGCGAATTTAAAGAGGATTCCATTAAAAATTTAGCACATAAACATTTGAAAAAAAAATCATACAAATAGTCCCTCAAATATGAAAAAAGTATTTTTTTAGTCTCTCGATTATGAAATGATGAGTTTTGGACCCTTGAAAATCTGAAGCGTATGTTTTTAACCTTGACCACAATTCTGGTGGTGTTTTGGCCTGAAAAGAACACGTAATCATCACATGTCCATAGTTTCAAGGATAAAATTGGAAACAAACTTTATTTTGCTCAAAATATACTAGGAGACCTGTTTTCCCTATTTACAATCCCAAACCAAAAATACCAAACTCTAATCGTGAGAGCAACTTCAAATTGTGAAGCGAGAAGAGAGAATAGGGGCAAAAATTTCAATTTGAAGGGGAAGTATTTGAAGTGTGATATTGTGGGAAGAGATCAAATAAAAATGTACACCTCATGGCCAAAGAGACCAAGGACAAGCATACCAAAATATGGTTAGTTCTTTAATATTGTCGTGGAAATTTTTGATTCAATCAATAAATAGTTTTATAAGCTAAATCAATGTGTTAAAATGGTGATTTTGTTTAATTCCAAAACTTTACAATGTTATTAGGGTTTTTTATGGTTGATGTGATCCGTATTTATAGTATTGCAGTCATTTTTTCAGGGTTGTCTACCTTTTACCCAACAATTGTCCCCATTTCATATAGGATTAGTAGTAAGTGTTTACCTTTAATAATGCCAGGTGAAAGTAGCATGTTCTCAATTCGGGTCCACTATAGGGATGAACTTGCTAGTAGAGATGGAAGCAGGTAGGGCCCAAAGCCACTGGGGTAGGCCCACCAAGGACGTCCATGGGATAGGTTGGGGAGGGGTGACAGGCCGAGCTGAAACCTAAAATACCTAGCTGAACGTAGCCCACAAACTAGGTCCACAGTCTCTAGGTGTTGGCTGGCGCGGGATCGCCCACGCATTGGTAACCCACAGGTTGGCCTATGGTTTGGCGCACGGGTCAGTCCAATTTTGATTAATTCAAATTAGACCAAATTCTTAATTATTTTATTTCAAATTACTACTTAATATTCTAAGTTATTACTTATAATTCAAGTTTAGTACTTAATAGTCCAAGTTATTACTTATTATATGAATTTATTATTATTTAGTACTTATTTTTCAATTCTTATCATATATGTTACATTTAAGAGAAACAAATTATTACTTATTAAATCATGCTACTACATAATATTAAGTTACTACATATTATTTCAAATTATTACTTATTATTTGAAGTTATTATTAATTGGTACTTTATTTTTCAATCCTTATTAGTACAAGTGATTACATACTACTATTTCAAGTTATTAGACAAAGTAATTCTTAATTTCATTCTAAATTAATATTTATTAGTACAAGATATTTCTTTTTTAGTCAAGCTATTACTTATTATTTAATTTGTTACTTATCAGTACAAGAGGAAAGTGCAATATAAATGTTATTGTACTTCTTTCAATAAACTAGTCCAATTTACTACTTATACTATAAAGTATTATTTATTAGTCCAATTTAATCTTTATTACTATAGAAAAGAAGTCATTAATATTCAAAGTTATTACTTATATACTTTAAAATTAATACTTATTTAAATATTGTTGACCTATTAATCATTAGTAAGTAATTCATTAAGTTATAACTTAGTTATTTGCACTTTATTATTCCAAATTAGTACTTATTAAACCAAGTTATTACTTGGTATTATTAGTCAGTACTTATTATTATAACTTATTATTTATTAATCATAAAGTAAAAATATATAATTAGGAAAAAAAAAACTACCTTGAGATGGTGGGAGGTTTGGCATAGATCCCTACCATACATATTAATATTGTAAAAAAGTACAAGAAGATGGACATTGAACCTTACTTCCAAACAATGACAAGTTATAAAACTAATCTGAGAACTTAAAAAATTAATAAATTGTTGATTACATACACTAAGGAGGGGAACATAGAACCTTACTCCCAAACAAATAATTAATAAACATTAAAATCCTATATATACTATACATCAATTTGGTGAATTACTACCTTCATTGTCCTGGAAGTCTTACATCATTAATCCTTGTTTTCTTTTTTCGACGTATAACCAATCTTTTAAGCATACCAACATGTCCAAAGTTGAAGGTGCCATCGAGCCCTTCTTTCAGCTAAAATTCTTCAACCTATACTAAAGTACTTTTGGATGCAACCGTGGAAATCCAAATCATTAGCAAATCATGAGCAATTTGAAATATAATAAGATATTCACATTTATGATTTCATCACCAAGAAAGAATATTACAATCTTGATTGTATTTGTCGTCTCCCATTAGTTATGAATCTTTTAAATATTGAGAAGGTTCATCATTAATTTTAATTCTCAATCTTTTTGAAACAAAAAGTATTTGATGAGGATCAAAATATCTTTTAATAATTATATTAGGAAAAAAAAATTGTAATTATTGATGAGAATGAACTAGAAGATGCACCTAATTGTGTGAGGGAGTTTTCTTTGTAAGTTGAATGTAATTCATAAAAATCATGTGTGGTTGATTCTATGAGTAACCCTTTATTTATAATATTTGTGATACTATGATTATTAAAAAAAAATCAATGAAAGTATTTAATTTAAAAATTTTATTACGTGGATCAATAAGACAAGCCAAATAATACACAATGGAATATTTTCAAAAATAATTGTTAAATTTTTCTTCCATTACAACAAGCATATCATCAAAAAACTCATAATTGTTATGACCAAAAAAAACAACTTTAATAATACTTAGTTGAGGTAAAACAACATGAGAGGATGGTCAATAAGTAGTGGCGAAAATGTTTATAGCATACCCAAATGCCTTTAAAATTTCTACCATTTTTTTAGCTCGATTGAAATCCTCTTCTCCTAAACAAGTATCATTATATGAACCAATATGCTAGTTATAAAGTGCAGAAAGTAATTTTTCATAACCAAAAATTACTTGATAACATTTGGCAAGTAGAATTCCATCTAGTGGGTACATTTGTTGGAAAATGTTTAAATTTCATACGATTTTCCAAACAAAGTCGTTTAAAGTATTGTTAACGTGAAGTAGATAAATGTATAAAGCAAATAGCACTTCTAAATAGACTAATAATATCATCAACTATTTTTAAACCATCTTGAACACAAATATTAAGTACATAAAATGTTCATATATGAAATAATTCATCACCTATAATAGGTTTAAAAGAATCTTTTAATACAAGCACACTTGCGAGATTATTTGAAGCATTATCAAAAGAAATGGATATAATTTTGTCATACAAACCATATTCATGGGCATAATTGTAAATTGACCTTGTATTTGGGGGACATTGTGAGGGTGTTCAAAAATTTGAAAACTAACAATTTGTTTGTGTTGGTTTATGCCCAAGCAAAGGATAAGGAGAGCGACATGACAAATACTGACAGACAGTTGGGGGAACCAAGTTATATTATCATCACAAAAAATCACCATGCTGGAAATTTCTTTAGGGATTTAACCTAAAAATGAAGCTGAAGCATTTCATCTGGAGATGTCTTAATAATGTTCTGCCTGTCAGTGAAGTTATCTCAAAAAGGGTTGGAGGTGGAGATCCTATTTGTAGCTGCTGTAGGAATGAAGTAGAAACTCTAGAGCATATGTTTTTTTTTTTTTGCAAACACGCAAAAAAAATATGGAGACTAGCATCAATCCTATAGGATGGAATAAAGGATTTAAGGAACAACTTCTGGAGCTGGTGGGAGAAACTTAAGGAGGCAACTAAGAGACTAGAGGGGAAAAAACATATCTACCTGATTGTTAATATCCTCTGGCGAATTAGGAAGTCCGGGAACATTTGGTGCTTTAACAAAAAAAGGGAAGAGATAAAGTGCATTCAAAAGGAAGTTGAAGAATGGAATGAAAATGATTCAATTGTTATCAAAGATAGAGACAAGGATCATGCTGAGAAGAGCAAGGATTGGAAGAAGGAAAGAAATGGTACCCCCTCCCAAGGCAAGGCTGCATTAGCATCAATACTGATGTTGTATCAAACTTGCAAACAGGTAGGAGTGAAATTGCAAGGGATAGTAGAGCTTAGTTGATAGTAGCATGGGCAACATCAGCAATCTTCAATGGTAGGTGATTGTAAAAGAAGCATTGGCTATCAAAATGGCTCTTACAAAAGCTAAATAAAAGGGATGGAAGGAGTAGAAATTCAAGCTGATTGTATGAGTGCCATTGACAAAATTAATAGTAATGCTTCTCAGGATTTGTATTTTTCTAGTATTTTAAAGGATATTAATAGTTTGAAAGATAGTTTTTTTGTAAGTTTCATTTTCTTTTATTGGAAGGAATTGAAACTATGTTAGTCATCACTTAGCAAAATTTGCTATAACTTTCAGGAAAGAAATTTGTTGGAAGCTGGACTATCCAATTTGGTTACAAAACGTAGCCAATAGAGAAAAAATAATTCGTTTTTGTAAATGCAAATCTACATATCTCCAATGTGCGGTAATACAAAAATAATTTTCATTTGTGATTGCTTTCCAAGAGTCTATAGTAAAAGTAACTTTATGATTAGTCAATGCAATAGTAACTATCAATTCATTTTTCTTTTCCCTATGAATTCTTTTAATATCTCTTTTAAAGTACTTCTAGGAACCTTTTTAAATTGTGGGTTCATGACTTTGTGAATGTATTGTTCTAAATTGGAACTTTCACTCAAAACAAAAGGCAATTTACCTCTAATTATTCATTTAGCTATTTTCTATCTATTTTTTTATGTGAATATTTAAAATTACCTGTTACCATACCTTGTATAGTGTGAATGTATGTTTGAACCATTTTTTCTTGAGCTTTACTATGTTTCTTAGTAGTTGTGCCTATTAAGTATTCTGTTTCCCTCCTCTCGCTTTTTTTGTGCATAAATGATATAGGTGGAACACATAATTTACAAGTAGCAATCTCATTTACTTCATCTTTTTCAAAAAATCCTAAATGAGACAAATTTTCACTTTAGAAATAGTAGGTTGTTTACTAGGATTTGTATTAGGTATATCATTTTAGTTATCTATATCATCTAAATAAACAATCATTTGAGGACCTCTAGTATGTGGATGTGGGGTGCTTGTTATCCTTCCATTTCTTGTAATGAAAAAAAAATTAAATAAAGAAACAAACAAAGTTGTATAATGAAAATTAAATATGCAAGCTACTAAATTTCAAATAAAAGAATACTTAAAAACAATAATGAAGAAAAAATAAAAGAGTTAATAAAGACAATTAATAAATTAAAAAGTATGAAAAACCAACTAGGAAATTGAAATATTGAATATAAAGATATACACTTGAGTCATTGAACTCCACTTGAGAATTTCATTTATTTGAATTTTGGATAAACTCCAAATCTTCAATTGTGCTCTCCACTTAATGAGTAAATTTAAATTTCTAAATAGTTATATTAGAATTTAAGTAGTATGAAATAAATTTTAGTAGCACATGGAGAGTAAGTAATATGAAATAAAAGAAAGTAAAGTGAAATTGTCCCGTGATTTGTTAGGAAAATTATGCGGTGTTTAAAGAAAAAATTTTCCAACATTACCTCCAAAAACTAGCTGTTTTATAGCTGTCGGGGAGAGATAGGTAAAATGGTCATTAAAAGGCTTTCAAACAAAAAATGAAAAATCTTTCTGCCAACGGTTAGCCCGTGGACCCCAATGGTTAGCCAGTTGGGCTAACCTGCGGGGTGAGCTCATGAGTAGATTTAGTAGGCTGAACCATCTCTATGGGCAGGGCTGGATTGGGCCACGGGTTGAAAAACCCAGGCCTGGCCCTATTGTTCATCCCAGGCTAGGTTTGAGCTGTTATAGTAAATTACGGGCAGGGCTATTTAAACAATGGGTAGGGCAGGTTGGGCCCTCAAGTTGTATAAGACCCACTCCATGTGTACTTGTTGGGTTTCCAATTAATGAATATAAAGAGAGGAGTGAGACAATCTTGACTTTTGCAATCTTGAAACATGGTCCCTCTGCATTTTGGATAAAATAGCAAATAGATTAGGGTTTCATGAGTTATGTGTTTGCTATTACTACATCGTACTTGATAAGAATATAGAAATTATGGCTTGATTTATATGCTATGAAGATGATGCCACAAATTTAGCCAACTATGGGAAGAAATACAAATTCATTAATGCTTATATGGAGCACAAGAAGACATATTTGCTAAAGGGTACTGATGGTGAGTAATCAAAAAAAAGAAATATAAAACAACTATCAGAACCAACTAAGGTTGAGATGATGGAAAATAAAGGAGTAGATGAGATGGGAACACCTCAAAAAGCGGGTACAAGAGTGAAGTCTATTGCTAAGAAGCAGACACCTAAAAAGGTGAGGAAGCAATCTGCTATTGTTGCTGCAAATGCAAATTCAGAAGCTAGTAGTCCTGTTTCAATTTTTGAAGATGCAGCTGAATATATATGGAAGTTGAGAAATTGGCTAAACATTCAAAACCTGCTGAGGTTGAGATGATACATGGAAAATAAAGTAGTAGATGAGATGGTAACACCACAAAAAGCTGGTACAAGAGTGAAGCATGTTGCTAAGAAGAAGACACCTAAAAAGGTAAGGAAGCAAGGTGTTGCTGCTGCTATAAATGCAAATTCAAAAGCTAGCAGTACTATTACAATCATAAAAGATGCAGCTAGATATATGGAAGGTGAGAAATTGGCTAAACATTCAGAACCTGCTGTGGTGAGAAAGTAAGTTGCTGCTAGCAGTGTCAATGGGTCGAGTTGTCAGGTTATTGTGTCGTGTCAAATGTGACCCGTTTCTTATCATGTCGAGTTCATGTCGTGTCATGTGGGACTCGTTTCTTTTCGTGTCGTGTTCTTGTCTGACCCATTCAAATTGGTGCCGAATTTGTGTCTGACCCATTTACTATTGACAGAGAGTATCAGCCTATTAGACAAATTAAATATCTTGCGATCTATTTGAATTAAAATCTCAAATTTCAATTATTTAATAACTTAAATAATTATGTTCCAGATACTAACGTTGTTGTCACAGTAATTTAAAACATGCAACTAAAATTATTAAAATATTTTGGATAATGTTTAAAATAACTATTATGTTTAATTTAATAATCTTATATTAAATCTATCATTCACAATCTTAAAGTATACTATATTACATTATAATAAAGAAAAAAAAATTAGCAAAATCTGTTCATACAATAACTTAATGGGTTATCGTGTCAACCTATAAGTTGACCCAACCCAACCCGTTTAATTTCATGTCAGAAACAGGTTGACCCAATAATGACTCGATAAATTTCAGGTCATGTCATAACCTGTTAATTTCATATCATGTCATTGGGTCGTGTAAGAAATTGCCAGTCCTAGTTTTTGCAACTGCTACAAATTCATAAGCTAAAGTGTCGAAAAATGAAGGAACTGAGAATAGATTTAGGGACAATATGAGGGCTTATTGTATTTTGTTGACGGAATTGATGTACAATTTTTAGAATTTGATACTTTTGGAGAATGATGCTGAACTATTGTTTGCTCTAGGTTGGTAAGAGTTTGCATATCAAATAAATAATAAAATTTATCCCACTGACACTTAACCAACACTTTCACTCGTGCAAGTATATGAGGTAGGTTTGTAAGTCAATAGTAAGTGGTTATTATTTCCACGAGGAATGAGTGGTAAGTGCTCGTCTTAGAGGGCCATAATAGACAACGCAATCGAGGAGTTTGTCACTAACCATAAAGATAATAACAAAGAAATTCTTAAATGAAGCAAGTAAATAGGCTACTCTAGAAAAGCATGTGAAGATTATCACTAAATCTCACTAAAGAAAGCATGATAAAAATATAACAAAGCATAAAGATTCTAGTCTAAACAACAAGTAAATGTTGTATTAATCTAAGGGAGAAATTCAGTAGGTAAAACAAACTAATAATTTACCACAAAGAAGACACTTTAATTAAACTAACCCCATGTTTGGTATGCAGGAATGGGTTAGAATAAAAAAGCCATTTCAGGTAGATAGTGATATAAGTGTCTACCCAAAATAGGTAGGATTGCTTATTCTTACTTCGATGTTTCGTAACTTAAATCAAAATGGAATGTGTTTTATTTCATATTTAGTATAATTTTTTTAGCTGTTAAAATACAATAGATTTCAAATAAAAAACTTTTCTTGTTTTTAGTTTTTGTTCATGAATTATTTCTACAATTAAGAAAATCTTTATGTATTTTGCGTTAAAACTAAAAATTTACAAAATTATATTAATTTTTTTTACATTTGAATAATTAAATTGTACAACTTAATTATTTGAATGTAAATAAAAATTTAATATAATTTTGTAACTTTTCAACATTATAGTGTATAATCTAACTATTTTATCTCAATGATAAAAAATTAAAAATAATTACATTATGCATTCAAATAATTATATTATTCAATTTAACAATTTACACTAATGATAAAAAATTAAAAAAATACATATTAAATTTATTTTACATTCAAATAATTAAATTGTATAATATAACTAATTATATACCAATATCTTATTTATTTATAAAGCAATAAGATTATACCTATGTAACAAAAAAATTGAATAAAATTTAAAAAGAATTAGATAAATTTGACATCCCATAAATTTCTCTTTTTAATTTGACGTTGGAAAGGGCTTTACTCAACTTTTTTTGAGGAATAGCTTTCCAGGATACAGCGGGAATAACTTTCCTTGTGGAATGACCTTTCCAACTTAAACTTCCTATACTAATAATGAAAGGAAAAGAATAAGATAGAAAGACGTTTCCATTCTAACCCATTCCTGCATAACAAATGTGGGGTAAGGGTAAAGCAAACTACTAAATTAAGGAAGGAAATGAAATATTGGACTAAGGAAGCAATTAAACTACTAGACTAGGAAAGCAATTAAAGATCTACACTAAGAAAGCATTTAAGGATATTATACTAGGAAAGCAATTTGAAATACTAAACTAAGAAAGCATATTAAATACTATGCTAGTAGTACTTGAAGAAAATATGGAGACAATAGCGCAGAATAAAGTTGCTAAAATAGACATTTCGTACACTAAAAAGTAGAATGTTCTTCAATTTTGCCAAATTTGGAAAGTTAGTAAAATGGATGAAATCTTCATTAAAGCAAATGATTTGAGTTTAAAAGCTGGATTTCATAATAAGTCACTACTAACTAAAGTATTAACATTAAAAAGAATAAGATTTGCACTAAGATCAACTAATTAATCTAAAATTTAGACTAAATCTTGAAAATGAGCAACTTGAAATTGCTGGATTGTAAGATTTGAAAAGAGAAAATGGATAAACTTTGTATCAAATTAAAACTAATAAAAAGCCCAATAATTTAAGAGTAGAAAGGTTAAATCTACAACTAAATTAAAGATTAAAATTAATGTTTAAATTATAAATAACAAGACTACTCCTAAGTAGCTACCCTATTCTACCTACTACACCTATCACTATGTGTTTTAGGTGCACACTTCTAGATTATTTTCAAAAATCTGATGGTGGAAGTTGATACAATACTCTAGGAAACTAGTGTTGTACGGTTTTCCTACTAGTTTTGAGCATTTTTAGTGTTTTCGTGCGTGTTTTTGCCTATTTTGCTTTTATGTGTTAAAATGTGTTAGTATGTGTTTATTAAGTATTTTAGTACTTATTTAGGTCTTAATTAGCATATTTTAATAGGTTCTTATGTTTAGACTTGTGTCATGTCTTTCACCAAACTTCATTGGCAGTTAGGTTTTCGTTCGTTTTTATTTGTCTTTTGTTTTTTGGCCGATTTTGTGAGAATTTTATTTATATATTTAGGAGTTATTTTAAGTAGTTATTATAGCTAATAATTTTCTCCTATGTGATACGGTTGCATGAAAAAAATGGCACATCAATTGGACGTCGAACAAAAATTTTCAAAGCAAAATTGTGAAGTGTTGCAGAAGTTGCAATTTGATGTCGTGACACCGAATTTTGATTTCACGACATCAAACGGATGGAGCAAAAATGACTTTGTTTGGGGCTCATTTTTGCTGACACAATTTTCCCACTATCCTGGCACTATATATACCCCTTTTAAGCCTAATTTGATACATAATGTAGCTAGTAGCGTAGGCCAGATTAGAGAGTAATTTTATTCTTTTTTCCTCCCCATTTGGGGAGGGTTTTCTTAGATTAGAGTAGATTAGTATTTATCTTTCTTGTAATCTTAATTTTCCTACTAAAGATTGAAACTTTTTAGTGGTAAGTTCCTTGTTTATATTAAAAGTCGTTTAGTTAATCTTTAACTTCATGTTTCCTTAGTATAATTAGTCTAATTGCTTTCATATAATTACTTTCTTTATATGATTTTTTAGTGTAGTTGATAGATTAGTTGGTGGGTTTCCATTAATTATGATTTTTTTGCAGTAATTGATAGTTTAGATTAGTTTACAGGGTTTTCATTTAATTATTTTCTATACATGTTTTCTTAGTTTAATTGATAGATTAGTACATGGGTTTCCTTTAATCATATTTTCTTAGTGCTAATTTGTAGTTTAGTGTTAGTCATTCGCTTTTAAAAATGCTTTCTTTTTACATGCTTTCTTAGAATAGGTTGTGAACTTTCTATAATTGTGCTTGCTTAGGGATAATGAGTAGTTTAGGTTCACTAATTGCTTGATTAATATGTTTTTTATTTTAATTGTTCCTTTTAATTGCTTTCTAAAGATACTTCCTTTTTAATTGCTTTCTTACAAAATGCTTTCTTGGTGTTTAATCTTTACTTTAAATTGCTTCCGTAGTTCTATTAGTTCTAGTTTTAGTTAAATCTCTTTTCTTAATCGATCGCTTCAAGGAGCTTGAAGTGCAATTAGATCCATTTTGGGGGGATTAATATTACTTCGAATAATTTATGGTTGGCTTCGTAGGACTAAAAAATGAAAAAATGTAGTATTCAGACTCTGTTTAGAAAAAACCCAATTTGATTGTTAATATATCTATGATTACTAGTTCTATCATAAATGATTCCGATTTGGTTTCTTCGTCAAGCAAGTTAATGTTAATAAATGTCACACTTGGTAGAAGGTGTGAAAAAATTGAAAAAAAGCAGAAAGTCATAACAAAAAGTTGATAATCGTATACTTGTGGGATGCCACCTAGTTAGTAGTAGGATTTAGGTGATTTATAAATTTATAACTAGGTGTGTAAGGCATCAGAAGTATTGACTACTTCATTGACTGTGGTAACTAAAACCCCATACAAAATTATTGACCGTAATAGTTAATTGCTTGATCGTACTTGCACTAGTGTCCGCGGCTATTAAAATTGTTCCTTTAAAATGGTGACCACGATTGTTGTCACTTTGAAGTTGAGGTGACTAGTGACCGCGGTTATTGTTTTGCCTTCTTCATACCATTGAACACAGTTATTAAGCGTTCAGTAGCTTTTGACTTGGTCTTTATTTCCATTTAATCATAACTTTGCCCTTGGCTTCTTTCACTCTTCAACTTGTCATCACAATATTTCTACATATTCCCTACAAAATACACCCAAAATCTCCAAGTCAAAATGCACAACTAAAATCTTTAAGTGTCAATTAAGTCCAATTTAGTACATAATTACCACAAAAATTCTAATATTACTTTAAGATCATAAAAACTATGATAATTCTATATTTAGAGTTATTTTTGTACCTCTTTTGTTCAGTATTTAAGTATGTTTAGTCCCATTTGTTGGTATGTTCTGGAAGTGAATTATTGTTTAGAAGTTTATAGTGTTTGTAGTGTTTTGAATCATTTTTATGTTTAATTGTATGTTTAAGTAGTACAGATATATATCCAATATATTTTGTGTCATGTATAGGTGTTAGAAAGGGTAAAATGGTCAGTTTGCGCAATTGGAATGAGGATTGGAGTAGAAATGTCAAGCCAAGCTGTTGCTAAGAAGTTTGCAGTTAGGCCAAGGCACAATAGCCGCAGATTGCAGTAGAAATAGAATGGCATCACCTTTTTGTGGCCAAATCAAAGCTATCATTTGTAGACTGCGTGTGAGTTGCAAACTGCAGTTGATTAGTGCAAAAGCACGACTGTCGCAGTCCGTGGAAATGCAAACTAGGCCGATTCTCTTTCCATTGTTTATTATAAATTGGGGAAAAATTGCAACGATAAAATATATATCCCTAGACACATTCCTAGACGTATTTTCTTTAGACAATTATTCCAATTTTTACCTGGGGTTTTTAGGGGCTACTTTTCTCAAACTTTTAGAATCAACTGTCTTTTAATTTCTTCATTAAATTTTGACATTACACTATTCAAATTCTTCAATTCAACTTTAATTTTTGTCAAGTTTAATTCCGGTAACGTGTTCACTTATTTACTTATTTCTTTACAATCGCTTTATTTTATATTATTTGCTCAATCATGATTTCTTGCCGATTAATTAATTATTGCTTTTCTTCTTGAACCATGAACTTCTATTATTATTAGGGTTTGAGTGTGGGTGATATGATTATCCATTGATTAATTAATTCAAAGGTCAATTATTCAATTGTATTAACTGGATAATAATTAACACAAATAGACAAATCTAAATTTGAGTATATAACTTTAGTTTTGATTACGTTAGCCAAAGGAATAAGGTTTCTAAATTTCCATCAAAGATCGGTGTTAAATTATTAGATTAGTTAATCCGATGTCAAGGTGGCATGGGTGGGTTTGTTGATTCACAGAAATTCCAAACAAGTTATAACTCGAATTAATTTAGCTAGGTAAGAGAAGGTCTCAAATCCCTAATTAAATAATTTGACAGGATCCAGTCACCAAAGGTTGGGATTAGGTTGACTTATGGGAATTGAATCTTTATGGAACATGATTGCATTAATTGACCTAAGATTTGATAAATCTAGGAGAATTGCTAGCTTAGCACTCAACCCAAGTCTCTCTACTATTTAGAACTTTATTTTCATTAATTTGTTCTTTAATTTCAATCATTTATTTAAGTAATTTAGTTCTAAAATCTAAACTCCTTACAAACTGGTTGTTTAATAGAAATTGGCTTAGAATCTTGGTACTAGTTTACTCAGTCCTAGTGGGAACGTTCAGGATTCTTCCTCACCCTACTACATTGATAACGTGCACTTGTGGATATTAGTAGAAAAGTATGAAAAAGGTAATTTAACTTTTCTAGACGTGAACAAACCACAACTAAACATGAATTATGAATAAAAACACATAAGAAAACATTCTAAATAGGCTACCATGGCCAAAATTGCATAACATTCAGGGGCAAAATAACTCTATTTACTAGAGGTATCGCACCTCCAAACCTAACATTTTGCTAGTCTCGAGCAAAATAAAAAATAAAAAGGACTAAGCACACCATCAAGGAAAATAAAATAAAATTAAACACATTGAACTCTTAAACACTTAACCATGCAAGAATAGGGTTTTAACTCAACAAACTCAACATTTTCTTCCATTTTCATCTTTTGAAAAGTGTAAACTAGTTGTAGTTGCAAACATTACTTTAACACTTGAAGTATTCATGAAATGGTAATTTAATTTCAAGTTGAGCAAAGTAAACAAATAAATTTCCTCGAAATTTACCAACTGCTTAAAGTATATAAAAGAACCTTAAGGCTTGATATAGAAAGCACGAATATGCAAGGACATCTATGGACACCATAGGATCTAACGAATGGAATCAATTGAAACAATGCTTCACCCTCAAATCTCTTAAATCTTATAGCCTAGACAAAGGATCAATTAGGACTTTTAAAACTTGTAATGAAAGTTAAGGTTGAGGGTAGGCTAAATATGGATAAAAGTGACTCAATTCACCTTAGTTATTCAAAATAAACCTTTAGACTCCTCTTCCTTAAATAAAAGTCCCCACAATCATCATGAACTAAGCAAACCAAACTTGAAGCACCGACTCAATTTAACTCTCTTAAGGAAGTACTTTGACCTCCTTTATTACATTCATAAATACAAATTTCGCAAAATTTAAAATGATCAATAACATAATTTTTTTTTTCTTTTTAAAGATAAAGTAAACTTTACATTAGCTAATTACAACAAGAGAATTTTAAACAAGATTAAACTGTCAATTTCACAGCTAATTCCCAAGCACTTGTACAAAAATGTCTTCAATCCATCATATAGATTTCAACACATTGAAGAACCAATATAACTTCTACAATGATTAAGGTAATGGGATGAAGAGAGAATGTACAAACAAGTGGAATGGTTAAGTTATGTAGTTGATAAAGATGAAGGCTTTAAGACTTAAAGGGGACACTAGGGATATAATTGACTTAGGATAGGATTTTTGGCTCAAACGGTTTAAGAAGTTGCCTATATCATTTCTAAAGTCTAGCTATGTGGTTAATAGGGGATTCATAATACCTCAACTAATGCACTGCACCAATTCCTACGAACCAACAAAATATTTGAATGCAATTCATGCAATGTGATCAAAGATGCTTAATTCATCTCTCCTATAGTTAAATTCTAAATTCAAGGACTTCAAAATATTTAAATCCAATAAACCATCAATTGAACTTGGCGTTAAACCAATATTTATGGAAAAAGTAAGGTTTACTATCAAAACTAGTTGCGATTAAAAGCATTTCGCATGAAAATGGTTGAAAACACTGTTTAGTTTAAAGACTTAAATCCCATTTACACAAGAAGTGTTTTGCAAGTTCAACCATCAATTCAATTCATCCCAAACAAAGAAACCACATAAGTACAAATCTAATACTTAACAAACAAACACACTACCCCACAATTCACATTATTCATTTGTGAGTACAACTCATCCATCCACTTACCACTAAGCACAAGAAATGAAAATAAACAATAGCTGAACACAACATAAAAGCAATAACCAAAATTGAACCTTGCCAAAATGGCCTAAGATTCAATCAACCATAATAAGAATATGTCAAACAATAACTAAAGTTTAATAGTACCAAATTGACCCAACGGTCATCCCTTTCAACAAAAAGCACCATCAATTTTAAGAGGTCAAAACCAACCACTAGTCCATAAAATCTTGGCCTCTTAACCAAAAACATTATTCAAAGCATGAACTATCCATCTACCAAGTAACGACTAGATGTACTAGTTCATCAATCCAAAAATGCAGAAATTAAAGAAAAGCAATGGAAATGTTTCTCAATCTCTCAAGCTAAAAAAAAAAAAAAAAACTAAGAGGGTAAGAGGATATAAGAATAATAAGATGACTGAAGGGAAAGAAAGGTCTTCTCATTTGGGGTCATCTGGGGGCAGGGTTTTAATCATTCTCCTTATCTTCATCTTCTTCATCTCTTTCAAATATGTCATACATGCCATTACTTGAGTCTTCCAAGTCTACCTTTGTATCCTCTTATTCTTCTTCTTCCACATTGGTTCCTTCTTCCTTTCCAACACCTTGTTGTGGTGCTTTTTGTTCACCTTGTGACTAGAAGAAGGTCTGATCATGTAGCGGCCCATAGTGCCTTAGCAATAGAGGTCTTGGATGGATCTAGGTGTCAAGAGTTGTTGCTTGAAGAGCTTGACCGATGAGAGCAAAATTGTTGTGGATAATTATTTGATTATATGTCCAATAAGCTTGCATCTCATCCGCTCGCTTATAGTCCATTTGCAGAGGATTGTAGATATAATCATTCAACATGTAATAAATAGTGCTTGGAAAGGTGCATGAAGAGATTACGCGCTCAATGCATCTTCCGTCTATTAGTGCCTTTTGAATTCCATTACCTTGTTGCACACATAGGCTCCATTAATTCACCCTCTTGCATGTACTTCTTCTTCACCAGGATTGATCTGGCACCCTGCATGAAGACAAAGTTGAGTAACAAGACCATGAAGAGAAAAGGTGGGTTTTCCTAACTTTAAATTTCTCAAGAAATCTAAATAGATGATCTTTCCCAAATTGATACTTAGATTTTCCAAAATGCCAAAAATCGGACACGCCTTCTCCTTCTGCACAAAATTGAGATTGAAAGTCCCCAAGATAGGGCAACAAACAAAATATAACCAAATTTTGGGTAACAATTGAAGGTGCTCTCAACACAAACCCAAAACTTTGGTTTGAGCATAGATAAATGCCCACTAAGGTTCGCTCCCACGACAAATGCACCCAAATCTTATTATAGTCGGGTTCCCCAAATTAGGGATTCATCAACTCCCCGTACCCATTACCCTTGATATTCGGAACTATATAGAACAAATTTATTTTTTTGCACCCACATCAACCCATTTTCCCCTCACATAAACTTGGTCATCTTTCATTCCACTCAAATTATAGTAGAATTCCTTCACCAAATTAACATAGCCAATAGGAATATTTTCATTGAACATTCTCCACGATTGCTTATTCAATTGATGCTCAACTTCCATCCCAAACCCCACGAATTCACCTGAAATTTTTTAGACATCAAAACTCCTTTCTTGAATGATATTGTATTTATCATATTTGTGGTAAATTTTAGAGGTCTTCGCACTCACAAAAAGATGATCATTATATGCCTCGGCACCGCCACCACTTTTAGACTGACTACTAGTCCATTTTTCTTTTTCTTTTTTTACGGTGGAAGGGATGGCTATCATCTTTCCTTTACCCTTATCTCTAACCAAATCTCTTATAATTAGCACAAGAAAGCCAAAAAAAAAAAAATCAAAACAATCACAATAGAGCAAACCAGAGAAGTCCCCAAAAGTAGTCCAAGTAAACTCAACCAAATCGGCCAAAAATATACCCAAAATCACTCAAAGAAATTCCAACAAGATCAACTTGAAGAGTTAGAACACCTACAACTTGTTTTGAATGAATTGGAACATACCCGATGAAGTTGCAAGTTGAGAGGTCCTTTAATGATGTCCCTTAGCAAGAATCCCTCAAGACTTGGAGAAAAGTTGATTTGGGATGCCTTGTGATGGATTGGAGATAATTTTTGGTAGAGAAGAGGTATTTTGTTATGAAGGGGGGCTAGGAAAGATGAAGAGTCAGCTAGAAAGAGGGGATAAGTGTGTTTTTAGAAAAATATTTGGCTAAAAATCACTTTATAAGTAGACACTGCAACCATTGAATTTACATAGGGAATTCATTGACTGTAGTTACTGGGTGCAGTTAGGGTTTGTAAATTTCTCTTCTATTGATGACCGTGGTCATTGAAAATCACTCTTTAAAATGGTGACCTCAGTTAATATAACCTAGAAAAATTTCCAAAAACAAGTTGGTAACCACGGTCAAATTTCAGTGGCAAAAGTTTGCTAGTGACCGTGGTCAATAAAATTGGTAACCGTGATCACTAGCACTTAGAAAAAATTTTCATTCCAGAAATCAACCAGGGACCACAGATATTAAAAGTTGTCTTTAAAATTTGTGACTGTGGTTATAAAAATTCGTCTTTAAAATCCGTGACTACGGTTATTTGGAATTAGAAAAACATTTCAAAAATTTAAGCTGGTGACCGCAGTCAACGTACTGTTGTCAGAAAATCAATTGCACCCCTTAACTGCTGACTGTGGTTAATAAAGATGGTAATCATGGTCATCTACCAATTTCCACTTTTTCAACTTTTCTCCAACCTTCTTCCATGACCTCCCAATCACCTACAATCACGAAAACATCAATTAAGAGCTCAATTCCACTTGTATAATCTTTTGACCTCTTTTTCACTAAAACAACTTCAAATGAGAAAATAACCAAATTAATTCTAAATATAAGCTAATATAACATACTCAAAACCTAATTAACCAAAGCATAAATTAGTAAAAAGAAAAAAGAAACTTGGGTTGCCTCCCCAGAAGTGCTTTTGTTTATAGTCATTAACTCAACTACGGTATGGAAGGATCAAGTATTAGCATAGAAGATGGTGGTGTGTCCTCTCTTCTTTCGATCACTATGGTAGAGCTTTAAATGATGTCCATTAAACTTGAAGTTTGATTATGTGACCCTCAACTCTACGGCTCCATGCAAACACACTTGACCACTTCAAGTGGATCTTCCCATCGAGACTTGAGTTTTCCTCGAGACAATTTGAGCCTTGAATTGTAGACTGAGACATGGTTCACCAAAATGAATTATTTCCTAAAAATTTGCTTTTCATGCCAAACCTTGCTCCTCCCTTTGTAGATCAATGAGTTCTCAAATGCTTCCCCCCGAAATTCATCCAATCATCATTCAAGTCTAGAAGCCACTTCTCATAAGCTTCTTTCATGTCAAAGTTTAATCTTTTTATGTCCCAATAAGCCGATGCTCAAGTCCTACTAGTAATTGACAAGATTTGATGTAATCCATGTGGTATAGAGACATCCCAATTGTAGTCTTGAAAGCTGCCCAGTATGTCCAAAGAGCGTCATCTAAATTCATTGTCCAATCTTTCCTTGAGTTTTCACTGTCTTCTCCAAAATTCTCATTAAACTCTCTATTCGATACTTCTACTTGGCCCAAAGTTTGGGGGTGATATGCTAGAGCAATTTTGTACTTTATCCCATATGTCAACATCAAGCTTTCAAATTGAGCATTTTTGAAGTGGGTCCCCCATCACTAATGATTGTTCTAGGCACTCTAAAGCGTGAGAAAACATTCCTTATAAAAAATTTGATGACAACCCTTACATCATTGGTTAGTGTAGCCATAGCTTCTACCAACTTGGAAACATAATAAACCGTGACTAGGATGAGTTGTACTTGTTAGAGTGTGATGTCAGCAAAGATCGCATGAAGTCGATGCCTGATGCATAAAAAAATTTTAGTTTGACGATTCCATTGAGGGTCATTTCTTGTTTTTTTGAAATGTTTCCGAATCTTTGACATTCATCGGGCCCACGCACAAAGTCTCTAGAATCCTTGAAGAATTTTGGCTAATACAAATCACTTTGTATGATCTAGAAGGCAATACTTTGCCCTCTATGGTGGCCTCCAACGGGGGATAAATGGCAATTCTTCAACATGTCTACCAATTCCTCCTCCAGGACACATCTTCTAAGAACTTGGTTGCTATACCTCCGAAAAAGATAAGGCTTATCCCAAAAGTTGTGCTTCATTTCCGAGAAGAATTTCCTCCTTTGAATTGTGTATAACCAACTTGGCACCACCCTTGCAACCAAGTAGTTCACAATATCCACGTACCACGGGTTAGCTTTTTTGACTTCAAGAAGCTTCTCAATGAAAGATTCCTACACAATGGAGACATAGTTCTCTCATACCCCATAAGCCGAGGTTCTTCAATTCTTTATATATAGTCTAGCACCACATTTTTGCATCCTTTCTTGTCTACAACTTCCTAATCAAACTCCTGCGAAAGAAGTATCTATCTTAATAATCAAGGTTTAGCATCTTGTTTGGAAAATAAATACTTCAATGTGGAGTCGTTACTGTGCACAATGCTTTTTGAACCAATTAGATATGAGTGAAACTTGTCAAATTCAAACACTGTAGCAAGTAGTTTCTTTTTCGTTATGGAATAATTCATTTGAGCATCATTTAAGTTTTGACAAGCATAGTGAGTAATATGCAAAACTTTGACAAACTTTTGGCAGAAAACAGCTCCTATTACATGGTCACTAGCATTGCACATTAATTTAAAAAGAATAGACCAATTTGGTGCAACAATTATGGGTGTATTGACAAGGGCATGTTTCAACTCATTAAAAGCCTATAAACAAGATTCATCAAAATTAAAAACACATCTTTTTACAAAGCAGCAAAGAGCACAAAGGTCTAGGAATGTGAGAGAAATTCCTAATGAACCTATAATAGAAACCCGCATGACCGAGAAAACTTTTCACTCTCTTTACATTAATAGGTGGATGCAATTTTCAATCACCTCGGCATTCGCTCTATCGGACTTTATACCCTTAGATGAAACTCTATGCCCTAACAAAATACCCTTTTGAACCATGAAATTACATTTTTTCCAATTGAGGGCTAAATTGATTTCTACACATATTTGCACAATTTTGGACAAGTTTAAGAAACAATCATCAAAAGATACACCAAAGACACTAAAGTCGTCCATGAACATGTCAATGCACTTTTTCACCATGTCATGAAAAGATAGCAAGCATGCATCTTTGAAAAGTACTAGGAGTATTGCAAAGCTCAAAGGGCATTCTCCTATATGAAAATGTACCATAGGGCATGTAAATGTAGTTTTCACTTGGTCCTCCGGGTATATGACAATTTGAAAATACCCAGAGTAGTTTCTCTACTGTTAATAAAACAATAGTATGCAAAATTGGCTAATCTTTCCAACATTTGGTTAATGAATGGTAAGGAAAAATGGTCCTTTCAGGTGGCTTCATTCAACTTTCAAAATCAATGCAAACATGCCAATTGTGACCAATCTAGAGAGGAGGCATTCATTGCTGTCAGTATCACAACGGTAATGTCACCCTTCTTAGGGACAATGTAGGTGGGACTCACCCACTCGCAATCACTAATGGGATAAATGATATTGGCATCTAGAAGCTTCATTACCTTCTTCTTCACCACCTCTTTTAATATGGGATTTAACCTCCTTTGAAGTTGCCTCACCAGCCTATGCTCTTCATTTAAAAGAATTTTGTGCATGCAAAGCTTGGGACAAATTCCCTTAATTTCATCAATGGTCCATGCAATATCATTCTTATGCAATTTAAGCATGACAATTAACTTCTCAAGTTACTCACTAGTCAATGATGCATTCAAAATCATAGGATAAGTCTCATTGTCTTGACCAAGATAAATATATTGCAAAAGAGGAACGAGGAGTTTAAGTTCAACCTTGAGGGGTTCGCTGTTCGGACACCCCCTTTACCTTTACCATTATTATCCTCTTTATTCTATTTCCTGGGATCATTCTCCTCAACATGGTTCAAACACTATTGTTTCTTCATCCTCTTGGGAAACTTCATTTGAATTCACCAAAGCTCTCTCCCATAGGGATTCAACCAACTTGTACTTACAAAAATCATGGACTCAGTCATCATTTACATTTATGCTCATAAGATCTTCATAGATAGAATGAAGTTTTAAAGAATCAAAAACATTAAAAGTAACAATTTCATCATTAATGCAAAATTCTAACTTCCTTTTTTGAACATCAATGGGGGCACGACCAGTTGCTGGAAATCGTCTCCCTAATATGATTGGAACGTCGTTGTCCTCCTTAATGTCAAGAACTATGAAGTCCACTGGGAGGTACACTTTGCCAACCTTGATGATGACATCCTCAACATCCTCTCTTGGAAATTTTATACTTAAGTCCACAAGTTGAAAAGATACACAAGTAAGCTTCAAATCTCCACTAAGTTTCTTGTAGACTGAAAAAGGCATGAGGTTTATTGAGACTCCCACATCACATAGAGCCCTCTCAAATTGGATACAATCTATCTCACAAGAAATTGAAAAAGAACCCAAATCTTTCAACTTCAGAGGTAGTTTTCTAATAAGCAATGCACTACAACCCTTGGTTAAGTATAGAATCTCACCCCCATGGAGTTTCCTCTTTGAAGTAAGAACTTACTTCATCAATTTAGCATATGCAGGTATGTTTTCTAGTGCCTCCATGAATGATATATTGATCTCAAGTTTCTTGAACACTTCAAGGAATTTCTTGAACTTCTTAGCTTTTTCATCTTCCTTTAACCTTTAGGGAAATGGTACTCTCACTTGCTTTGTCAATTGTACCGATGGAACCTTGCTTTCATTTAATGGGCTTGGTAGTTTCTTCAAACATTTTACCCTTGCCCATTAAAGACTTTCCTTATTCCACATCATTTTCCTCAAACTTTGCACCTCTCCTGACTCTTTAATGTTAAATTCTCCCCAACTTTTTTGTCCAATGTCTTGCCACTCCTAAGTGTAATGGCTTGGAGTTGTTGCCTTCCATTATGGCCTCCTAGATTTTGATCTCTTCGATTAGAAATTGTATCACTAGGAAGAATCTCATTGGCCTACTATTTGATTGCCTTGCCACTTGGCCTATTTGAATCTCCAAGTTCCTATTAGTAGCTCCTTAATTTCTAGTAAAGGCTTCTTGTTCCCTTCTAAAATTTTCATACTCTCTCCTCGATGTTTCATTGTCTCTTCTCAAGGCTTCCACTTTCATTGTAAGATTTTTTTTTTAGCACTATTCCCTTCCCTTTGAGTATAAAGATCATTGGCCATTGGGGGGCTGGTTACGGGGTGGCAAGTAAGAGTTGGTTGAGAGTTTGGATATGAAGAATTGGTATGATGGTGGTGAGAATACAGTTTGCTTGGAAATTTCTTTGGTGGGAGGTTGATATGGTCAAGATATGGAAGATGAAGCTCGGCTTTGAAAATTTTGTTGGTAAGAGTTGGATTCATGAGGGGCATTGTTTTGATGAGATTGATTGTTCCAAGAGAAATTTGGATGATTCCTCCATGGAGGGGTTGTATGTGTTCCCATACATATTGGGTAGATTTGTTGATGATGATGCTTGGTTGGAAACATAATGCAATTGCTCATTGCCCCCCATAGATGTTTCACATTGGCCGTTCAAATGATTTCTGGAGCAAAAATCACACACTAGAGGTCCTTGGAGAGGTGAAGATATAGCATTTACGATATTACCCCTTCCAAGATTCTCAGTAGCCCTTGTCAAAATCGCCATCAAGTTAACCATGATTCTATTTTGGGCCAAGAATGCATCATTTTTATTTAAATAAAGAACACCTCCTTGAGCTTATTGGACTTATGCTTGATCATTATTTTGGGCAACGGGTTGAACTGCTTGTCGGCCAATGATGATAATAATTGGAAACCATCATGTTAAGGAGCCTTTGTGCTTTTTCTGATATTTTGAAGGATAAGGAGCTCCCCACCGATGCATCTACAATATATTTGATCTCTTGGTAGAACCCATTGTGAAACATTTGATCTTATAGCCACAACGGTATTGCATGGTATGGATACCTTCTTAAGAGCTCTTTAAACCTTTCCCATGCCTCACTTAGACTTTTCCCTGCATCTTGTTTAAATGATGTTATTTCATTCCTTAACTTGGCAGTTCTAGATGGAGGGAAGTATTTTGCTAAAAACTCATGGACAAGATGGTTCCATGTGGTGAATGTTCCTTGCTCGTAAGATCGCAACCACCATTAACTCGGTCATGCAAAGAGAAGGGAAATGCCCTTATCCGTACACAATTGTGGTGAACCCCATTGAACTTGAATGTCTCCAACACTTTCTCAAAGTTCATTAGATGAGTATAGGGATCTTTGTTAGGACCTCTCCCATAAAAACATTACATGAGATTAGAGCATTTGTATAAGACCCAGTTTAATTTCAAAATTGTTGGCGAGAACCGGAATCTAGCGATGCTCGAGTTTGCCTCATTAAAATTATGCATGGCATAATCCCCCAAGCCTATCCCATTACCATTACCATGCATTATGTTTCCACTATCACCTACTTCTCTATTGTTTCCCATTACATTGTCATTATCATCATTCCTAGAATCTCTATCAACCCTTCTAGCATTATTTTGAGGATCCGCCATCTTAACTCTTTCTAGCTCTTGTTGAATTCTTTTCTCCTTCCTAATTCCCCTTAGCTTCCTTTCGAGTTACGAATCAAGAATAATGAAAGGTTCTTCTCCAATAATCACAAACTACAAGAGAAATTCAACCCAAGTAAATTTAAGTGGCAAATCTTCCAAGAAGTAAAGATTGATCTAATTAAGAAGGCAACAATTAAGATAAATTAAAAGTAATTACCAAACTAAAAGGAAGTCTAATCTAGTATGACCCAAAAGTGTCTAATATCACCATTGCACTCAACTCTTCAGTAGCAGCACTAAAAACTTGTTCGCTCTAGGTTGGTTAGAGTTTGGATGTCAAACAAGTAATAAAATTTATCCCGCCAACAGTTAATCAATGCCTTCACTCTCACAAGTACACAAAGCAGATTTGTAGGTTAGTGGTGTGTAGGTATCGTTCCCCCAAGAAATGAGTGGTAATTACTAGTTTTAGAAGGCTGTTACACTAGTTTGACAAAGCAATCAAGGAGTTTGTCACTAACTACCAAGATAATAACAAAGAAATTCTTAAATGAAGCAAGTAAATAGGCTGATCTAGAAAAGAAGATTATCACTAAATCACACTAAGAAAACATGATAAAAACAAAACAAAGCATAAAGTTTCTACTCTAAACAAGAAGTAAATATTGTATTAATCTAAGTGAGCAATTAAAACTAAGTCAAACAAACCAACAATTTTACCACTAAGAAAGCAGATTAATTAAATACTAAGGGAAAAGTAAACTACAAATTTATGGGAGGAAATGAAATATTGGACTAAAAAAGTAATTAAACTATTAAACTAGGAAATCAATTTTAAATACTAACCTGAGAAAGCATATTAAATACTGAGCTAGTAAAACTTAAAGTAAAAAAGAAAAAAAATTGTTAATTAAAATAGGCATTTCCTACACTTGAAAGTAGAATGTTCTTCAATTTTTCCATTTTTTGAAAAATTAGTAAAATGGAAGAAATCTTGATTAAAGCTAATTATGTGAGTTTAAAATCTAGATTTAATGAAAACCCACTATTAACTAAACTATGAACATTAAGAAAAACAGGATTTGCACCAAGATCTACTAATTAATCTAGAATTTAGACTAAATCCTAAAAATGAGCAACAACTTGAAATAGCTAAATGGCAAGATTTGGAAGGAGAAAATGGGTAAATTTGGTAGCAAATTAAAGCTAATGAAAAGGTCAATGATTTAAGAGTAGAAAGGTTAAATCTCCATTTACAACTAGATTAAAGACAAAAACTAGAGTTTTAGAAGAAGAGAAATTATAAATGACAAGACTACTCCAAAGCGGCTACCTTATTCTACCTACTACACCTACCACTATATGCTTTTGGTATACAGTTCTAAGGTACTTTTAAAAATTTGATGATCAAAGTGCTGATTTCTTCATTGACCGCAGTCACTAAAACCTCATATTTAAAATCAGTGACCACAGTTATTGGCTGCTTGACCATACTTGAACTAGTGATCGCAGTTACTAAAATTGCTCCCTTAAAATGACGACCGCAGTTGTTGGTAATTTGAAGTTGAGGTGATTGGTGACCACGGTTACTGCTTTGTCTTCTTCATACCATTAACCGCGGTCATTGAGGGTTCAACAACTTTTGACGTGGTCTTCTATTTTCATTAATCACAACTTTGCCCTTGGCTTGTTCCACTCTTCAACTTGCCATCACATTTCTAAATATTCCCTAAAAAATACACCTCAAATCTCTAACCGTTAAAATGCACATAAAATCTTTTAGTGTCAATTTAGTGCATAATTACTACCAAAAATCCTAATATTACTCTAAGATCATAAAAACCACAACTAAACATGTATTATGAATAAAAACACATAAAAAAACATTCCGAATGAGACTAACATAGCCAAAAGTGCATAGTATTTAGAGGTAAAATAACTGTATTTACTGAAGTGATCAACTCTTTGCTACGTTTTTTGGTCAATGATGTAAACTCTTTTGGTGAATGATGAAATTTGTGTAGTATTTCCAGAGAGAATGGTGTAAACTCTTTCTAGATGTTCTTTGGTGAATACATGTAAACTTCTTTCGTAAATGATGGAATTTGTTAGCTATACTAGAATTGCAACCATTACTTTTTGACGTATTTACTTACAATTGGTGTACTTGGATATTTGGAATCTAAATGTAATGAAGCATTACTTCAAATCCAAAATAGACTTTCATTTCCAAGCAACTGAGTTCAACCATTTTCATTCTAATAACTATAGATCACATCTTGAATCTAACACAATTACAAATATTACATCAAAAGGCTTGTGTTGGATACAGTAGGAACCTATTATTTGTACTCCCTATTCTACATAATCTAGCCCAATAAACAAAGCAGCAGCCACCCTAAATAGCAGTCAAATAAACTAGTAGAAAACCCGCAGCCAAAGAAAGTAGGAACCCTTGCATTTTCTAGAGTAATCATTCCTTCATAGCCACAAAAAACACCAGCCAGGAGGAACAAATAAGTTCCATCCATTGCCATTTCTCCCTACCTCTCATTCTCTTGATTTCAGCTATAGCTTTTTGGACTTTTAATAGTAATGTAATGATTCTTTTTTCCCTACTCGGTGGTTCTTCCTTGAACAACCAAAAGAAATAACAGCCACCATCCACCTAAAATTAGTGTGTCACAACAAAATAAGAATTATGATGGGATATTTCAACAAAATGTAAGGAAATCAACAGAAACACACAATTTTTTAGCACATTTAATTCTTAATAGAAAGAGAGAGATGGTACATCAAAATCTCTACAGCTAAAGAACTTCCTTCATGGATTTGTATTTGTCCTTGAAGTTCGAAGCTTCATGAACTTCCCACAATTGTAGATCAAGCTGCTCTTTCCATAGCTGCTCAACCAATTTGTTTATTGCACATCCTAAAATAGCGATGAACCCTAATTCTAATTTGATATTTTTGATTTGGGATTGTACGGAAGGGAAGCGGGTCATCTGGTTTATTTGTGAAAAAATAAAGTTTGTTTCTAATTTTACCCTTAAAATTATGGACATGTGACTATCATGTGTTCTTTTCAAGCAAAAACACCACCAGAATATTACTTAGAAACCAAAAACATATATACGCTTCAGATTTTGGAAGAATCAAAACTCATCATTTCATATTCGAGGGGGAGACTATTTATACGATTTTCACTAAAAAAATTCTCCAAAATTTGATTTTCGTTCATTACTAGCTTATATTTATTGGTTATTCAGTTTACAAAAATGAATCCCATTGTTTGTATTTAGTTGCAATTATTTGGTATTTACAAATAAGTTTTCAAATAATATATATTTTATATCTGATCTAAATGGTTATTGTGAAATATTTTTTAGAATCCAAATCATTATTCTATTATTCTAAAAGTCACCATTAATTCCTAGAAACCACTAAAAATTAAATATTATTCACCAAATAATGATCCATTATTTGCAATTCAAACAAACTTAGTACTATTAGTAGATTACAGGATTGGGCCACCTAAATTTTGGAGTTCAATCTTATTTCCCTCATTTTAATCCTTTTTATTTTTTTCTTGAACAAGAAATCAAATTTATATGCCTAAAAAAGGAAAAAAAAAAAGAATAGAACTGATCAACTCATGAAGATGAATGTAAACAATTGTAGAGAAATTCTTATATAGACCGGTCTATACTCCACTTCTGGATTTGAGGTTAAACAAGAGTAAAATAAGTTGAGTTATGTATGCTGATATAAAAGAACTATGTTTGTCTTTTTGTTTAACCACAATATCTGTCGGGGCTATAGATCGAATCTATGTATAAATTTCTTGACACTGCCCCTTACTTTAATTGAACTCTACTAGCCCAGAAATTTTTAGAAGATTTTGAATCTGTTCTATAGTTGTTTATTTTAAATTTGGGTTAATTTCTCTTCCATCCTGAGGATTACTATAATATGGGAACCTCCTTTCAAGTATCAATAATTACGCCTACTTCTCCTATTTTAAACTTTCGAACCACAAAATCAGCCCATATTATTGGACAATAAATACTTAAGAATATCCGAAAATACCCTTATGAAATTCTTTTCAATCTCACCTTCTTCACCATTTTCCACCCAAACAAATCGTAAGAACCCCAACCCACCTCCTTCAATTACCATGACCTTTTCCTTCCCAGCCCACTACCCAAAAATCCCATAAACTGACAACATAAGTCATACCACCACCCAATACCACATGCAACCTCAAACACTTATCATTAACTTAAACAAGTCAAAAAATCAAACTGTCTTACAAGTCATAAACCAAACAAATCACACTTCAGATTTATGCTCAAGGACTAAAAACATATGCTTCATATTTTGGAGGAACCAAATCTCATCATGTCATATTCAAGGGATTAAAAAATACTTTCTGAATATTCGATGGACAATTTGTATGATTTTTCCTAAAACATTTCTCCAAAATTTGACTTTCTTTTGTCATTGTCGTGTATTTATTAGTTGTTCAATTTGCAAAGATGAACTCTTCGTTCGTAGTTAGCTATGCAACATTTTTATATTTCCAAATGGATCATTTGAATAATAGGTATTCATTATTTTTTATCCAAATGATTATTTTAAATTATTATTATTTAGCATCAAAACAATTATTCCATAATTCTAAAAGTTAACATTATTTTCTAAAAATCGTAAAAGTCAAAAATTATATATCATTTACCAAATAATGATCCATTATTTGCAATCCAAACAGACCCAATACTATAAACTATTAGTCTAGTATATGGACTAGGCCACCTAAATTTTGGAGTTCAATCTTATTTCCCTCATTTTACACCTGTTTTTGTTTTTGTCTTGAACAAGAAATTAGATTTATGTGCCTCAAAAAGGAAAAAAAAAATAAAAATGAAGACAATCAACCAACTCATAAAGATAAGGGTGCATAAATATAGGGAAATTCTTACATGAACCGGTGTATACTCCACTTCTGGATTTGGGTTAAAACAAGAATGATAAAATTTGAGTTATGTATGGCAATATAAAAGAACTATGTTGTATCTTTTTTTCGACTACAAGATCTACAAGGACTATAGATCGGATCCATGTATGAATTTCTCGACAATTTCGCCTACTCGAATTGAACTCTACTAGCCTAGAAAATTTTAGAAAATTTAGAATCTATTCTACAGCTATCTGTTTTAAGTTTGGGTTAATTTCATATACCTCCATGAGGTTTAGTATAATTATAGGAACCACCTTTCACGTGTCAAAAATTACACCTACCTCTCTTATTTCATCTAAACTTTCGAATGACAAAATAAGCCCATAATATTGAGATGGACAATAAATACTTAAGAATATCCAAAAATACCCTTATGAAATTCTTTTCAACCTTACCTTCTTCCCCATTATTGACCCAAACAAATCGTAAGAGCCCCAACCCACCTTCTTCAATTATCATGGCCTTTTCCTTCCCTACCCACCACCCAAAAATCTCATAAACTGACAACATAAGTTGTACCACCACCCAATACCGCATGCAAGCTCAAATACTTAATATTAACTTAAACAAGTCATAAATCAAACCAAGCTAATTAAGGTCTTACAGGTCATAACCAAACAAATCACACTTCAGATTTGTATTCACGGACTAAAAATATACGCTTCAGATTTTTCAGGGATCAAAACTTATCATTTCATATTCGAGGGACAATTTGTATAGTTTTCCATAAACATTTCTCTAAAATTTGACTTTCGTTTGTCATTGCCTTGTATTTATTGGTTGTTCAATTTGCAAAGATGAACTAGACCGTCATTTGTATTTAGTTGTGCAATTATTTTGTATTTTCAAATCGGTCATTCAAATAATAGGTAGTCATTATTTTTTATCAAATTGTTATTTTGAAATATTACTTAGTATACAAACAATTATTAAAAAGTCAGCATTGTTTCCCAAAAAGCACAAAAGTAAAAAATTAAATATTATTCACCAAATAATGATCCATTATTTGCAATCCAAACGGGTCCAAATCTATCAGTACAGTACAAGATTAGGCCACCAAATTATAGAGTTCAATCTTATTTCCCTTATTTTGCATGTTTTTGTTTTCTCGGTCTTGAACAAGAAATCAAATTTATTTGCCTAAAAAAAAAAGACAATAGATCAACTCATGAAGATGTAGGTGTTCAATTGTAGAGAAATTCTTGCATGGACCGGTCTATAGTCAACTTTTGGATTTGAGGTTAAAACAAGAGTGACATAAGTTGAGATATGTATGTTGCTATAAAAGAACTATGTTGTGTCTTTTTTTTTTTTTATCTAAACCACAAGATCTACAAAGGCTATAGATCGGATCCATATATGAATTTCTCGACAATTGTCCCCCTATTCGAATTCAACTATACTAGCCTAGAAAATTTTATAAGATTTTGAATCTGTTCTATGGTTGTCTATTTTAAATTTGCGTTTGTTTTGTATTCCTCCCTGAGGTTTAGTATAATTATAGGAACCTCTCTTCAAGTGTCAAAAATTACACCTACCTCCCCTATTTTAATCTTCTAAACTACAAAATCAACCCATATTGCTGAAATGGATAATAAATACTTGAGAATACTAGAAAATACCCTTAGGAAATTCTTTCAATCTCACCTTTTTCCTTTTTTTTCGAGAACCCTAATCGTAAGAACCCCAACCACCTCCTTCAATTACCATGCCCATTTCCTTCCCTGCCCACTACCCAAAAACCCTATAAATTGACAACATAAGGCATACTACTACCCAGTAAAGCTTGGAACCTCAAACACTTAACATTAACTTTACCAAGTGGACATAAATCTAATCGACCGAATTAAGCTCTTCATAACCAAACAAATCACACTTTAGATTTGTACTCAGGGAACAAAAATATACAGTTCAGATTTTCGTGGAACCAGAACTCATCATTTCATATTCGAGGGACAAAAAAAATACTTTTTGAATATTCAAGGGACTATTTGTACGATCTTTTCTAAAAATTTCTCCAAAATTTAACTTTTATTGTCATTGTCTTGTATTTCTTGGTTGTTCAAATTGCAAAGACGAACCCCGATATTTAGTTGTGTAATTATTTTGTATTTCCAAATGGGTCATTCAAATAATAGGTATTCATTAATTTTTATCCAAATGGTTATTTTGATATATTATATAGTATCCAAACTATTATTCTATTATTTTAAAAGTCAACATTATTTTTCAAAAACTGCTTAATTTAAAAATTAAATATTATTCACCGAATAATGATCCATTGTTTTCAATCCAAACAGGTCCAGTACTATTGGTATAGTACAGGATTGAAGGGCTACATAAATTTTGGAGTTCAATTTTATTTCGCTCAGTTTACACTTTTCTGTCATTTAGCCTTGAACAAGAAATCAATTTTATTTTCCTAAAATTGGGAAGGGGAAAGAAGAAGAAGAAGAAGACAATCAATCAACTCGTGAAGATGGGGGTACGCAATTGTAGGGAAATTTTTATATGGACCGGTCTATATTCCACATCTGGGTTTGAGGTTAAAACAAAAGTGACATGAGTTATGTATGCTAATATAAAAGAACTATGTTGTTTCTTTTTCTTTTTTTTTTAAACCACATGATCTACATCAACTATAGATTGGATCCATGTATGAATTTCTCAACAATTGCCCCCTACTCAAATTGAACTCTATTAGCCTAGAAAATTTTAGAAGATTTTGAATTTGTTCTACAGTTGTCTATTTTAAATTTGGATTAATTTCATATTCCTATATGAGGTTTAGTATAACTACAGGAACCTCCTTTCAGGTGTCAAAATTTACACCTACCTCTTTCCTATTTTAAACTTTCAAACTACAACATCAGTCCATATTACTGGGATGGATAATAAATAATTAAGAATATCCCAAAATACCCTTATGAAATTCTTTTCAATCTCACCTTCTTCCCCATTATCCACCCAAATAAATTGCAAGAACCTCAACAAACTCCTTCATTTACCATGGCCTTTCCCTTCCCTGCCCACTACCCAAAAATCCCATAAACTGACAACATAAGTTGTACCACCATCCAATATTGCTTGTAACCTCAAACACTTAACATTAACTTAACCAAGTCATAAATCAAACCGACCTAATTAAGGCCTTACAAGTCATAACCAAACAAATCACACTCAAATCCGCTAGGGTAGCAAGTTACAAGGGGAGAATAGAAGGTCATTAAGGTATTGAAGGGAAGGGACAGTGGGTGAAATTTGATATGTAGGTGGCTTGAAGTACATAAGTGTATCTGTGCTCCAATTTTTCTATAATTTATTAAACTAAAAACCTACCGACTAAATAATAGTGAAATTATTTTTCAATCTGTCAAGAAGTGTGTAGCTTTCCTTCACTGTGTTGGTTGGGGTTGGTGGAAGAGCAAAGATCGATCCAAAAGATGAGGGTGGGAGCGACTACAAATAGAGAAAGAAGGTAATTGCAGGGGGTTTCGGTAAAGAGGCCAGAGAGAAGGGAAACAATTGAGAGATAGGGAAAATAAGGAGAGAGAGGTGCTTTAAAATGTTCTAACCCTTGGTTTCTTTTCTTTTTTTTAACATAAAATTATGATTACAGTAATTGTGAGGGTTATTGTTGTCATTCCACACAATGAAGGAAGGTATGTGTAATTATTCAAACATGATGAGAAATTTCTGCAGTAATGCTAAACCTCACGAAATAATGCGAAATTAACCCTTTAAATTTTAGTAAAATTTCCTTCTTCCATCTGTTTGCCTTTCAACAAATTAAATTTTATAAATTTTTATTTGTATATGTAAACTTTGAACCTTGGTGATGTGTTTTTCAAGTACGATCTTTACTAATCATTCCGTATGGTACCCATAAAGTTTGTCAAACAAAGTTGTAAATTTAGAGATTCAAACTTAAAGGTTTAAAACAATATGCTCCTAATTTGACAATAACACAATAAACAGAAGGATACTACATACACTATTAGGCCAACTGCTCATCCAATAAAATGGATACTTCCAACTACATTTAATTACAACTCAAATTTAGAACGATCACTCTTTTACATAGTTATTATTTGAAATATTATTTAAAATATTATTGTTATAATTATTATAATAACTTTTGGGATGTGAAGTGTGTAAAATAAAAAATAATTAAAAAAAGTATATAAAATAATTTCAAAATATTATTTAAAGAAAAATAAATAATTCTTATGTCCAGCATTTTATGCGCATGAATCCTTCAATTTGTTTGCACACTTTGCACCTAGCCACCAATACAGAAGCATGTTTCCTCTGGGAATGCAATTATTTGGCTATTGGCTAATATGGGGTATTTTTGGGTGAATCATACAGAATTCATAGCATTGTGCCATGAATTCATAGATCTAAAAGCAGCTAAATCATCCATAAGTGTAATGTGGACACTTATGGATCACCGTATTCATAATATAGTATCATAAATACAGTTAATTTTAGAATTTTCAAGCAAGTATCGATTGCTCAATCAACTGTAGAGTCAATTTTTAGGGTCATTTGATGGACACTTATGTGTATATCTATATAGGTGCCTCTCATAGATAAAATTTATTTTGTCATTAAGTAACCAATAAAAATTTTAGGAGTTATTCAATATGCAATGAACATCATTCATTCAGAATGGAGGCTCATCAATTGAGAAACATAGCACCCTATTTTGCGGTAAATTCTTGGACGAACTAAGGTTCATGCACTTAGAAGACATAAAGCACATGTTCCTCACATGGGTTTCACATTAAGGTCTACATAAAAACCACAAATTTTGTGTCTAGTGGTGTATGAACTTATCATATTTTTGCAAAAGTGAACCACTTGTATCTATACAAGGGTAAAAAAATACTTTTAATCTCCAAAATTTGATTCTTGATATTTTTGGTTCCTAAAGTTTAAAAAAAAAAAATTTATGTCTTTCATCTTCCAAATTTCTATGAATTAGGACAATTGATAGAAAATGGCAAAATTTTTTGATATAATTTATGAGAAAGTACAATTTTTGCTGGTTAAGCAAACAGAAAGTAAAATATAGAGGTAATTTTTAGAACTTGTCAAAGGAAAAATCGCCGAAATAGTCCTTCAACTTTTTTACTTTAGCCAAAATAGTCCCTCAACTTTTTTTGTAACCAGAATGGTCCTTCAACTTTTATTTTTTAGCCAAAATAGTCCTTTTGTCGTGGAGCCACTACAAAAATCTCTTTCTTTTTTGATAAATTCTACATACACCCCTTGTGGTTTAGTTATTTTTCACATTGGACTAATTTAAAATTTTATGAAACTTTTTGGCCAACTGTTTAACAAAAAAAAAAAAAAGGCCTAGTGGTTGACTAAGAGGATCATTACCAAAAAAAATCTTATACAGTAGCGTTAATGGGTGGCAGTTGGTTTCTCGTGGGTGGGGGAAGGCGCTTGGGTGGCTGAAGGGGTGGTTCTAGAGTTGGGTGGGTAATAGTTTCGGTTGAGAAAATGAGAAGAGAGAAGAATTAGGATTTTAAGATTTTTTTTGGTAAAAAATAAAGTTTCATTTTTTTAAAAATTGTTTTGAAGTTTTTTTTTCACCCCTTCAAATTAATTTCTTTCTTATTTTTCTCATTTTAAATAAACTATAGAGGGGTTATGTAGAAAAAAAGTAAACTTAAGGGGGTGTATGTGAAATTTATCAAAAAAAAGAAAAAGGTTTTTATGGTGACTTCACTATAAAAGGACTTTCTTGACTAAAAATTTAAAGTTAAAAGACTATTTTGGCTAAAAAAAGGTTGAGAAACTATTTTAGCTAAAGTAAAAAAGTTGAGAGACTATTTTGGCGATTTTCCCTTTATCAAATGAAGAATGAAATATTTGTTGAGATAGAAGTGTAGAAACCAAAAATTATGTTATTTTTTATGTCAATTATCCTAATTGACTATAAGCTTGAAAGATGAGAGACATGATTTATTTTATATAAAATTTTAGAGACGAAATGTGTCAACAGGTCAAATTTTGAAAAAATAAAGAGGCTTTTTACCCTTGTAAAGAATATAAGACTCCAACTGCATATTAAATACTCACTTGGTTTCAAAACAACTGTCATCTTTAATGAATGCATACAGATTAAACAAGTTATAAATTGCATCAATTTTGTAAAAAAATGATAATTTAAAATGATTAAATTATTATTTTATATTGTTATCCCAACTACATAAGTTTTCCTTCATTAATGTGATACCAAAAGTAAAAATTAAAAAAATAATTTTTAACACTTGCTTAATTTTCTATAATAACAAAAAATATGATACAAAATAATATATTTAAATTAATAATTATTTTAAAACAGAATGAATAACTATTAAGTATCTTAATCACAAATAAACCTTGTCGCCCCTCATATTTGATAAATATTTAGTAAAGTAGATTCGATTTATAAACTCATTTGTAAATCTTGTGATGTGAATTAAATTTTAAACAATTTATGATATCAGTTGATGTAAATAAAATTTTTTAAAATTTAATACTAATTACAAAATTTATAAATAATACCAAAAATCAAATCTATCTAAATATTTTTCCTCCTACTTAACCTTCGTAGTTTCTCCCTTCTTTACTCGCCGGTCACAACTACCGAATATATTAACTCCTCCTACACGTATAATTCACACCAACGCACACATTCCAATGTTATGATATTATAGAATCCAATGGACAGAGGATTCCTTTTCTGGGGCTTCTCAAGATCTTCTCTTTTTATGCAAGTAAAGGCAAATAGGAATCAAGGGGGTACAAAAGTACAATGTTCACTGCAGGCTGCAGCATCAAGAAATTACTCCATCTAATTAATGCATGTGGAATACGACAAAAAATCAAAAAAAAATTATATAAGCCAAATTTATTGCATAATTTCATAAATTATTTGAGTACAGAAAATTCCATATCATTCATTTGGATTGTAATGATGTGATCTGAGATAAGGTAAAATTTTTTAAATCAAAAAATTTATAACACTATATTATATAGATTCGATTTATATAAAAATTTCTTAACAAAACCAATTTACCTTTTACTATTATTTTACTTTGTGGTCTGTGTGTAATGTTTCGATCTGAGTTGATAATGGTAATTCAGTTATTTAACTGATTTTCGGGACTGTATAAGAATTACTAACATTTAAATAGTAGTACAAATAGGAATAAAATGTAATAGGAATAAATGTAATTTCTTAAGGTTAGAGGTGTAAATCATAGTTACACCTATACTTTAGGAGGCAAAATATTATTAATTCTATAACTAATTCGACTCAATAGAATGGGATGTGATGTAAAAGTTCGATTAACACAAAACTTAGATTAAATTTAAAAATATACTCACTAATAAACATTTTTTATTTGAGTCAAGTCAATCTAAATAACATATAATAAATTTTTCTTAAAAGAAATACTTTTTTTTTTTTCAAATTGATGATAAGTAATATGTACAAAATCCTGTAAAAATCCTATAAATTCAATACTTGTATTAATTGTTAGAAAAATTTTGGCCTATTTAGATTGTGAATTTCATGTGAATATCACTTAGTTTGTAAAACATAAATGACTGAATGTTAAAAATGATAAAAATTGTTTAAATATTTTTTTTCTTTGAAAATTGCTTTAAAAAAATTGAACAATTAAGATCATGCAAATGAGAGAAAAGAAAGAAAGTTTGGGGAGGATGAAGACTAATGTTTTTAACTCCAGTTATTTATATTTTAACGGTAATGCAATGTTCACGTAGTCTTTGTCGTTAATTTGTCTAATATTTTTGTAAAAAACCCTATATTGGCTAAATATTTTGAAAGATGATGAATTCAATTGGTTTGTTTTGATACATAAAAGATAGAATTGAAATATTCCCAAAAGATAAAGGATTAAAATGACCTTTTTCCTTCAATTTAAAGACACTGAGGAAGTTTTATCAAATTTGACATTTGAGCTAGTAGTCGTGACTTAGGGTGTTAAAAAATTAGTCAAGTCGAACTTTCGAATCGAATCAAGTCGAAAAAAAAATTGACATGACTTGTTCTTCTTTAAACTCGACTTTGACTCGAAATAAAATTAATTAAGTGACTTCTTGATTCAACTTTGATTTCAACTTCTAAATCAAATTACCAGTCGAATACCGATCTACAAATTGATTGGTTTGACTGATTTACCAGTCAAACAAGTCATTCAATTTTGTTGATCAAATAACGGTCAAACAAGTCGAACAATTATATTTTTTTAATATTTTAGCATATATTATAATAATATATTAATATATTTGTGTATATAATATTTTAAACACAATATTTTAATTTTTAATAATTAAATATGTTAATAATTAATAATATTATTTTTAATACTTAAATATCTTTTTTTGTATAACTGTTGGAGTGATCAATGTAAATGTAATACTTCACATTATATACTAAATTTATGTACTTATACATTAAATATAAGTGTACAATCTATTAATGTAATACTTTGGTTTCAATAGCTAATTAAATGGATTACTAATTTCCTTTTAATACATGTAGATATTATGTACTTTAATTTATTGAAGTATCTATATATAATATATCTATACAACATGATATTCATATACTAGTTTTGTATAACTTATGGTTGTAATAAAAATATATTTTACATAACGTCTTATTTGCTTATACTACATAACTTATTAAAATAATATTTTTACTGTCAACAAATATATTAAATGCATTACTAATTTACTATCAGTATAGATATATTTAGATAATGATATTTATTCCTATATATAAGATATAACTTGGGGTTGGTGATTTAATAAAATTTTCTATGTTGAAATGTCATTGGTAAATTGTCCTGAATTTATGATTTTGTAAATTATTTTTAATATGTATATAGTATGATATATATAATAATACATATTCATATATTAAATTTTTTAACGTGCTTTCTTTCTGTATATATATATATATATACAGAAAGAGAGAGTGTGTGTGTGTGTGACAAAGAGAGAGAGACACACACACAAGATATGTATGTATAAATTTGTACCTATAATTTACCTTAAACTTGTATATATAATATATTATGAATTATAGTTTGGTACACACACATTTTGTTAAATGATGTGATCGTAATTTGGTTATGATTTTTTTACGTATTTTCTATGAACTTGTATTATTTTATATTTCTACTATTTCATATTTTAAAATTTTGAAATGATATGAAATTTGAAAAATGTGGTACTAAATTTTGGAATTAAAATATAGAATGAAATAAGATTTAGATTCGACTTACTCGACTTACCAGTCAAATAAGTAACGACTCGATTTTAATCAATTTTAAGTTTATATGAATTGACTTTGACTTTGAAATTTTCAAGTCGAAAGTCAAATAAATCGAAAAGTTAAATATCGGTCGAATGAACACCCCTAGTCGTTTATATGATATTAGTCCTCCACTAAGACCCACCCTAGTCGTCACTCGTAATGGTAGTCCTCTACCACCCATTTTGAAATATTATAATAATAAGGGTCTGCTTTATGAAAAATTCTTTGCTACTCAGTTATATTGCGGAGTAAGTATTGTAGGCTATTGGATATTTGAAAAGTAATTGGACCTTCCTACTTTTCAGTCATCTCAACGACTATCATACTCATTCTGCATTACAGAGTATGTAGCCAAGTCTTACTCCTACTTTATTGGATGTAAAATATTTGCGTAGGAAAATATCTTCTATGGAAAATATTTCTCAAGAAAATAATTGTTTCTTTCCTATTTTCTGGTGTTTGGGTTATGTTATGGAAATGCTGTTCCGAAAAAAACCCTAGTCTTGCAGAAGTATAGTTCTGGAAAGTCGAAATCCCAGTAAAAAATCACAGCTACTTTGATGGCATAAAACAATTTAATTTCACCATTACGGCTCCCACTGCTAATTTTGCATCAAAATTCAGTGAGGAGAAGATAGTAGAGGACAGTGGCAGTAATTGGAAACCAAGAGGGAATCGACCTTGAAATCGAGAAGATAACAGTGGAGAGCAAGCTCGATATGAAGAAGATGGCACCAAGAATTTGACACAATGATTAGAAAGCAAAGAAGCGGTGCACGAAGGTGGTGTGATAGATAGACCAAAGTGGTGGTAAGTTGGGGTAAGGTTGTATTATCAGTTGAAGTAAGTGGGATGTGGTGGTGCGCCATGGAGGTAAGAGGAGTTGGACAGTGGTGGTGCATTGGTAGTGAAAAATGCATAGATATCAATCTGTAGTTTGGATCAGTCGTAGAGAGTCATGGGTCAATGATCAAGTGCGAGAAAATGGTGTTCATGGACTGGTAATCCGGTCTATATGACCATGGAAATACTCAAATTGGTTGAACCGGTTCAAGAAAAAATTGAATCGTTATCCGGTACATATTAATAGGGTAACCGATTACCAACTAGAACTTGTTCGGAACTGGAAGTACTCGAACTGGTAAGTTTGTACAACAAGTTCTAGATTATTTTCTTCATTAATTTTTTCAATAAAAGAAAAAACATCAACCACTAATTACATAAATTTCCTTGTAGATAGAAATGGAATGGAAAAATTAATGAAAAATTACATAAAAATCCTTTGACTTAGCATTATTTTATAAAATTACAAAGATACTCCTGTATATAGACCAGTTCAGATACCTGCCTGTTCAAAAAAATGTGAACCGCTATTTGAACAAATCCCTTAACTACTATTCGAACTGGTATAAATAACCAGTTCGTGTACCCTTCATTTATGTTTCGAAATGAATTAGTTTCACTGATTTTTTGGTTAATCAAATTTTTTTACAAAAAATAACTTCAGTTGTTTTTCCAACAAGTTATTTGACATCCTCTAATGTAAAATATTTTCCATAGTAAAAATATTTCACAAATCATAAATCAGCCAAATTCTAAAAAATAGAAAAAATATTTTGTGGAAAATATTTTACATCCAAACAAACACACCCTAAAAATCTCAAATTTTACTAATGTTTCTATTTCCCTTGCAAAAACTGGGCATACATGCCATGTACATTCTTGTATAGATCGGTTCCATGACACTAATGTCGTAGAACTCTATGTCTAGAAGCAGTTACATCATTGAGTTATGGAAACACATATATTGGTAAAGGTAGAAACAAGATTTATGGTGGTCATTAAACAATTACTAAACATCTTGGAAGTTGCTTAATAACCAATGGAAGGAATTTATTTGAATTAGGTGACCCACTTTACTAAAAAGAATAGGCCACATTTATTGGTTGTTGAACAACTATTAGGATATCTAAACTGAATACCATGGATCCATTGATCAAAATTCACCCACATCATTATGAAGAATAGTATTTTAATAAAGTGAATGATGTGGTTCAATTTAGATAAAAAGTCTATAATACTTATCGTAGATCCGGTCCACATAAAAATTTCTTTACTCAATAACCAAAATAAATTTTATCATAAAGATTGACTCTATTATCTCCCACTAACGACAGTATGCCTCTTTTTAGAATAAATGTAAAGTGCTAGTAGTATATTATTCAAGTATCCGTCAGCTTTTCTTGCTGCCGTTACTCTAGAGAACATTTTACTTTAGTTTAAACTTGGCCATTGTTTATTGCTTTACTAATAACTAGTAAAGAAAATCCTTTAGTCATAATTCTAAATGGTAAACATGGTAAGATTCTGATAAATTATGCAATATTTTATATGGCTAATGATATTTGCACATCCTTTTTAATCTCTTACACATCCTATCCCTTTTTAACAAACAAAATGACTGAAAACCCTTCATCCATATCACTCTATTTTTATATACCTAAAGTGCTTATTTTAATATTTACTTACTAGAATAAACTTGAAAATATTTTATAAGTTTGAAAATTTATATATAAAAATTTCAAATTTTTATAAAAGTTTCTTTTTTGTACTTAAAATTTTTTAGTTTATATTAATATTTATACATATGTTTTATATTAGAGTACAAACTATATTGGCAATTGATATATACTCAATATATTTGTCCATACAGAATATCTGTCTATCTATCTATCTATCTATCTATTTATATATATATATACACACACACATATATAATGTATTATATATTAAAATTTTAATCAGATACGAGTCCTAATTGGGTCATAACAATGATCTATGTACTATAATAGTGAAATAGATTTGGACAATTAGATTTACATATGTATCCAGACTGGATAAATGGGTCTTGATTTATTGTGATTTGAGTCTAGGTGGACGGGATCAAGACATGGATTTACCCGTTTCGAACATGTTTATCGAGTCAGGATCCAGATGTAAATCTAATTATCTAGATCTGTTTAACTATTATAGTACTCCCTCCGTCTCATTTTATATGTCACCCTTTCTATTTTTATTTTTTCTAAATTATTTGTCACCCCTTAAAATGGTAAATTTTTAAAGGTCTATTACCCTTCATGTAATTTCCAAAGACATAGCATTAAATTCATGTTTCAGTATTAATTGCTCTCACAAATCTATTTCAAAATTTAAAACTCCAAAATCAACTAACAATTTTTGTATCTTAATTGAAAGACAATTATGGAAAAACCATCTTACTAGTAGGTCAAATATTAATTTTTCTTAAACTATGTGCAAGTTTGACCATGCCAAATAAAATGGGACAGATGGAGTATTTCCTCTGTCCTAATATATTTGTCACATTACACATTTGCACAAAGTTTTAAGCAACAACATATTTTGACCAAATGTCCACAAATACCCTTCTTGAATAGAGTTGACTTCATATCACTAAAGGACAAAATATTTGTAATTTGAGAGCTTTTATTAGGAGGAGAGGGGAGAAAGAAAATAGAAATGAGGGATGATGAATTGATTATTAGGGCCCATTGGTTATTGGAATTGGGAATATTTTAAATATTTGGTAGGGTAAATTTGATATTTGAATCATGCAAATCATCCATTTTAAGTAATGTGACATTATTTTTGGAACATCTCAATATGGGAAGCGTGACAATAGTAAATAGGACAGAGAGAGTACATGGATCGAATATGGATCTGGTTGTTCCGATCCGAATAGGATTAAAATATTTAATATATAATAAAATTAGGATTAATTGCAAAATGCACGTTGAACTATATGAGGTTCGCAACATACTCTCTGAACTATCAATTTCAACAATACACCACCTTAAACTATTAAATTCTCTCACATTACTCAAACTAATTTAAAAATAAGGTGAAAAGAAAATTTTGTCCTAATTAAGAAATACAAAATACCCATATATGTACTCCTTATCTTGAATTTCTCAAATAATCACAAAATCCCTTCCAATTTCCCTTCCTCATTAGCCTATCCGTCGCTGCTAGAGGTGTTCAAATCTAACCCAACCCGATAATTCGACCTAATCTAAATAAATTTGGGGCTAAATGGGTTGATTTATCGGATTTCAGGTTATTTGGATTGGGTTTACCAAGTTTGGTCAGGTTTTATTTTAAAAATCTAACCCAACTCAGTAACCCAACTTAAAGTTTAATTATTTTATTAAAATTTTTATTTTTGTCCTCATTATTTCATCTAATTTATATTTTTTTTAGTTTCATTTTTTAAATATCATATAATTTATCATATTGTATATTTTTTTTCCTTTAAATTCTTGAACGAATCATTTTATTTTTAACTAAATATATAATTTTTACGGATAATCTTATAATTATAGATTTTTAAATTTTTTTAATTAATTTAAATTTTTAACCCAAAAACCTGAGTAACCGCTTGACAAATACATGGGTTGGATTTACTTGAATTGCTATATCGGTTGGTTTGAGTTGGGTTTTATTTTTTGACCCAAAAGCACAAAAACCCGAACCGAAAACTGTCAACCCGAAATCCATCAACCCAAAATCCAGCCCATGAACGCCCCTCGTCACTGCAACTCGCCCACCCCGGAAACCTGCAATCCCGTTTTCCTTGGTTCCCTTTCCCTCGCATCCATGCTCCATTCGCAACCCTTCTCTCTTCCATCTCTATCCTTACCCTTCCTCGTTTTCCTAACCATCATAACCCTCTCCCTTCCCATCCCCTTTCTCTCATATTCAAACATCCCCAGAAGAAAAACTCTCCCATCACTTTATGGTCTCATATCTTGTTCTCTTCTCATGAAGCTTAGAAGAAAAAGATAAGTTGGGTATTATTTAAAAAGTTTATTTACGTTCGAAGGAGAGAGAAAAGGTAGATAGAGAAAAATTTAGATGGAAAACGGTGTAGTTTTGGTGAAATGAGGATTATGAATTTTGGAAATTGTCCATGTAGAATTAATGAAGTATTTGGGAGGTATGTGCAAAGAAAAGTCTAAATATCGTCATTTTGGTGGAGGGTGGCCTAATTGAATTTGTCTGTAGTGGCCACGTATCAAGTTAAGAGGGAACCAACAAATTTGAAGAATATTTCTTCTTTTTCTTCTCCAACTATTTGATCTATTTTTGGTCTGGGATTCTGGTTGTCTAATTTTTAATCATTTCTCTCGTTTTCTTGTTTCCCATAGAAAGTTAAGAGTCACTCTCTCTAAGTTCCTTCCTAATTCTTTCACCTTCTTCCTCTAACTGTTTATTCTCTTTCTCTATTTTGTTTATTGAAGCCTATTTATGGAGTTTTAGGTCTTTAATAGAAATTGGATCCTAATTTTCTCAATTCAAATTATTATTTTTTTGTTCCTTGTTGATTGAGTTCTTATAATTTGAGTGGCTTTGTGACAAGTGGTATCAAAGCAAACTCTGATTTGTTTAGGACATAGCTTGCTAGTTAACAGTTAAGACCAGAAAACAAAAAATGGAGGAAAGCTTCAAAAGAATGGATAAGAAGGTTAGGGAATTGAGTGGATTGGTAAAAGGATTCACAATCAATCTGATGTGGTTGAGAATTTTCTGAGAATCACGGGATGTAGGAAAGAATCAATTGAGAAGATGGTGAAAGAACTTAATGAAAAGTATGATCATGTATTGAGGTATATGGCTCAACTCAATCAGTCTTTGACCAACCTGAGTAAAGAAAGACAGGAATTGAAGAAAGTCTTATATTCAAGAACCAGAATTTGAGTTTTGTTAGAAGTGGAAGTGGAGATAACTTCTGGAACAATCTCTCCACAAATGAAAATAGGATGGAAGACAAGCTTGGAAATAGGCCTCCTAAGGTTGATTTCTGATGGTGATGAACCAGGGAGTGGATGAGACAAGCCAACAAGTACTTCCATATCCATGGACTTAAAAGAGATCAAATGACTCATGTAGCATAGACGTATTTGAAGGGTGCAGATGTTTCGAATCAAGGATTTGCTGTAGGAAGAATAACAGTGCCTTGAGAAGAGTTTCCAGCTAATTTACATTAGATTTGGAGATGGTCATCTAGAGGAAGCTGTTGAGGAATTCAACAAGATCATATAAACATGATCAGTGAAGGAATATCAAAAAAAGGTTTGAAAACCTTAAAGCTCTAGTGATGCCTCTTTTACCCCCTATGAATGAAACTTATTATATTTCCTTGTTTATGGGATTATTGAAGAAAGAAACTAAGAATATGGTTAAGTTAGTCAAGCCTAAAACCTTGTTGGAAACAATGAAAGCAACTAAGTTACAGGAGAAAACAATAAAAGCTACGAAACAGCTAAACAAGACCAACACCACAACCTATACTTCTCAAAATTCCTTCTCTAAAACCAAGTATCAAACACAAAATCTCACTACCTGCTCAAATTCACAAAAGACCTCCAAAAATCCTAGCCTAAATAGAACCTTATCCAAAAACCCTTCACAAAATTTCTTGACAATTTCAAAAAATTATCCCACAAGATTTTGCAGAGAAAAAAGAGAATGGATTGTGTTATAACTGTGATGACCCCTATATTTTTTGCTATATTTGTAAAAAAGACTACATAAATTTTACTCTGTCTGAGAAAGGTGATGACTATGTTAATGAGGATGAAGTAGAAGAGGATGTGTTTACTGATTGTAAAGAGGGGAGGAATTGCAAGAGATCATGTAGATTTCCCTCCATGCCATGGGGAGTAGCAAACATCCAAACATAAGACCATTAAAATTAAGGGAAAGATCAAACGGAGAGCCATTTCAATTTTTATTGAAAGTAGGAGTACCTACAATTTTGTTAATGAAAAGATGATAAAAGAGGTTAAATGGAAGTTAACACCTAGGAGAGAAATACCTAAATCAATGGTTAATATTGAAAGGTTATCATCATCAGGAATCTGTGATCCACTCGTATGGAGAATACAAAACTATGAATTTTAGCACCCTATGAGGACCTTGAAGTTAGGTTATAGTGATATGGTGCTGGGTGTTGATTGGCTGGAAAGGTACAGTCCCATCCAAATGGACTTCCAAAGCTAAAGATCAGTTTTGAACATGATGTACAGCACGTGAATTTTGATGGTAAGAAGAGACACCTCAGTTGAAGTTGATAAGGGGCAACAAAGTGAGAAAGTGGCTCAAGAAGAATAATTACAGAGTGACTACAAGTTATGTTCCTTGATTGAAACTAACATAAGTGAAGGATAGATTATCTAGCTGAGATAGAAGAAGTAGTTGCAGAATTTGAAGATATTTTAGCTGAATCACAGGAATTGACTCTATCCTAAAGTTCATGATCATCATATACTACTCAAGGAGGGAGCTCTACCTTTCAAAGTAAGACCTTATAGGTGCTCTTTTATGCAAAAGACTGAAATAGATAAGCTTGTTAAGTAGATGTTGCAAGCTGGAATTATACAAACTAGTAATAATCCCTTTGCTTCTCTTGGGTTTTGGTGAAAAAGAAGGATGGGAACTAGAGATTTTATATGGATTATAGGCAATTGAATGATCTAATAATGAAGGAAAAGTTTCCAATGCCACTTATTGAAGAATTACTGGTTGAATTATATAGTGCTAAGTATTTCACTAAAGTGGATTTGAGGCAGGATTGCACCATATTAGAGTGAAAAAAGAAGACATTTACGAAACAACTTTTAAAACTCATGAAGGATTGTATGATTTCAGTGTTATGCCATTTCGTTTATCCAATGCATAAGCTTTGCAACTTTTCAAAGTTTAATGAATGATGTGTATAAAAGCTATCTTAGTAAGTTTTTATTGGCGTTCTTTGATAATATTCTGGTGTAGAGCTATGCTTTAAAGTCTCACCAACATCATTTAAAGGAGGTTTATGGGATTCTGAGATCCTATTGATATGCCAAGAGAAGCAAATGTTCACTTACTCAGACCGAGATGGAATATTTGGGACGCATTATTTCATTAGAAAGGGCATCTGTTGATCTTAGTAAGATGGTGAGCACGGTAAATTGGCCTAGGCCAGAAAAGGTGAAGCAACTAGGGAGATTTTTGGGGTTAATAGACTATTATAGAAGGTTTGTGAAGGGATATGATAGCATAGCTAAACCCTTTACTGAATTACTCAAGAACGACAGCTTCAAATAGAATGAGGAGATAGAAGATGCTTTCCAAATGTTGAAATTGACCATGAGTACAACTCTAGTCCTACCTATTCCTAATTTTTCTAGGCCACTAACAATTGAAAGAAGGGATAGGGCTACTAATGCATGCTATAGTGCATTAGGAGTTGTACTGATGCAAGGCAAGAGCCCTATTACTTATCTCAATAAATCATTTAGCCAAAGGAATTTGGAGCTCTCAATATATGAAAAAGATTTGTTAGCTCTTGTAACTGCTATGAGATAGTGATACACGATTTGGAAGGGAACCACTTCATCATCAAGACAGATCAACAAAGTCTCAAGTATTTGTTGGAGAAAAGAATCACAACACCAATGAAGTAGAAGTAGTTGACCTAACTTTTGAGGCTTAGTTATGAAATTCAACACAAATTAGGAGCCATGAATGTTGTTGCCCACTCTTTCAAAAGGGATACAAGTTCTACTGAATGTCAAGTAATGAAACAAGTAATTCCAACGTGGGTACAAGAAATTATTGACAGCTACCAAGGAGATGAACTTACTAAGAAGATGATAAGTGAATAGTTGTTACATGGCCAGGGGAAGACAGATTAGAATTATGAGAACGGAATTCTAAAATTTAGCATAGCAAAAGATTGTATGTGGGATCACAGGGAGGAATAAGGAAGAAGTTGATTGAAACTTTGTATTCCTCACAATTGGGAAGATATTCTGGGATTCAAGCTAACTATGTGAGAGCCAAATCCTCGTTCTATTGGCCTAAAATGTATAAGGACTTCAAGGAAAGGATACTTGAGTGTGATGTGTGTAAAAGGTGCAAAGATGAGCATGTACCTTATCTTGGCTTGTTACAGCCCTTTCTTGAGCCACAATATTCATAGAGTCATGTTACCATGGACTTTATTTAGGATTTCCCAAACATGAAGGAAGAGAAGTCATAACGGTATTTGTTGACGAGTTCACAAATGCATCTCACTTCATTGGGTTATCTCATCCCTATAATGTTACTACCATTGCAAGGGCATTTATGGATAATATTTTAAACCTTCATAGGATGCCACATGTGATTATTTCTGACAGGGATAAGATTTTAAGAGTGAATTTTGGCAAGAGTTTTCCAAAATGTATGTATATGGGAATTGAATTGCACTTGAGTATAGCTTACCATTCTTAGACTGATGGGCAAAGTAAAAGATTAAATCAAGTTCTAGAAATGTATCTCAGAAGCATGGTGTTCTTGAAGCCTAAGTTATGGTACCAATGGCTTTCCCTAAGAAAGTGGTGGTATAACTCGTCCTTTCACATAGCAATCTAGATGACTCCATTTGAAGCACTCTATGGGTTCAAACCTCCACAGTTAGCTCTTGGACCATACTTATAGACAAATGTTGCTGCTCTTAACTAATTCAGGAAAGATAGAACATGAATAAGGTGCTTAAGAAAAATCTAGGCATAAAAAGGGCTAGAATGAAAGAAAATGCTGATAAGAAGAAGACTGAGAGGAACTTCCAAGAAGGAGAGTGGGTGTATATCAAATTAAGTCCCAACAAGTAAATGTCAGTAGCAAGAAAGTTGAGTGCTGTTGCCTTATTATGGGTCTTCAGATTATAGAGAAGATTGGCAAGGTGGAGTTGGGAGTTGGTTTTGTTCCCTTTTATCTCACTGATTCATCGTGTGTTTCATGTATCTATGCTGAAGAAGAAGTTGGGAGTTGGTTTTGTTCAACCTTACCAGTAGAGGAAGATCAAGGCAAGTGGAAGACAAAACCTATAGCTATTTTGGATAGAAGGATGGTAAAAAGGAAGAATGAGATAGTAGTTCAATGGATGATTCAGTGGTCAAGAAAAAAAGGAGAATGAAGCTACCTGGCAATATGTTGAAGATGTTGAAGCATGATTTCCTTCCTTTTATCCTCAAGGATAAGGATTTGCTGAAGAAGGGAATATTTTCATAAAGCTAAGAAGAGAATAAAAGGATAGGATGTGTATTATTTAAAAAGTTCATTTATGTTAGAAGGAGAGAGAAAAAGTAGATGGAGGGAAAATTAGATGGAAAATTGTCCACGTAGGATTAATGAAGCATTTGCGAGGCACGTGCGGGAGGAAAGTCCAAACTACGTCGTTTTGGAAAAGGGTGACCCAACTGAATTTGTCTATAGTGACCATGTGTTAAGTCAAAAAGGAACCAATAGATTAGGAGAATATTTCTTCTCCTTCTTCTCCAACTATTTGATCCGTTTTTTATCTACAATTCTGGTCATCGAATTTGTAATCATTTTTCTAATTTTCTTGTTTCCAAAGTTGGGAGTTTCTCTCTCTAAGTTCCTTCGTAATTCTATCAACTTCTTCCTTTGACCATTTATTCACTTTCTCTATTTTATTTATTGAAGCTTGTTTATGGAGTTTGAGATCTTTAATGGAAATTTTATCCTAATTTATTGAATTCAATTTAATTTTTTCTATTCCTTGTTGATTGAGCTCTTATAATTTGAGTGGCTTTGTGACATCTCTGCTCTTAATCCCGATTCACCACTGCCCATTATCACCTACATGACCAACACCACCATTACTCACCAAATGCACAACCACACTATATACGGACAACACACAGCACAACAATTCAAGAATCAAAGGAAAATAAAAGGGAAGAAATCTTGTTGTCTTCATTGTTGCACCTCTCACACAAGCGCTACCGCCTGTCGAGCCCTATCCCTTCCGTGACCCTACAACGAAAGGCATCGAAAGCCCCACCCCTCGTGTATTATTCTATCTATTTTTTCATCCAAGAGATGAGAGGTTGGAGCTTTTGTTTTTGTGATGAGAAAATAGAGAAAACCTTTAGCTGAAAGATATTTCCACATCTTTTTTAGCCTCCTACACACCCCCTGCATATTCCTTTTTAATAAGCAAAATGATTAAAAACCCTTCATCCACATCACTCTATTTTTATATACCAAAAATACCTTTGTTTCAGTGTTTTCTTATTAGTATAAATTTGAAAATATTTTATAAGTTTGAGAATTTATGTACAAAACTTCAAATTTTTATAGAATTTATTTTTTGTAATTGTTGAATAAAAGATTTAGTTCATATTAATATTTATGCATGCATTTTACATTAGAGTATAAATTATATTGGCAATTTACACAAAATATTTGTGCACATATATATAGAATAACTAATATATATAATTCTATTATATATTAAATATTTTAATCGGATCGGAGTCCTGATCAGATCGGAACAACTAAGTATTATAATAATTAAATAGATCCAAATAGGATCCAGAAAATTGGATTTACATATGGATATAAACTAGATAAACAGGTCCAGAACTAGTGAATCCAAATCTAGACCTTGTTTGCCTAGACCTGGATCACACCCGTTCCGAACTCATTTATCCGATCTGTATCCATGTATAAATCCAATTAGCCGGATTGATTTAGTTATTATAATACACATATTGTATATGAATATGATTGTTCCAATCTAATTAGGATTCAAATCTGATTAAAATATTTTAAATATGTATATATATATATATATATATATATATGTATATCAGTTATGCTATATGCACAAATATATTGTGTAAATTACTAATATAGTTTATACTTTAATATAAAACATGCGCATAAATATTAATATCAACTAAATCTTTTTTTTTAAGTACTTAAAAAGTAATTTATATAAAAATTTGAAGTTTTTATACATTTTAAACTTATATAACGTTTACAAACTTATAAAATATTTTCAACCTTATTCTGCTAGGTATACATTAAAATAAGGCTAGTTTAGGTATATAAAAATAGAGTAATATGGATAAAGAGTTTTTAGTCATTTTATTTATTAAAAAGAGACAGGGTGTGTAAGAGACTGAAAAATGTGACTAAATATCATTTGTCAAAATTTATTGCTTTGTTGGCTAATTTATGCTTGTGGTGGTAGTCTTTTGATTTATTGTGGCCATGGCAGATAAATGAAAAAGAAAGGGATAAAAAACAAGGAGAGAAACGAAAAGGACATTATCCTTGAGAACACATTTTTTAGTACTATTTTTGTCTTTCCATTGAAAAACAAGTTTATAGGTATTTTGCGAGTTAAATATAGTAAACCCCTTAATGTTTGGACTCTTTTGCATAAATCTCTTAATATTATTTTTTTCTCACTTTACCCCTTTGACTTAAGGTAAAATGTAACTCCGCTGTTAGTTTTTTCAAAAAGACAAATTCACCCCTAAAGTTTAATTGTAGTAAACCCCCTTAATATTTATGCGAGATTTCACTTTAGTCCCTCATATAAGTTTTGTATCATTTAATGCTTTGGAATAAATAAAAAGAAATAATGTTGTCAATATTGTTAAAAATATAAATATGTTTTAAATTAATTAATATTCTAATTCTTGAATTATACTTTCTTTAATATTTAAAACTTAAAAACATGATGAAATAATTAATTTTAAAAATTTTGATGAATTATTAAAGCTGTTTCATCTAAATTATTTTAATTTCAGTTTTAGTTTATATGTATAAAATTACTTCGTATAATTTAGGTGATAGTTGAATTATGTTAATAAAGGAAAAAAAAAGTAAGAAAAAATCATTTTAAATAAACATAAAGAAAAGCAAAAAAAAAAAAAGGACTGATATAACTTTAATAGATAATTATGGGTCTCATATATTTTGTAAAAATTTACTTTTGCATGAAAATAAAATATAATAAAAAGATCGAAAAATACCGATAGTGTTAAGGAATTTTTGTATTTAAATTTTTTTACAAGTATTTTTAAAAAAAAATCACTGGTGTTGATAGGCATCATTATATTTTTCGTTGTTTCGATAATATTTTTATATTGATTAATGGCTAAACTAGATAAATAGACACAAACTTGGAATTAGGGACTAAAATGACAAGTATAAAAAACTTTAAGGGGTTAATTTATATTTTCTTATAGTGTTTAGGGGTAAAAATATCTTTCTTGATTTTTTAATAGTCAAATTGCTAATGTGCACTCACGAAAATGGGCAAGGTGAGAAAAAATAATTTTAGAAGGTAGCGCAAAACAACCTAATCTTTAAGGGTATTTACCATATTTAACCCTTATTTCAGTTGTTAAAAAGGGTTAAGAGTGTAAAAAAGGCTAAAAAGGAATTGCAAACATCATTTGGCTTTCCTGGTTAAGCTACATGCTAATGCTGTTCAATATTCTAAATCTTGAAGCAGTTATCTTTTCGTAAGATACAAAAGACTTTTCCAGATTTTGTAAAAGAATCCATATCCACTTTTGATTTGTTCAAATATATGGATTACATCATCTTTTGCTCAGTCTTTGTTTTTCTTTGCCCCATTGGTGCTTTTCAGAAACAATTACTGTGTTCAGTTTTCTATCTTTAAACGAAATTGCAAAAATATCATTTAAAAGAAGTAATTATCCCCAACTTATTTTATTCAACCTGAACAAGGATTCGGGCATTTCTTATGCTTTATGAGAGGATTCAACAGCCATGCATCCAAGCTACATCTATGCCTTTCAAATAAATAAAAGAAGAAGATTTGACAACAAAGAGCAGTTTAGATATTAAATCTTCTTTTATAATTTATTAGTCATGGATTTGAATTACTGGAGCACAGTTGGGTTTTTTTTTTTTTTTTTTAAACATATAAAAAAAAGTCTAGACATAAATATCTCATTATACTTTATTGAAAGTTTTGCAAATTTTTCGAATTTAGTAGATATCCATGGGTTTGAATCACTAGATAAGAGGTAGTTTTTTTTTTTTTTTAACATACAAAAAAAAAAATCTAGACATAAATATCTCATTATACTTTAGAAAGTTTTGCAAGTTTTTCAAATTTATCTGTTTGTCACATCAATTTAATAGATAGTACAAGGGTAATTTGTAGATTATCTATTTATTTATTATCTCTAGACTAATCCAATCATAAATCTCAAAAAAATACCCTGAATTTTTCACAATGATTAGAAAGTGCGTACAGGTAGACTTTGTAAAGATAACTAGTTGGTATGGAGTTTCTAAAGAGAATTTTGTTTGAGCAATAAAGTATCCAAAGCATGTGTAAGTATTTAAAGGAGGAAAAAACTTACATAAATCTGATTTTTGATCTCATCTGTAGACCATGCAGTCAAGATTATCTTATAAAATCTTGCTTACATCAACTTATGTCATAAATTTCATAACATTAAATCCATCTCACCACAAGATCTACAAGTGAGATCAAAAACCAGATCTACCTAACTCTTTCCCCTTTAAAGGAATATCCCATACAATATGCTAAGTACAGCTGCTAAGCTCTCTTCTAAGGTCTAACACTTCGTTGATGATATTACATGTTTTCTAATAAATTTAGAGATAATTTCATATACCTCCTTGATGTTTACGCTAAATCACTTGACACCTGCGAATTTTAAAAAAATATTGTTTTGTGTCAATGTCCTCGACAGTCCGCCAAAATTATTTAAGAAGGACAAGCTATTTTATTCTAATATTACCCCTAGTAACAAAAGTTACTTTATTAAAATAGTTAGAAAAAAAAAATTGGGATAAAGTGAAAGTATTAACAACTAAAATTGGTTAACTTATTAAAAAATTAATAACATTGATTAATTTTATTTGAGGGGTGACAAACTCATAAATAAATAAAAAATAATAATAAATTACACGGAACCCCCTTGTGGTTTGGCTAACTTACTTATTATCCCTTGTGCCAAGGTAATGAATTATCCATTCAACCCCCTATGGTTTGGATTAAAATAAAACCATTAGTCTTTCCATCCAATATAACGGTCAAAAGTTTAAAAAGTTCCGTTTGAAGGGTATGATTGACTTTTAATATTTTTTAAAAACTTTTTAATAAAAAATGATATTGAAATTAAAATTTCAATAATAATAAGTTAAAAAATAAATATTAGGAGACAATCATACCCTTAAATTGAAATTTTTTTAATCTTTGATCGTTAGATTGGATAAAATGACTAACAATTTCATTTTAGTCCAAATCATATGGGATTAAATATATATTTCAATATCATAGGAGGATAATATGTAGGCTGGTCAAGTCATAGGAAAATTCCGTGTAATTTACCCAAAAAAAAAAATTAAGATGTACTTTTTGTTATATTACTCCTGTCACCCTCTAGACAAAAACATATGTGTGTGTTAACGTGCTTTTATGTATCAGTTTGAACAAGAAAAGAATAAAACATGCCCTCCCTCTTTACTATATATATATTACTTCTAGTATATTACTTCTGTCACCCTCTTGAGAAAAACATGTGGCGTATTAACGTGCTTTTATGTATTAGTTTGAACAAGAAAAGAATAAAATATACTCTCTCTATATATATAATAAAATAAATGTGATTGTTATTTTGTTTGGAAAATTATAAATTCGTAAACTGAATAAAAAATAATTTTTTTTTTGAATTTTAATATATTGGAGTACTAAGTTAAGTAATAAGTACTTATTTGGATTAAGAAGTAATAACTTAGAATAGTAAATAATAACTTGGCAAAATAAATAATAACTTGGAATAATATGGAATAATAAAGTAATAATTTTGAATAGTAAATAGTAACTTGGAATAATAAGTGGTAATTTGAAATAATAAATAATAATTTAAAATAATAAATAACAAGTATTAACTTGGAGTCGAGAGCAGAGCCAAGACCCCATAGTTAGTAGGGGCAAAGTTTTTTAATACATAGTGAGGGCAAAAATTGTGTTAATAGGACAATAAATAAAAATAAAATTATATAAGTTCGATAACATAAAATTTATTAAATTTAGGGTAAAGCAAAGATATAATAAATATTCAATAATGGTAATTATGCATGATAAATATTTTTCATGTTGAATTAGCATCTTTTATGTACAAAATATTTAGAATTTTTTGTTGTAAATGGGCAATTAAACACATTTTAACTCTTTAGGGGGCAATGCATGCAAAAGACCAATTTTAAAAAAATTAATAGGAGAAATTTTAATACAATTTTAAAAAAATTAAAATTCACTAGGCTATTTTATAACTTTTTTCGAAGTAGAGAGGGAGTGGAAGCAATTGCTCACCCTCAGGGCTACACCCCTGCTTGGAGTAATAAGTAGTAATGTGACATTATGCGTAATAAACTAAATAAGTAATAAGTAACAATTTGGAGTAATAAGTAATAATTTGATGTAATAAGAAATAATGTGGAATAATTAGTAATTATTTAGATTAATAAATAATATTTAGAATAAAAAGTAATAACTTAGAGTAACAAGTAATAAATAATAATTTGAAATAATAAGTAACATGAATCACATTCAACTTAGGTAGGGCAATTGCCCCCTCAACTTTGGATAATTCTTAAATAAGTACGGAGAAATTTTAAAAATTTTAATTTTATCCTATAATTGTACTTTCTAAATTTGTCAATTGTTTCTTTTTCTTTACTTTGATCTAAAAAAATCGTAAATCATACAATTATAAATGATGGCAAATTCAAAATTAAAAATAAGTGGCACTTGTATATATAAAAATTTCAAAGACTATTGAAGTTTAATACATAAAATTAACTTAAAATTTTCATTTTAAGTACATATTGTGTTAAAATTGAGTTGTGTGGTTTCCTCAGTTATATAATCACCTAAATATACTATTATGTTTTTTATTTTGTAAAAGATCAGAACAACCATTATCAGATTCCAATGTTGCATATAAAATTATTTACTATATAAAAAGTTAATTATACTTTAACGATAACAACTTAAACACCCATTGAAGTCGTTGTTTGCCTAACATTAAGGTTCTAGCTACTCCTCTGATGAGTAATAACTTGGAATTATTTCAAAATTATAAGTAATAATTTGGAATAATAAGTTAGTAATTTGGAATTAACTTAGAATGTGATAACTTCGACTAATAAGTAATTAATTGGACTAATAAGTAATAAATTTGAGTAATAAGTAGAAACTTAGAGAAATAAGTACTAGTAAAAAACAATGTGATTCAATTATCCTAATCAAAAGGGACCAGCCTAAAACGCCCCGTAGTGGGTTTGGCTGGCCTAGGTTTTTTCCCTTTTCCAACCCGGCTTGCTACAGTACTGGAGACCGCAGTCCCCGCCCATGAATACTGCCGATCTGGCACACTTTAGCCCAACTCAGCCCGATACAGCCCACTTGCTATGTTACATTTGAAGACAATTAAATGTCCCTTGGATCACAGAATCTCTTAAGCTTTCTCAATTTGGTAGATCAGCAGGCATACATTTTTTGACACAGATTACTATCCTTGAAGAGGGAAATTGCAAACTTTTCTCCACGCGAGACATGCAGCATGTTAAAGCAAATTTGGAAGGCAAGGAATGAAGTTCAGTTCCAAGATAAAGAATTATGTGGAGCATAGATAAATCAACAAGCGCTTGATGAATGGAATGAATGTGATTTTGCTCAAAAGAATGAAACACCAGAGAGCAATTATGAATCAAGGGTGAACAGAAGGAGGACCAGATGATAATGTAATTAAGTTGAATATAGGTGTTTTTAGAAATTCATATAATGGAAGATCTGGATATGGCGTTGTGGCAAGGGACTGGTTAAGGGATATCTTGAAAGTCTGGGCCATCTCTGAAAGAAACAAGCACAACATCATTGAAGATATTGCTGAAACAATCAGGTTCCCATCATGATAGCAACAACTGAAGGATAGCAGAATATTCAAGAGGAGAATGACTGCAAAAAATGCATTATCTCGTAACCAGGACAATCAACCATGTGCAAAGTGGTAGCTACCTTGCTTGAGGATTCATTAGCATTAGCCTCGTTGTTTCTTAGTTACTCTTTAAGTATAGATAAAAGTTGTAAAAAATTTGAGGCAAGTTATTGAATGGAAGGATTTCTTCCCTATTTGGCTTGCTATTGTAGCCAAGATTGATAGAAGATAGGGGCTACATGTAACTTGTAATTTTACTATTTTACATATTAATACAATTGTAACGTTTTTTTTTGGGGGGAGGGAGGAAGGACATGAAGCATGTGCTATATGTTGACAATTCCAACCGTGAATTGTTTGATGCAATTGCACCTTACAAATACTTAGAATCCTCGATTTAGATTGTGTCAAGAGTGAATTATAGGGTCGAGAGGCTGTTTGGGCTGCAACGGCAAATTCTTACTACGTACGAATGTTCCTACCCAAAATTGTTAGTATAACCTTTATCAATTAACTCTTGTATGCTGTTGGCTGAAGCCCGATAATTACATTTGATTACGACAACCCTTTTCTACTGAGAGTCTAATACCAGTTGCAACTATGATAAATTGTGAATAATAAAATTAAAAATAAAAGATAAATTGTGAATAATATGATGATGAGTAATCTAAAAAAAAAAATCATTGAAAACCTACTAATGGTATTCATACGTGAGATAATAAATGCAAATAGTTTGTAACTCAAAATTTTTGTTTATTCGACTCGATAAAAATTTGATTTACTTTCTTCGGAGTATGCTTAATCCAATAACTTTCGAGTCGTGTTATTGTTGAATACAAATTTTGGTGTGTTCAATTATTTGATTTATTCATTCATTTTTTGCGCCAACAAATGGGGAAGGAGGAAAAATGATACCCAGGAAAATGATCAGCTGACAGATCTTGAACATGGAGATGCAGTGCAAGTAATCAAAATTTCAAAAGTACCACATTCCAAATATACTACTCATGTTCTGGATCATGATGCGTTACTCAGAGCAATGAGCTAATTATCAAGCTAGATAACTAAACTTGGAATTTGAATCCTCTGAAAAATTAAAGAATCCTGCAATCTTTTTGTGTGGCTTTGCTATTGCACTCCATACCGTAGACAATATTGTATTGGATGAACGAATTTGTATGTACTCCATACCATTGACAATATTGTATTGGATAAACGAATTTGTATACAGATGCTGATATACGATTATTGGAGACTAGAATATCACTAAAAGTAAGTAATAATTGGATTGAATGTACATTTCCTATAAATTTTCAAGAAAATTAATTGCTTCGTTCGACATTAATCTTTTATATTCATAAGCACTCTGAATACCAACCTTTCTGAACTTGGACGAATCTTTCTATTGCATTAATTTGTATTCGATTTACTTTTACAACATGATGGAAGTTAAACAATTTTTTTTTTTTTTCAACCTATTAAGATGAATCAGCAGGGCATTTACATGGAGGTACCATCCTCAGTATACATCAGAACATTCTATTAACTTTATATCAGCTATATCTATACAAGATTGAATTAACTCTCACATTAGCATTAAAACATCTCACGGAAATTCCCCATTCAACTGCTAAGATCTAGTTTTCCTTTAGCCATAATGTCTCCTTTCCGTTAACATGTAAGGTTAGTCATATCTTTGTAAGAACACCAATGGACTTCACTTGTCTTGTTTGGCTCTACGTGCTTATTGAATTCGAGCTTATTCTTTTGTGTCCCAGTGTTGGCTTCGGATGTTGTACCAAAGTAACGTAGAAACATCCAGCACATAGAATTATACAAACCAAAACCAAGAACTGAAGAAGTTCAAAATCCTACCCTGATGAAATGAACTATGAACGAAAATATATTCTGGAGTACAAAATAACAAGAAGATCCTACATAAGCTGTAATTGTTGGAAGAAAAGAAATCTACAACAAACTATAAATGGAAAAGTTTCTTGTTGAGCTACCAACCACTGAACCATTTACGACGTAAAGGCACAAATCCTGTTCAATTTGGCAATTGCAGTATATGCATGGTGAGAGTGTCTGTTTGCACTAATTAAATCCAAAACCTATGAAACAAAGGAAGAAAAAGTTTTTATTATCTTCAAACCAAGACAAGACAATATACCAAAAGAATAAAATACCAGCAGAAAACAACTAACATCAGTCAATTGACACCTTGAATGCATTAAGACATCTAATCCCCTGCTTATGTTATAGGGATGTGTTTTAACTGCATAAACAGAAACTCAAAGATAGAGGCTATAGATTTTAAACTCGAACTTGGTAAAAGGATGCATTAAGACATCTAATCCCCAGCTTATATTATAGGGATGCGTTTTAACTGCATATACAGAAACTCAAAGAAAGAGGCTATAGATTTTAAACTTAAACTTGGTAAAAGGACAACAAGAGCAAAAGGAGCCAAACAAACCACCAGAAAAAAGATTAATCTCTGAGTGCTAGACTCAGCTGCCTGTATATGAGTTTCTTGATCAATGTTTGAGTTGAATAATTTGTGTGGAGTGCAACTGAGCATTGTGGAGTCTATCATGAAAAATCTCAACAAGGATAGTTTCAGAAAGAAATCTAAAGCCTTAAACACCTCCGGAGTCAAATAAATCAATGGTAAATACTTGAAACTATACATAGCATCAGGAACAGATGGAACATGGTACACACAACATCACTTTCCTACCGGTAAAATCTAATTAAGAAAATTAGAATGCCTAAACTTAGCTCAAAATAGGGGTTGGAAAGAAACAAAGCCCATTAAATGGGACAGGTACTATAATCTTCTTCATATTCTGAATAAGTTCTGTATACAGATCATTATCATGCTTACTAAGTCATGCTTAGCAAAATACTTAATGAAAAAAGAATTCATAAAGCTGTAAAAATCCATATCTCTATATTTTCATGGAAAGTAGTATTACAAACCTTAAACAATGAAACTTTTTAACAAAGAAGACATTGTTTCAAACCAAATGAATCACACTGCACTAGTAGCCGTATATCATCTAAAACCATGAACTTATCAGATGTTTGTAATTATCTCTAGCCACAACTGTCCAAAGAGCAATAAAACTTATCAGATTCTTGAACAGTTTAGAAACTAAGCTAAACCAAACAAAAACTCTTTCTTAATCAATCAAACTAATCTCAGTTCACATAGTTTATAGACCAGCAATGATTACACATTAATGGTAATGCATAGATGTGGATGACTGTGTGAATGAATATAAATGATCAGAAATAAACAGGTAATTCCTTTTTATAATAATATATTTGTAACTGATAAGGATTGATCTATGAAAACAAAAACTCACTTGATTCATCCTATGGATCCTTATCCACTGAATGCAACTTAACATTCCTCCCTTTGCTTGAAGAATGATCTTCATACTTGGGCCTCCAAAAAACAGATCTAAACCCTTCTCTTTTGGTGTGGCTTTCAATGTTAGTTCCCTTAGATGTCCCTGTCATTAACTAAAATCTCCAGTGACTGAAATCTGATGACTTCCTTGTTGTCTGAGCTTTAAGCTTTATATCTGGTTGACAACTAACAGTTATGCCTTGCTCCAAAACTTGGGACAAGCAACATGCGTGAATAAGCAGCAATAGCTAGTAATTTGTAACTATTACATCTTCAATCTGAAGTTAGGAAAGTCACCCGAAAGAAAACAGCCTCTCCATGACCACACTGAGCACAATGCATCAGTGTGGTGTGTGGAAGGGTTGATCAGCAGCTGCATCCTACAAGACCTGGTTTATTATCCAACACTATGATGTATTTCATTTTTACAAATGTAATCAGCAAGCTCCTATATAGAGCAGAAAGGATTTTTAAAAGAAAAACCACGGTGCTGGACCTAACTAACTTTCAACTGGAAAAATTCAATTTTGAACCCTAATTGAGACAGCAAACAAACACATATAAATTAAAAGCTCTCATAATTTATTAGATAAATAGAAAATGGGGGAAGTTGTAAAGGACACTTACCAGGATGTTGAAATCATTGGGGAGAGGGAAATCTTGAGAGTTGTCGTCGGAGAGGATGTTGAGGTTATTTTCCTTGTTGTTTCTTACTGTGAAACAAAGACTGATGGTCAGGTCGAGCATTCACCAGATTGCGAAGAATATAATTGTGGTCTTGGCCAAAAAGAACAGCGTTGAACGATCTCTAGAGGTGGTGGAAGTGGCGAAGAAACTAAGACAACTATGTAAATTCAAGCCATAGCATTCAGATCCTTTTTTTTTTTTCAAAATAAACAAGAAAATTCATTCACATACTGATTGTTTTGATCGCCTTCACATTCATTATACAAAAGAGCCTTTAGACCCTTCAGATCCTTTAACAATAGCACTCAACAAAATTAAGAAATATATGACACCTGACTGCTTATTCAAATGATTGACAACTCTGAACTACTTTACAATCAATCTGTTCTAACTTCATTATTTTTCTCATAACAGATGCACACAGTTATAGCACTGTCAAAATGAGAAGCAGAATTATTTCTCAAGGCTTCCTAGTTATCATGCTCAACATTGTACAATAAGCTTATCAAATAAAAAATGCTTTTCCGAAAGCAAAGCAAGTATGGAAATATGGATCACTTATTCCTTATGGCATTAGCTTCATTAACATTATCTTCACTTGGACCAAAAAAAATAATAATTATCAATATCAAGAAATATGTATGGAAAAAATATTTGTTTAAAAGACAAAATTGATCATGCAATGGAGATACTTAAAAATTGATAGAGTTTACATTATCGATGTGGTACTACAAAGTACCTGTTTCCATGGGAAACTTTTGCAGGAAGTAAAAGCAATAGTTACAGCAGCATTTAATTGTGCACCAGAGATGTGGCCAACTTAGTATACTACCACCATAACTGCTAGTCCCCACATGACCGATATTCCCAGATATGTAATTGCATTGTTCTTGACTTGTGTTAATAACCACTGATCCACAACCAGCTAACATCAAGAAATATGTACTTGCCATCGCTATCAACTGTTAAAAAAAAAAAAAGAGTAAAAATGTTCATAAATAGTGCTCAAAATCAATGCCTTCAATGATCTTTGAACAATACGAAATTGTTTTGTCTAGCTAAAAATGTTTTTTACGAAATTTACTAACATTAAGCATAATGTAATGGTCTTATTTGCAACTTTAATGGATAAGAATTGAAATAAGAAACCATAATTTTATCTTAATACAATTATTTTGGAGAAATAATTAAGAAGATTCTATTAACTATGCATCAGCTATCTATACAATATTGTAACTCTAGCATTAGCATCAAAACATCTCGTGGAAATTCCCAATTCAACTGCCAAGTACCAGTTTTCCTTCACCCTTGGAACAGCTCTCCAACTAGCACATACACTATAAACAGCCTCTGATTTCATCACTGAGTTTCAGTTATAATGTCTCCTTTCCGTTAACATAAAAGGTTAGTTATATCTTTGTAAGCACACCAATAGATTTCACTCTTGTTGTTAGACTATAACAAGCTTATTGTATTCGAGTTTATTCTTTTGTGTTCCCGTGTAGGCTTTGGATGTTGTACTGGTCATATCCGCTTGCAAAGTCAATTTAGTATGCTAAGCAAAAGTACTAAATAATTAAAATTGGTACTAAATCATTAAAAATTGGTACTAAACCACTGGATGACATGTAAGTGGTAAAGGAAAGGCAGGCTTCAAATAAATTTTGAGGAGCTGAATCCTGACTCGGCAAGCTAAAGCTTTTAAGATATCCCTAGCAGGTGAATCTGATAATTTCCTACCAATTTGGAGGGTTAATGTGATAAAATTTTCATTGAATTCATATCAACTTTATAATGTTTCGAGGGTCTTGATCAGGAACCAGAGACTTTGTGTTACAACAGTCTCTGTTTTATCTGATTGTTTTACGACTGAAAATTCAATTTTAGAACAAATGACCCGAGAATTCATGTGTTCTCAAGATCAACTAGTCAACATACAGAAAATAGGAGCGAGGAACGTGAGCGTTTTACTGTATTTCACCTTCAGCTAATATAAACAGGTAGGGGATCAGAAATCCTGCAATAAATTGATGATAAATACCAGATTAGATGTAAAACAGCTCCTCTCTAGTTACCATTTTAAGAAAAGGAATTCTTTTAATCTTTATAAACGAGAAAGTGGGGGAAAGGAGTTTATAAGATGAGGAACAAGGACCCGTGACCGCTGTTTTATGTTTGATTTTCATCAAAGAAAGGCGCTAAGTATTTCTCAAATCTGTGAACTTGTACGAATACACTGTTAGGAAACAGAAGATGGGTGCTTGAGTTTAACAGATTGTGAGACTAATAATCCTATAAACTGTAATATTAAATCCATGGTGTCGACTAAAAATTATCTCATCAAGAGAGTACACTGTCTAGTTCTGGAACCAGCCGTGAATCTTATGGATTGATTCTGATATGTTAATTAATCAAGCCTAATTGGCTAAGACATGGGTGACAGATTAATGTTTATCAAATATTTCACCCTTCTTTCTTATTTTTATTAGTATGTTCACATTCTATTGTTCTTTCTACATCTTTACACAACACTTTTTTTTTTTTCTTTTTGTATACTTGCAGGATCTCAATAATCTTGCAAAATGATACATACATTACTCCTAGAAGATGATCAACATTCAGTAAATCAGATGGAAGTTCTTCTGTAAAATGACATGCAGTCAAGTGAAAAAACTATTGCACATGGACAAGGCCAAATATTCACAGTCAATGACATGGCGAAACCCATACAGAAACACAATCTCAAACCAGCAAGAATTCTTCACATATGAACAGTTCCAAGTGCTGGAATTGTAAGCCAAACATATATGCAGCTCCAGATGGCCACTGGCAGAAATCAATTCAATTTTTTGATCAACAATAGTTGTTTGATATTCAAAACAAAATCATATTGACATAGCAGTGCACTTTCCCATCCAAAAACATCTTGGCAATCAGTGCAATGCCAAAAATTAATTTTTTCCCACAAAAAAAAGAGAGTGAATTTGATGATGCATCCTCCCAATATCAGATCCAGAAAAGCACATTACTGTTTGCTTTTACTCTCACTATCTTCACATTGAATTAAGCACAGAGCTTCACTCATCCAGCCATCTAATGAACTGAAATGATGTAGACCTAAACTGTGAGAAAAACTTACATTAACAAAACACTAAAGTCAAGATTAGCTCCGTATTTACCTTGGGGCACACTATCTGAGCATAATGGATGATTTATTTGTCTATGTAAATCAGCCACTAAGAACAGCAATATCTGAAGAATTGAGTCTTTTCCTTGATGAGTGGAATCATAGTGCTGCAATATCAATTGCTTTCAGACCATATTGTCTGTGAGCTTGAATTCACAATCAGTATCAGACCGAACAGCCAAAAATGTCATTAATAAGAAAATGAAAAATGTAAAAATAATTCCAATGGTCGTATATGAAAATGTATAAGCAAAAATGAAGGCACAGAAAATTGATATACCTCAAATGGCTCAAATGATTCTGTCAGGTATTTGTCAGGGAAATCATCCAAAACCCCAAACTTAAGTTATAGAGTCCATGAAAGACTTGATGCTATTCTTAATATCTTCTTTAGATTCCGAAAGCTTTTGTGGTTTGAAAAGCTTCCACATCCCAACTGGATGCCTGTTTTTAACTTCACAATTTCCTGCATATCTACCATATAGTTTCTCACACTCTGGATATGGTTTTACATAGAGATTGTAAAACCTCAACCGACTAGGCTTAATCAAGCCCCTCAAGCCTACTTCATCCCCAAGCCCACCACTTGATCTCAAATATTCTATCACATTGTATCGGGGGACAATTTTTTTCTCAAAGTTTACCCCTAAGTATTCCGGAACTTGAACCAAACAGAGAACATCAAATTTCATAGTATGCAGCAGAAACTCAATCTTCTTCTCAATGTCCACTATCTCATAAACAACTGCCCTCGGCTCTTTCCACAACACAGTGAAAGCATCCCTATATGTCAACCCATATTTCCTCAAGCAATCAACCCTCAATTTCAATTCATACCCGGCCCTAAAAGCTCCAATGCGAAAAATACTCTCCTTAAGAGTGATCTCTTTCGGAGCTCTACATTTCAAACTCCTCAGCATTTTCAAACACTGTGAAAGCTCACCGACTTCCATACCAAGAACTCGCGGGTCTCTTAGGACCTCTCTCCTAACCACATCCAAGCTAAAACCAAGATCCTCAAACTCATCAAACAATGGCTTCATCTTGTGGCCAACCTCAAATGCCATTAAAGATGGAAACAAACGAAAAATCCGATCAACACCATCTTTTTCAATCCCAGTATCCATCAAGAATCTTATTTTATCGTGAATTCTATCTTCATCCATCATGATCACCATAGGAAATGCCTCTAAAACATTAACCACAGTACTCTCACTAAACCCTAAACCTCTTAAGCACGATATACAACTCAAAACATCATCCGGGCCTATATCAAATCTCCTGGAAACCTCAAAAATATTCCGAATAGCTGAACATGTAAAACTAGAAAGTCCCATTTCAGAAAACTTGGTTTCCCATTTTGTTAGAAAATCAAGGTCTAAAACACTGTGCTGTCTCAGACAACTATATACAACAGAAGCAAGAAATTCTTGCGAGGGTTTTAGAGTTAAGAGGATTTTGAATGATTTTTCGACATGGGATGGGTTCAAATTGAGTAAAACTTGGTTATTTTTTAGGAAATTGGGGAATTGAGAAGGTGAAAAACCATACCTGCGAAAGAAAGATGAGAGGGAAATTAGATTTCTATCAGGGAATATTTGTGGGTTTGGGATTGGGGCTTTTTTTGGGCTTGTGGAGAATCGTTTGCAGAGTTGTGGAATTGGGAATTCTTGGGTGATTCTGTTGATTGAATTGAATGGAATGTGAAATTTGAGTCTTCCTAGAACCCTAATTGCCATAACTGGAGGATCAACTGGTGGTGAAACTAGTACTTCAGTACTTGCTCCCGTGGCTATTAAACCCGATCCGGTGAGCTATTCGGCGAGAGATGAATTAATGAATTATTAGTTTAATAATTTTATTAGTTTAATTGAAATATTTTTTATTAATATATAATAATAGTAAATTTGAAATAATAAATAAAAGACATATGATAAAAATATTGATAAAAATACTATATCAAACTTTTAATTATTATAAATGAATTATAAAATATTTAATTTCTTTTAAAACTATAATGAAAAAATATTCAAATAATTATTTTTAAATTCTTATATGCATATGTGTTTCTAAAAGTAATTATAATAAAATATATAAAATGTATATCTAACACATAAGAACTTATTTTTTCCATACTTTTATTTTGTAATGATTGTATAGTTAATAATAATAATAAATATTTAGGAAAAAAATTTATAATGGTAATGATTACATTTTTGTCAGAAAATATAATAATAATAAATGATTTTGGCAATTTATTTCTAAAAACAACATAAATGAATTTTGAAAATGAAATAATTTTAAAATTTATGTTTATAAAAGTAGAGGGAGAATGATTACAGTGAAAAAATATAATATTAAAAATATTAAAAAAGACACACAACAAGTGGATGGCTAGATCGTATTGTAATATGTTGCTAGGCCTTGCCATTGTCCCAGGTTCGAATTCTTTGAATTCTTAGAGTATGCAATCAAATTTTTGCCAAGGGTAGGTTGCTCAGGCAGTTCAATCGGATGGGTTGTCGGTTTATCCGATTGAACCGCCGAGTCATGAAAAAATCCACAGATTGCTTCCTTATTAGGTTAAATGTGCAGCCTAACCCGATTCCATAGCTGGTTCATCAAATCGATCGGTTCGACCGTCGAGTCAGGTTTAATAACTATACTTTCTCCTATCTTAAAGTAGGTTGCTCAGGGAATTCAATCGGATGGGTTGTCGGTTTATCCAATTGAACCGCCGAGTCATGAAAAAAATCCACAGATTGCTTCCTTATCCCGTTAAATGTGCAGCCTAGCCCGATTCCATAGCCGATTCATCAAATCGATCGGTTCGATCGTCAGGTCAAGTTTAATAACTATACTTTCTCCTATCTTCTTTCCACTACCCCACGTTGTAGAAGTTCACACAATATATAAAGCTAGAGCTATATGCAATCAATTTTTTAGCACAAGCAGGTTGCTCAGGCGGTTCAACTAGACGGGTTGCCAGGTTTTTCCGATTGAACCGCCGAGTCATGGAAAAATCCATGGATTGCTTCCTTACCCAGTTAGATATGCAGCCCAGCCCGATTCCATTGCTGGTTCATTGAATCGACCGATTCGACCATTGGGTCGGGTTTAATAACTATGCTTGCTCCTATCTTCTTTCCACTACCCCAAGTTGTAGAAGTTCACACAATATATAAAGTCTAAAGCTGAGAATCCTTTGTTATTGGTGTTTGTTACTTTATAAATTATCTATTATATCCTTATATTAAAAGTTAAAATCTGTAACTATATTGAAATACAGTGCATAAAATTTGTAATTACATTGAAATACAGTGCATTTATACAATGTGACAAATATAAAGTAACAAATAAAAGCTATCACTAGATCTGGAAAAGAAAGAAAAAAGAAATTCGACCAAAGACCTAAAATCAGGAGGTCGTGATTTCACACATAAGATCTTGGCATGTGAACTGATTTTGAAAAGTAACTTTGAAATATGATTTTGTAAAATATTTTTCATTTGAATAACTACAGTTAACCCCCCACTATCAATAACTTGCACATCAGTTCTTTTTATTTTTTTCTTACTAATTTTTTAAAAGCACACACATATAGGTGTGTTCCTCACACACTAGTTAGTGGTTAATAACACTTTGTCCCCTTAGTGGGTAAGTACATTTTACCTCCTTAAACTAAAAAATTATGCACTTTTTCCCCCATTCACATTAATCATAATTTAAAATTTTAAAACATAATGAAAATCTAGTTAAATAACTTAAATACCCTTGATATTATATTTTTTTATTTTTCATGTATTTAATTTTATTGTTCGATAGTTATAAAAGAATTAGGAAAAAGTATAATATAATAACAAATTGATATCTTTGACTTTAGGAAGTGAAAATGTGTAAAAAATATTGAATTAAGTTATATCTGACATTGCAATTTGCATAAGTTAATGACAGCCAAATATTAAAAGTGTAAAATACTAAGAGATATCAAAAAAATCACAAAAATTTTGTATAAAAATATATTATCACACGATATCCTTAAAGAAAAATTTTTAATAGAAAATAAGACCATTTTAGATTTGTTCTAGTATTTCAGTTAAATATTCAAATTTGATATAACTATCAAATGAAATCCAAAAAATTTAAAAATTTTTCCATAAAATATATTGATATGGATTATATTGAAATATTATATAATAATTTATTTTTTTTAAAAACTTATCATCTTTTTAAAAAATTATCATATCACTATCAAAATTTAAATATATAAAAAATCAAAATTAGTTTTAAAAAATTATCATATCACTATCAAAATTTAAATATATAAAAAAATAAAAATATAGTACAAGGATATTTTAGTAATGTACCTGTCTCTTATCGTGATGGTTTTAAAATTATTAATGGATGAATAATGTCAATAGAGGGCAAAGGATATATTATTTTAGTTTAGGGGAAGCTATAATTACCCACCTAGTTCAAGGGCAAAGTTTTATTAACCCATAAAATTATCTTGAAGAGGGATATTAGTTTACATAATTTTCAAATTGCTAGTATTCATTTACCTTTATCCCACTTTTGGTACGCATGAATGGGTTATAATAGAAAGGTCAATCCGACTTATTCTTTTTCTTTCATGTTCGGTATAGGAAGTTTAAGATGGAAAGGTCATTCCACAAAGAAAACTCATTCTCACTATATCCTATAAAGCTATTCCTGAAAAAAAAAAAGTTGAGGAAAACCCTTCCAATTTCAATTTTAAAAGAGAAATGTATGGGATGTCAAATTTATCTAATTCTTTTCAGATTTTATTCAATTTTTTAGTTACATAGTTGTAATCTTATTGTTTTATAAATAAATAAAATATTATATAATTGTTAGATTATAATTTAATTATTTGAATGTAAAATAAATTTAATATGCATTTTTTTTAATTTTTATCATTAGCTTAGATTATTAAATTGTACAATATAATTATTTGAATGCATAACATAATTATTTATAATTTTTATCATTGAGATAAAGTAGTTAGATTGTACAATATAATGTTAAAAATTTACAAAATTATATTAAATTTTTATTTACATTCAAATAATTAAATTGTTTACATTAAAAATAGTTCATAAATAAAAAAATGAGAAAAGTTTTTTTATTTAAAATCCACTGTATTATAACATCTAAAAAAATTATACAAAATATGAAATAAAACACACATTCTATTTTGATTTAAATTACCAAATACTAAAGGAAGAATAAGTATTCCTGCCTATTCTGAGTGGAAACTTTTTCTGTCTGAAATGGTCTTTCCATTCCAACCCATTCTTATATACCAAACGTGGGGTTAGAGTTTGGTTCTATCTGCACTCAAGTAGATGTAGGAGGTTAAGCAGATCTAGGAGCTTCAACATTGTTAGACTGAGCCTCATTTAATTTCTTGTTTTGGTCCTAATGGCTCAACATGAAAAATTCTTGGTGGGTAAATTATATGGATCAAGATGTATGATACCTTGTGGTTCATATTTGTTCACATATTTTAACTTCTTTTAAAAATTTTAAAATTAAAATACTTTATCGATAAGTTAGAGTATGTGGACAAATATGGACCACATAGTGTATAGTGGAGTCATACACCTTGGTCCATATAAAAATTTTCCCATAGTTTAACTAAGAACCTATACCCAAGTCCTATCTCCTAAGGACTAGTGGCACGACCGCATAGAGGTAAGAGTTGAAATATTATAGAATAGCCAAGGAAACTCATAAAAATTTTAATTTTATCCTATAATTGTACTCCTTAAAATTTGTCAATTTTGTCTTTTTCTTTACATTGACATTTAAAAAATTGAATTCCTTATTTCATAGAATTAACAATGATGCCATATTCAAAATTAAGAATAAGTCTCACTTGAAAATATAAAAATCTCAAGGATTTTTGATATTTAATATATAAAGTGGACATATAATTTTCATTTCAAATTCATTTTTCGTAAGTATATATTATTTAAAAATTGAGCACTATGTTGTTTCTTAATTATAAAAATAGTCTATATTAGTACTATGCTTTTTTACCTCGTAAATATTAAGACAACTACCATCGGATCCTATAATTGCATATAAAATTATTTATAAAATAAGAAGATTACTTTTACTTAAACGATTACTAAATTACCCTTTAAAGTCATTGTCCCCTAAATGACAGAGTTTTAGCTCTACCCCTGCTCTTAATCTTTGTGACAACATCCAACTGTAGATGATATTAAGTTCATTAGTGTCATTTTCCAAGATGTGATGATTAATAATTGGTGGGAACTATTGGTAGGCATTGTTCCTTCTAGTGTGGCATAACATCGATAATAGAACATGAGTGAATATTTTGATTTCTGATATTAGTGTCCACATAAGGCATATTTTTATAACTACTTTCTGAAAGAACTGCTCCTTGGTCTAGTTGGTAGGAACGTTACTCTAGGAAGTCAATGTAGTTGATATATTACCCTAGAGAATGAATCTGTTGTCTTGCACATAGTTATCGAATACGTGGTACGACTATCAGAATATAGTACGTCAATATTTTATAAAAAAATACATATGTATGTACATCCGGTACATGGTATAATATACTGGTACACATGAATTGCTACATAATTTGTAGGGTTACCTAGTGAATTAGGTAACTCTATATGGTCTTGCATTTAGTCATCTTCAAAGATACATGTTTTGAGCATTAAAAGTTATGCAATTGCTTGATGTATCTGCTAGCATCAAGGATGGGACATAGATTTTCATGTATTGGTAGGGATTTAAGTGCATATCTACCGAATAAGTTTTCCAACTTTATTGGGCAGCTTGGCTACTTTTTCATCATTGTTATCTGGAAGGTGTAAGCATGAAGACATAATGTTGTTAGTTGAATAACGAATTATGTATTTGTATTTAAGAAGGTTTGGATATCTCTAGCTTAAAATATAGAAAAATTCTTTGCTAGTCATTCTACAACGCAAAAGCGACTACAACACCATTGGAGCATTTATAAAGTAGGGATACCCCCCTGTTGTTTAGATAGGCCACCTACTTTATGGATGGTCCAACAACTATACTAATCACTCCGCATTGACAAGGCAAATTAGCTTGCTATAAAAATATCTTCCAGTGACATATCAAATTAAATTTGATCTATCAATTGAAGATATTTTTGTAACAAGCTAATTTGCCACGTCAAAAATGTGTGAATATTTTTGTTTCTAATGCCTGTTGCCAAACATTTGTGTTTATTGTCAAATAGTTTGGTATGGAAAAAATAGTGATTGAAAGTTGTTCATTTTCTTTAGAAATGCAGTAATCCAATTGCAGACCTATAAAACATATATTTAACTAAATATCACATTCTTGGCAGAAAGAGAAGATATTAGAAGTCAAGATTATAAAAAGATGTTTGATGTATTTCTTCTAGTATCATACAGAATTTCATGTACTGGTAGGGATCCAAGGGCATATCTACCGAATAAGTTTCTTTTATTACCAACTTTATTTGGCAGTTGGCTACTTTTTCATCATTGTCATTTGGAAAGTATATGTTAGATGACATAAATTTTCTATTGAATGACGAATTATGTATTTGGATTTAAGATGGTTTGGATATCTCTAACTTAAAATTTAGGAAAATTCCTTGTTTGTCACTCTACAATGCAAAGTGACTACAACAACTATTGGAGCATTTATATAGTAAGGAACCCCCTGCTTTTTAGATACGATACTTGCTTTATGGATAATCTAATTGTTGTGCTTATTAGTTTGCATTAATGTGGCAAATTAGCTAGTTACAAAAATTTCTTCAAGTAACAGATCAAATTTTAGAATTGTTCTTGGCATAATCTAAAATTTGATATGTCACTTGAAGAGAATTCTATAACAAACCAATTTGTCATGTCAACTGAAGTTTCCCAAACCTTATTTTGATGATGACATTAGCACTAAACTCTGAAACAAGCTTTGCAGGTCTGTTACCTTTTCTACTGGAAATAGGTTGTATGTCGGACGTAGTACACTGTCCGAACTATGTCAATTTTCTCGGACGAACAAGAGTGTTCGATATAGATTCACTCGGAATGCATTTCACCATCCGAACAGAAAGGCAGAAAGCAAGTTTCTTAATGCTCCTCAACGGACGCATACAACTGTCCAAACAAAGCTTCCTTCGGATGTACACGACTGTTCGAAGCTCAGTCCGGATGATGAAACGGACTCATGCACGGCCGTTTGAACAATATCCTTCACTAACTGTACTAAGATCGGACACTGTGTCGGACGCATCATACTTATCTCGGACGTCCGAAACCTCAACGGCTAGTTTTTGTGCATTTATTATTTAGCCGTTTGGAAGTAGTACAACCACCATTTATTGCTTCTATAAATACCTGCTCTATTGTTCTATAAAAAGCATCTATTACATTGAATACAAGCCTTAGAAAATAGCAATTTTAGTGCAAATTGGTTATAATGCTATATTTTATTAGTGTGCAGCTTATAGTGTAATTCAATTCTACTTATACTTTTGAGTGGAGTGATAATCTTGTACAAAAGTGAGATTGTGAGTAAAATTCTTGGCTCAACTAAAAGAGTTTTAGTGTGAGCAAGAATTTTCCTACTTTGTAAAGATTATTGTCTCACCAAGTGTGTGAAGCATTCTAGTGGATTAATACTTCAAGCTTGTTAGCTTGGGAGTATTGGTTGTTTAATTTCCTCTCTTTCTATCTTCACAGTTTCATTGATTCTATCATCATTATGTTAATTGTTAGTTGAAAAAATCTCAATAAGTTAAATCTTTCTAAAAGTTTTCTTTTGAAACCTAATTCACCCCCCTCTTAGGTTGCTTTGGGACCAACAATTGGTATCAGAGCGTGGTCTCATTTTATTGATTAAATTGCTTTTGAGAAAAGAACTATTATGGAAACCAGCAATGCTCTATTTTTGTAGGGTCAATCCATTACAAGGCCTCCTATGTTCAATGGGGCAAATTTTATTAGTTAGAGAGATAGAATGAAAATATTTTGCAGATCTATTGATATTGACTTGTGGTATGTTGTAAATAAAGGTCACTTTGAAACTTTTATCATTGATGATCACACAAATAGAAGAAGAGAAAAGACAAGGGATGAGCTCACTCCACAAGACAACGCAAACTTGACTTTAAATGCAAAAGCCATGAATGTGCTATATAATGCCTTGGATGCTAATGAATCAACTCGTGTCAAGGGATGCATTTCCGCTAAAGAAATTTGGGATAAATTGAAGGAAATCCATGAAGAGAGCGACGATGTTCGTGAGCAAAAGAAATCTTTACTTGTTGCCAAGTATGAGTCTTTCAAGATGGAACCACATGAAAATATTGACAAAATGTATTGTAGGTTCAATGACATCATTAAGGATCTTCAAACCTTGGATAAGGAGTATTCTTTGGGTGAAAAGAATAAAAAATTCTTAAATGCTCTATCCAAAGAATGGGAGGCCAAAACAATTCGCTATAAAGGAAGCCAAGAATTTGAATTCTATGCCTAGCTTGAATCACTAATCAACTCTCTTACTTCTTATGAATTAAAGTTGAAGGCCAAAGTGGTGGATGATGAGGAAGCAAGACCAAAAAGGAGCATTGCATTAAAAACCTCTCAAGAAGAGGATAAAAATGGCTCCATCAATCTTGAAGATGAAGATCTTGATGAAGGAGATCTTGCACTCATCACCAAAGAATTTCTTAAACAAGTCTATCAACAAACTCTATGAGATGAGGTGAAGCTACCAATTCAAATAATTTTAAAGGGAAGACTAAACTAGAAATGAAGAAGCAAAATGAAAAGTGCTTTGAATGCGGTCAATTCGGACACTTTGCAAATGAGTGTTCTTCCAAGAAAAAGAAGGAAGGAAGAAAGCCTCGGTTCAACAATTTTCAAATCACATGGTATGATTGCAACTCCGAAAGAGAAGTTGAAGAAGAAATGGAGTCGGCACAAATGGCTTTTATGGCCATTGAAGATGATGAGGTAAATTCTAACTATGACTCCGAATGATGAAAATGATCTTGAAGCTTTCATTTTAAATTTGCATGATAGTTTAAAGAAATCATATGCTAGAAATAAGGAGTTAGTGAAGAAATCAAAATCTCTATTGAATGCTAACTCTAAACTTGTGAATGAAAATAATAGGTTATCACAAGAAAATAGTGATTTGAAGAAAAGAATGCATGTGAGATCAAAGGTCAAGGAAGAACAAGCCTCCTTAAAGAAAAGATTGGATGATTTGAATGTTATCTTGACTAGAAAAAGAGAAAATGTTGTTGATTTGAAAAGAAATAGAAATGTATTAATCAACAAAAATTTTATCATGTTTAGAAGGGATGACTTATGTTTGTAAAATCGAAATCCTCTTTATATGGAAATAAAAATATTATTTGTAAATATTGCCAACAACATGGACATGTCAAGAATATGTGTTATGTCAAGAAAAATGAGAAATTTGGAATGAAAGCCGTATGGATTAATAGCAATTTCACTAACTCTAATGGAACCTAAGAAAATATGGGTACCAAAAGTTATCAATTGATCTATTGTGTAGGTACTTAACATCACCAACAATGCTAAGTGGTTCATAGATAGTGAATGCTCAAGGCACATGACGGGTGATGCTTCTCTCTTCACAAACCTCAAATCCAAAAATAGTGGAAAAGTAACATTTAGGGATAACAATAAATCAAAATCAATCGGCATTGGTGATGTAGGCAAAAATGGTGAAACCTTGATAAAGAATGTGCTTCTTGTTGATAATTTGAACTACAATTTATTGAGTGTAAGTCAACTTTGTGATAAAAATTTATATGTGTTATTTTTCAAGCATGAATGTCTTATTCTTGATAAAAATTATGTTGTTTTATTTAAGGGTGCTAGGCACAATGATGTTTATGTGATTCACCTCGACAAAATTAGTAATAGCAATGTAAATTGTCTTACCGCCTCCATAGATGATCATCGGCTTTGGCATAGAAGACTTTGTCATTTTAATATGGATTTGTTTAATTGAAAAACTTGCTAAGAAGGAATTAGTAAGAGGTTTGCCAAAACTAAAGTTTTTGAGAAATAAAATTTGTGATGCATGCCAATTTGGTAAGCAAGTTAAAGTTTTCTTTAAACCAAAGAATTTTGTGTCCACTTATAAACCTTTAGAATTGTTGCACTTGGACTTGTTTGGACCAACTCAACATGCTAGTCTTGGTGGTTGTAAATATGCCTTTGTAATTGTGGATGACTATTCTAGGTATACTTGGGTATTATTCCTTGTTCACAAAAATGAAACTTTTGAAAAATTTGTAAAATTATTTTCCAAAATTCAAAATTTATTAAATTTAAAGATCATTCGATTAAGAAGTGACAATGGTGCCGAATTTAAATTTGGAGGCTTTCTCGAATTTTGTGATCACAACGGTATTTCACATGAATTTTTGGTTGTTAGAGTCCCTCAACAAAATGGTGTTGTTGAAAGAAAAAATAGAACTCTTCAAGAAATTGCTAGAACTATGGTTTCAAATTAGTGACATGTGATTTTCCACAATATTTTAGGGCCGAAGCCGTTAACACGGCTTGTTATGTCATGAATCGAGTTTTATTGAGATCCATTTTAAACAAAACTTCTTATGAACTCCTATTTTGTAAAAAACCCGTTATGAACTATTTTAAAGTTTTTGGTTGCAAATGTTTTGTTTTAAAGATCAAAGAAAATCTTGGTAAATTTGACAAAAAATTATGAAGGAATTTTTTTAGGGTATTCTAGTGATAAGAAAGCATACCGAGTATACAATAGAAGAACTCTTATATTGAAGAAGTTGTACATGTTACATTTGATGAAACTAATGATGTTATCTCAAAGAATATAATATGAAGATGAAGATGTAGGTATTCAAAATGAGTTTGAGAAGCTCACTATCCATGAAGATCATCAAGAGATCACATCAAGCAATGATGCCAACAACCATCAAGTAGATGATGAAGAAGAAAAGAACGAGGATTTCCAAAAGATCTTCCAAAAGCTTGGAGATTCAAAGATGTGTCTTTAGTCACCCTCAAGATTTGATCATAGGTGATCTATTCGATGGGGTAACTACTCGTCCTCTTAAACCTTTGAATAGTAATTGTGCATTACTTTCTCACATTCAACCTAAACATGTAGATGTTGCTTTAAATGATGAATTTTGGGTCATTTCCATGCAAGATGAACTTAGTCAATTTGAGAAAAATAACGTATGGACCTTAGTTGAAAGACCATCATTTCATCCCGTAATTGGAACAAAATGGGTTTTTAGAAACAAATTAAATGATAAAGGTGAAATCATAAGGAACAAAGATAGACTTGTTGCAAAAGGTTATGCTCAAGAAGAAGGTATTGACTTTGATGAAATCTTTGCACCTGTTGCTAGAATAGAATCCATTCGCATGTTTCTCGCATATGCATGTTTTAATGATTTCAAATTATTTCAAATGGATGTCAAAAGTGCATTTTTAAATGGTTTTATTAATCAAGAAGTTTTCGTTGAACAATCTCCGGGCTTTGATAAATAAAAATTTTCCAAATCATGTTTTCAAACTCTCTAAAGCTTTATATGGTATGAAACAAGCTCCAAGAGCTTGGTATGAAAGACTAAGTGGTTTCTTGGTTGAAAATGGATTTAAAGAGGTGTCATTGACACCACTCTTTTTACCAAAACAAATTCCAATGGTTTGTTAATTATTCAAATTTATGTTGATGATATTATTTTTGGAGCAACTAATGAAAGCTTGTGCAAGTATTTCTCACATTTAATGCAAAAAGAGTTTGAGATGAGTATGATGGGAAAGTTATAAATTTTTCTTGGACTACAACATTCACCAAACAAAGGAAGGGACGTTTATTACACAAATCAAGTACACAAAGGAGCTACTCAAATGATTCGGAATGGAAGATTGTAGACAAGTTGGTACGCCTATGTGCACTTCAACTAAACTTGATAAAGATGAAGGAGGTAATAGTGTTGATGAAAAATGCTATAGAAGTATGATCGGAAGTCTACTTTACTTAATAAGAACTAGCAGACCAGATATTATGTTTGCTGTTTGTTTATGTGTTAGATTTCAATCTTACCCTAAAGAATCGCACTTGATGCCTGTAAAAAAGATTTTTAGATACTTAAAGGATACAATGAATTTTGGTCTGTAGTATTCAAAATCCTCTACATTTGATTTAATTAGTTATTCTGACGCTGACTTTGTTGGGTGTAAAATTGATAGTAAAAGAGACAGTGGTATGTGTCATTTCCTGGGTAATTGTCTTGTGTCTTGGTTTAGGAAAAAACAAAATTCTATTTCTCTTTTTACGGCTGAAGCCGAATACATTGATGTTGGAAATTGTTGTGCCCAACTTCTGTGGATGAAACATATTTTAAAAGATTTTGGTGTTGTCTTTGATTGTGTGCCTATAAGGTGTGACAACACTAGTGCAATTAATCTCACAAAAAATCCTGTAATGCACTCTAGAATCAAACACATTGATGTTAAACACTATTTTTGCAAGAGACCTTGTTTGCAAAAAGGAAATATGTGTTCTGTTGAATTTGTGACTACTTTAGTTCAACTGGCTGAAATTTTTACTAAACCCTTGGCCCTAGATCGTTTTGAATGTCTCAGAAATCGTTTGGGAATTTTAAAGTTCACATCAGCATAGTCTCTTAGTTTGGACGCACATGCTCGTCCGAATAGCATTCTCTCTCGGACGCTCTCAATCGTCCGAAAACCTTCTCCCTGCCTCGGATGCTTATGATCGTCCGAATTTTCCTCAATTTCTTCACTTTCCCACTAGAATTCTACCAGACGCTTCCCATCGTTCAAGAGAATATCGGACGCACTAACTCTTCATTTCAGCTGTTCACGTTAAGAATTAAAGTGATAGTAATCCTAAACGTTAAGGGAATAAAGTGATATTAAGCCTATTATAGTTATTTTTTGAGATGGGATATATATGATGTAAAAATATACTTGAAAAATATGTATGAGAAATGATCACAAGAGCAGGGCTTGAAAGAATTAAAATGACATATTAGATCAAAACTAAAAAAAATTTTGAACAAGTAAAACACTAAAATACACAAAATGCATAACCTGCAAAATGAGGGACCATTTATGCAAATTTCTCTAATAAGTAATAACATATAAGAAGAAATATGTTTGGAATAAGAAACATTATAGTAGTAGGAAAAAATTTTACATGGACCGATCCCTGATATAGGATTTGATTCATGGTATAGTGTCATGAATTTTTTAATTCATGTTGAGCCACATTACCCAACCTCACTTCATATCATCCAGTTAGATGTTGTGACACAACATGGACCAAGAGATTCATGACACCTATACCATAGATTGAATTCATATAAGAATTTTTCATAGTACTAGTATAATAAATCCAAAATCCATTCTCTAAAATTCTTATCAAAGTAATCATTTTGCAAAAAGTTAATAACACTTTGACCCCTAAATAAGGTAGGTAATTAAACTTTGCCCCCTGAACTAAAAAAGTTACACTTTATCCTATTCACATTATTCATCTTTTAAAAATTTTAAAGAAAGAGGATGTCAAGAAAATCTAGATAAATAACTGAAATACCTTTAGTATTATATTTTGATTTTTTATGTATTTAAATTTTGATTTGATGTGATGATTATTTAAAATAGGCAAAAATAAACTACCTAATATTTCAATATATTTCTTAGTCACTTTTTTTTTTAATTTTTGGATTTTATTTGATATTTTTCAAAAAATGTTTAACTATATTGATAGAACAATTCCCAAATGAATTTATTTTCTATTGAATTTTTTTCTTCAAAGTGTATTGCGTGACAATATAGTTTCTATAAATTTTTTTTTTTTGACGTCTCTTATTATTTTACACTTTTAATACTTTGCTTAACTTGTGCAAATTGCAATGTCAAGTACAATTTAATTCAATATTTTCTTATATTTTTACTCCCTAAAGTAAAAAAATATCAATTTGTTATTTTAGTTTATTTTTAATTATTTTATAACCATCGAACATCAAAATTAAATAGCTAAAAAATTAGAATATAATACTAAGCATTTTGATATTTCGGTCATTTTACTAGATTTTCTTGATGTTTTAAATTTTTTAAAGGATAAATAATGTAAACAGGGTAAAGTGTAATTTTTTTAGTTTAGCAGGCAAAGTATAATTACCCACCTAATTTAGGAGAAAGTGTTATTAACCTTTTGCAAATGTTACATAACGACCCTACCCCCACAGGGTTTGGATGAAAAAATAAAATCTCCGCTCCCTTATATTTTCTAGAACTTTTCTTTTTCGAAAAATACAAGAAGACTCGAATTTGAACCAATCTTTCAATTAGGATTAAATTTTATGAAAAACTATAAAATTTTATTTATATCGATTATATGTTATTTATTTTAAATAGTTTAATCCATACCATATAGAACTAGTAGAATATGAGATACGTTAAGGGTTAAATGCAGAAAACCTCTCTAAACTTATACTTTAATTGCACTTTACCTCACTCAACTTATTTAACAAGTACTTTATCCACTTATCCTTTGCTTCTTCATGTTTTGAGATAAGTCAAAATATCCATTAGTACTATTTTAACAATTTTGTCTTTTTTCTTCTTACCAATTTATTTATTTTCTCTCTCATATTTTTCCTTTTATCTTCTTACCCAATCTTTCTTTCTACCACTAAATTATTACACTACTAGTAATTTGCTAATTAAAAGTTTTAACTTTTTTACATGTTTATAAATAATTTATAGAATAAATAAGTTTTTTAATATAAACAACATATATTTTAATAATATAATATGAATTTTGTGAGTTTTACTAATGGTATAATTAATAAATAAACAAACTATAAAAAGATAAATAATTTGTAAAAAAATTAAAATATATATTCTATGTATGCAAACAATTTTTTTTTTGTGCCATATCATTCATATGTCATATTTTAGACAGAATTTACCGTAATTATAAAAATCTTTATATTAGGTAGTTATAATATTTTCTTACTATATTTTTCTGATATTACATCACAAATTAAACGTTATATATGTTTTTTCATTCTATAATTTTATTTTAGTATACCATAAATTTTTTAATTTCCTCTAACACAAAATTTTTATTTTTTATTTGTTAATTTTATTATTAATATTTAATCACAAACTTTATAATACAACAAGGTATATTTATTGTATTAAATCATGATTAATTTATAAATTAAATTGTTTAGACACATGTAAAAAGTTAAAACTTTAATTAATTACTTATTAAAAGTAATTTAATTGTTTAATAGTAGAAAAAGAGAATAGTGGAAAAAAAAAGAAAAAGAAAAAACAAGATAGATAAAATCGATAAAAGAGAAAAAGATGAAGAAAAAGAAAAATAATAATAATTAAAATAATAAAAATAATTTTGTCTCAAAAAATAAAAAAAATAATAAAATATTTATTAAATAAATTAAGAGGGGTACAATGTAATTGATGTATAAGTTCCTGAGGGTTTCTGCATTTAATCCATATATTAATAGGCCAACGTCCCACATCTACACACTTCACGCAATAGGTTTTATAATACACGCTTGACTTTAACTAAGTCCATATTATCGGGAATCAAAAAATCCAAAAAATTTGTTTTTCACTTTTTTGGGGGAAAAATCTAGGGTTTTAATTCCAGTCCCTCAATCTCAATTCACTTCATAATCGTCGTCAATTACTTGCGAATTTGGGTAAGATTTTCGGCTTCATCCTCCTCTCTCTTTCCGCTTATGTTGTTTCTGTATATATTCTTGGCTATACGGAGTTGTCTAACTGTATTATTCAGTGTATAATTTGGTAATTTTGGTTTTTTTTTTTGGATAAATTTGTGCTTTTTTCTTTTTTGTTTGATTTGATATAATTTGGAAGTATTTTTCGCAATTTGAATGCTTAAATTTGTTGTGCTTTTTTTTTTTTTTTGTTGGATTTTGTTATAATTTGGAAGTATTTTACGCAATTTGAATGCTTAAATGCAATGATAGAAGTTAAATTTCTGAAAGATTCTCTTTTTAGGATTTTTTATGGTCATTTATTTTTGTGCGTTTAAATGGGGTTGGCGAAAAGTTCAATTTTTCCTACTTTATTTAACTTGCAGCAATTTAGGCAATAATGATTACTAGTTTACTTTTTGTGTCCATTTCTATCGAACTCACTATAACGGTTTCAGTTATTGAATTTTCTGCTCTATGAAGGTTATATTTGTGTTTATTCATTTGTGTAGTACTACTGTATTAGGAACTTCTTGTCATTTGTAAAGAATGAGAATTAGCCTTTTGACATTTGTAGGAAAGCAGGTCTGTTGTCTCTTTCTTTGGTTGGTAAAAATAGGGAATCTGAGGTTCAACTCATCTTTCCTGTTTGGATTTAGACCAATGCCTTTCCATGAGGTGCTTTGTTGCATGCACACTTTTGTGTTTTTAACTTCCTATTTTGTGGTTCATGACTATGATTTTTTTTTTATTAAATGAAGTTTGAAATTCACTATAATAAATTTTGCATCTGCTTAACTCTTCCTGCTATTTATTTTTCAGAGGAGTGTGTTGGAGACTAAAATGTCGATTTGGTCTTGTGCCGTTTCCTACCTGTAAAGTATAGAGGGGCGTGCTGATTTACTACTTAAACTTTTTTGTCTATTTAAAATGTATGGTCGGGGAAATTATGCAGCTCCGGTGGGACATGGTCCTTATACATGTAATCCTCCGGTCCAACAGCGCCCCCCACCTCCCCCACCTCCATTCTCACAAAGCCCTCATTTGCCTTTACCAACTTTGATTCAGCAGGGTCCATCACCTGTTCCGGCTCAGGTTGGTCAGCTGGGGCGCCCTGTGTATCAGCATGCTCCCCCTGGGCCACCTCGACAAGGTCCGCCTAATCCAGTTTTGCCCGTTGGTATAAATGTTCAATCTTTCTTTACTCCTACGCCTCCTCCACCCCCACCTCAACCACTGCAAATGCATGAAAGCTCCCAGATGCGCCAACATCCGCAATGGACTCATGGTGCTCCTTTTGTTCCATCAACCAGACCCCCGGCTCCTAGGGTGTTACCACCACCTGCTTCACTAGGACAAACACTCTTTAGCAGTCAGGTTCATCAAGCACACAGCAGGTAGCATGCAGGCACAAACACAACCTAATCTACCACCTTCTAGTTTTTATACATCTCCTCCAGTTGGATCCTTCGAGCGTTCAAAACCTCAACTTTCTGATACTGCTTCTGTTGGCCCCCCACCACTGCCACCACCACCGCCACCACCACCTTTGCCTTCTCCTCCAGGAACCGCACCCCTTTCACCATCTCCACCACCTTCTACTTCTTTATCTACTTTTTCTAAGAGTCATATACCAATACCTATCCCAGCAGCTTCTGGGTCAGCTTATTATCCTGAAATTGGGTCAAGAGTCAATGAAAGCTCACACCTTGAAACATCAGCATCTGGTTCCCTTGGAGGAGTTTCAGCTCCCTATCTGGTTGGTGATGCTGTACCCAATGGAGACGGTGGTGCTAAGACGGGCTCTGCACAAGGGGAGAATTTAATCTCAGATCTTCCTCCACCTCCACCTAAGCCTGCAGATGATAGAACTGTCCGCAGTATTCAAGTTTCTAGATATGTCAGTTTATTGCTAAGAATGGTCCTGAATTTGAAAATATGACTCGTCGAAAAGAGTTTGAGAATCCAGAGTTCAAATTTTTGTTTGGTGGTGAGTCAGGAAGTGAAGCTGCAGTTGCTCATGAATATTTCCTATGGTCAAAAAGGAAACACCTTCTGGGATTTAGATCAGTTGGAAAACAGGGGAGTGATGATTTGTCATTGACACCATTAGCTGGCTCGTCATCACACCTAATTATTAAGAAAGATGTGGATGTCCCTAACTCACCTGCTGATTCTGATATGGACATGGAAGGTTAGTGCAACAAGTTTTGTTGACTTTAGATTCTATTCCATCTTTTATTGTGTTGGATATTCTATTTATAGCAGTCTATTCTTATCCTTCTTTGTTACTAATTCGCTCTTTAACCATTGTAAAGTGTCCTTTCACTATGCTTTTATTGCTTCTTCTGATAGTTCTGACAAAACATCTGTTAAAATAAATCTTTGATTATCTCTGCTAATAATCTTCATTGCCCTTTATGTACTTGTACTGGAAGGTTAGTGCAACAAGTTTTGTTGACTTGAGATTCTATTCCATCTTTTATTGTGTTGGATATTCTATTTATAGCAGTCTATTCTTATCCTTCTTTGTTACTAATTCGCTCTTTAACCATTGTAAAGTGTCCTTTCACTATGCTTTTATTGCTTCTTCTGATAGTTCTGATAAAACATCTGTTAAAATAAATCTTTGATTATCTTTGCTAATAATCTTCATTGCCCTTTATGTACTTGTACTGGGATATCCTATACATTTGTAGACTGCATGCTAGTACGTCTTCTTCACTTGTCTGTTATATGGTTTTATATGGTTGTAGTTTCACTGTTTAGTGGGTGAACATAGTGTTGGACACTGATTAGATCTTGCTGTCAGTGAAACTTGATGGTGGTCTGTTTTCTTGGTAAATGCTTTAGCCAATAGTTGCCTTCTTTTTTCCCTATGCTTGGCTTGACCTAGCTTACAGAAAGTGGTGCTTTTTGAAGGTTGAATTTAGCTTTCAAATAGTGAAACTAGATGAAACAAATGCTAACTTTGTTTTCTGATGGATAGGAAAGGGCTAAGAATGGATCATAACGTTATTCTGTATTCTGTTGGCAAGCTTCTGCAAATCACTTTATGTTATGTATTGCATGTAAATGACAAGGTTGACTGGGAAATTTTTCTGTTTCAGTATTTATTACTGAACTACTGAGTTTAGGAATAAATGAGACTATAAATCTGATGCTTGGTCTCTCTTGCTTAACAATTATCCTGTTGACAAAGTGTTAATTGATGCTTTTGTGTTACTGTAGACTTAAAATTTTAATCAACATTTGAAAATTAATTTATCTATGCTCTGGCGTAATTAGCAACGTGTCATTTGCATACGATAGATTAATTTTGTCAGTGGTTATAATATCCTGAGTACAATTATAATGTGAAAATAATTCTAAGAGACTGTTTCATCTTTCCAAACTAGTAAATAGCATGAAGAAAAAGAAACGACCATTTCAACTGAAATAGAGTTTTGTTCCTTTCTTGAGATGGAAGTAAGAGCAGAAGTACCACGTATTCTAATTTTGAGTTTTCTCTGGAATGATTAAACCGTATAATTGTCTAGCAGGGAGGAAGTGTGAGGGAAATAGTATTCTAAGTTCTGAAACTGTTTCTTAAGCCAAATTGGGGGTTAAAATCATGTGGTATGATGCTTGCACTGTAGAAAGAGAACTAGAGGATAGTAAGATGGATAAATCCAAATGAAGGAAGAAAAGTAATGGCAAATCCAATGAGTTAAAGAGACCCATGTAGTCTACAACATGGTTTTGGGGAGCATCAGGATCAGAGGGATTATGTGTTACGTTTGCCCTGCAAGGTGACCTTGTCTACTCTTTATGTTTTTCCTTTCTTCCAAAGATGAGTTGTAATCCAGCAAAGTTGTTAGGAAGGAGATTTTCAACTTTCCACTTGGGTCGGGGTTTCATGGATGTGTCCTAGGGAATGATCTATTCTTTTATAGATCGACTCCCTTGCACCTCAAATGATTTCCTTTTCAAAGTATGCACTACATCTGTGAACAAGTTAGCTAAGGATGGGTGGTTTAAAAAGGCCCCAATTCTGGGTTGATAAGGGGTGAATAATGTTTACTTATGAAGATGCGGTGATTGTGGATTTTGCAAAAACAGCATCCACCATCCTTGAAGTTCAGTTATTCTGCATGATTTGTCTGCTTGCTGGCTTCATCTCAAATTTGCATGATTAATCAGTTCGAAGGATCGGCCATTCGAATACTGAAGCTTCTTTGTGATTTTCTTAGATGACATCACACATCCAGATGAAGAACCACAGACTTGCGTGCCTAATGACTTAAGTCATGGAACTGTTTCAATATCAAATAGAGTTGACAAGGGCCAAGAGTTACAACCTTTACAGAGTACTGCAGAACATAGCCATGCTAAGGATGCTGCAGACAGGAATTTTGTGCATTCTGGATCGCAAGGCGCATTAGGGGATCAAAGACAAGGTATGTATCTTGTTTCTGGTTCTGTGTCTAAATTGAGATGTTCCTCATTCTTCTTCTTCTGTTTCTTGTGATAAGTGTCCTCTTTATTAATCAACTTTTGGGTGGTTTCATTTTCTATGCTGAGCTTCTCTGTGGTTTTATATTAAACTGATTGCAATATTTTTACCTTTTTCCTTTTCATATTTTGCCCTTGGTCTGTAAATGCCATTTCTGAAAATGTAAGCTGGCTACCTTTAGTCTTGTAAAATCAATTGAAATAATATGGATAATATTAATATTAATATAGACACCCCTTTGAATTGGTATCTGAAGTGCAGTTTACATCCCAATTCATATGGTTGAATCTTTTGATCATGGTCATATGATAGTAGTTTCAAGGACTGAAGTGAAATTTTGTAACAATTCTTTCAAGCTAGTTACACTTGTTGTGATATGATATTCTTCTTGTTTGTATTATATACCTGATAAATGATGCACAACTTATAAGGGGGTGAGGGAAGAGAAGAAGTGCTGTCAGGAAAGGAGCTACTAGAGACAGATGAGACAATAAAATCCTTCAGAGGCAATTGATCCTCATTACTTCAATGAATCAAATAAACAGCTTGAATCGATATGTTGTTATTCAAAAACCTAAACACTAGGACCTATTACTTAGAGGGCAAGAAATGCAAACTAAAGCAACCATGGACATTATAGAACTTCATACTCTTGAACATAAGAGAATACAGATCTGACATTGTCAAATCCTATAGCATTGTGAAATGTTCAAAACAATTAAAATAACAATTAATTTGTCATGATACTGTAATCTTTTTGAAGCCTCTTATTGCCTCCATTATGTGTATGCTTCATTTCTTGTAATTCTATCTCAATGATACTGGTATTGTTCCAGTCATCTACTTTGGTTGACCACTTTGTTTAAGGTCTGATGCTGGATAGAGTGATGTCATCCACTGTCTCTCTCTCTAGACACACACACACACACAACATCTACTGCACATAAGTGCTGTCATACATACATGGTCAATGTAATTAGAGGATGAGATTTCAATTGAATGAAAAATTTGATTAGTGAAACTCTTCTACTTCTATGTGCAGGCAATGAAACATCTTCTAATCAAAATCAACCCATCACAAGAAAGTCTGCTACTAATTCAGATGGCTTAGATGCGAATTCTTGTATAGATGTGGAATGTCGATTAGTTACTAACATGATTAAGACTGCTACCCCACATGAAGACTTAAGTCAACCTAATACATCTGCGGATCTGGCAGAAATTATGCTGGAAAAACTTCCCAGTCAGCTGGTTAAAGAAGGTGCTAGTCCTTTCAGACTCTTGCAGGATTATGCCTCTGATGGAAGTTCAGAAAATGAGGCTTGTCTTGTACATGCGGTACCTTCAACAGCCGTGCAGTCTGTTAAACTGGATGCTGTACCTATTGATTCAGATGCCGGGTTTGATTTAGGGACAGATCTTGGGACTAAGAGTGATTTAGAGTCTGATAAGGGTCTTCATGGTCTTGTACAGCTACCTCAATCATTAAAATCTCAGGTTTTTTCTGTTAAACCAGAAACTGTTATGGTAGAGGCTGATATTCCCTCTACTACTAGAAAATCAGAGAATTTTGTTGATAACATTTATGGAAATCAAGAATCCCTTAAATATAGCACGTCACAGAGGGAACCCCGACAAAAAGTTTTGTTGGGAGATGATGGTGTTGATGCCAATGACAAAATGAAGGAAAACACAAAAATTATGTCTTCTACGTCAATGGTCGATAGATATGGAAGGTTGATTAGAGAAGGTGCGAGTGACAGTGAATCTGGTGGTTCACCACGCTATAATCGTCGGCAAGGCAAAAGAGGCAGAAGTAGGAGCAGAAGTCGATCTCCTCATGATACTAGGAGGAGGAGAAGTCCACGGAGAAGAAAAGAAAGGCGTGGCCGGTCTCGCAGGTGCTATTTCAAGTTTACTTTTTATTTCTGGTTCTGAACTTTAGGCTATGTAAAATTTCAATCTGTTGGTAATTGCTTTGCAGTTTGTCTCCTAGGAGACGACGAAGTAGAAGCAAGTCACCTTCATTTCGACATGGTGATGAGTTTGGTGGTGATAAAATGAGAAGGGACAAGGTTCATCGTGCAGAATGCTTTGATTTCATTAGAGGCAAATGTTATCGTGGAGCATCCTGTCGATATCTTCACCACGAGGATAGGAGTGATAGATCAAGATCTTATAGGAGTAAGCAACAGTTTCAAGATCTGCCATACAGTTCAAGGAATTCTGATTTCCATGGAAAAATTGAAATGCCTTACAAGAAGTTGTCTCAAGAGCATGATGAAGGTAGAATTGAAGAGTTGAAACCTCTTCATGATATGCCTGATACTGAGGGAAAGAAACATATGGAAGAGATGGATGATGTTGCCACTCATAAAAGTGGTCCTTTGGAACCTCTGGTGGTTCCTGATGCTAACATGGAAAATATTCCTGGTGATGCTGCTCAGGGCGGGCACTCTCCCTCTCGAGAATTTGGATCTCCACCAATCTCAGAATCATGTTTCTGATCGGGTTTCCCTGAATGGTGGTTACCAGCATCAACAGATGGATACTTATGACTCCAAGTCCTCACCTATTCGCACACCAGCTTCTATCCCAAGCCACCTTCCTGTGGACAAAGCTCACCTGAATGATGCTGAGGATGAATCACATATCAGTTCCAGTTCTATTAACAAAGCTTTTCTATCTCAAAGTGTTTCATCTCAATCTATGATACCTACGCAGCCAATTCCAACTGCTGCAGATCATCTTTCTCACTTACCACCTACTTTTGCATTAGTCTCACAGGATACAAATTCCTCGTTGAATCAAGAGATGCCCAGAGATTACAATCTGACTTCACCTTCTGCAGTATTTCCCTCTCATTCTGCATCTGTTGAAAATCGTCCTGGGTATCAGGCTTCAGTTTCTTATTCTCATTCTCAATTTCCTTTTCTGCCAAACTCGTCCTGGTGTTATCTTCCACCGCCTCCTTCACATCCTCCCCCACCTCCAGCATTTGGCTATGATAGCACTTTAACACCTGGACCATACAGTGGTCCTTCAGCACACATTATGCAGAATATGCTACCTCCAAGAAATGATTTCTCTTCTCAGACCTCTGCTAGGCCCTACGTAACTGAATTTCCTATTTCTCTTAATGTTGGTCAGAATCAGGCATATCCTCCAATGCAGGAGCTAAATCGACCTCTGGATCACTTGGATGACCTCCATTGTCCCATGAGCCATGCAATGAGTGAATCACATGGAGGTAGTGGCCTGGCTGGGAAAGATCATTTCACAGGACACCCTGTACCAGGTTTATATTCTTCGAATTCCTTAGGGCAGGACAATATGCACTCTCAAACTATGCCTGTTTCAAGGGAATCACCACCAAAGAGGACCCAAGAATTTCCTGGCGACAATCTGCCCCCAGGTAAACTTTCTACTACTGCCCAGAGTTGCTCTTTTATGCAGCAAGATTCTTACTTTCCATGACACACGTTCTCCAACACCATGCAGCTGATGGTGTTTCTACACTTCCTCGTGACCATGGAAATCTCACTTCTACTTTGTCAAACTACACATCTGAACTTCTTGACAGGAGTAAGCCATGTATTTTGTCCGATTTTGGTACATCAAGAATATCAAACCACTTTAATCCTTATGCATCGACTTTTGAGCAGCCTCTGAGCTCCAAATTCAGTTCCAATATTCTTCAGGAAAAGCATAGGCCATTTAGCAGTCAATTGGGTTCTGCATATAGTTTTACCCAAGTCCCAGTTGATGGGAGAGATGTTGGTCTTGGCTCAAGAAATTTGATGTCCTCACAAAATTCTGCTCAGGCAGTAGAGGGGATTTTACCACGACCTGATGATGGCCAGTATGATCCCCTGTATGACAGTATTGAGCCATCTTTGAACTCAGTCAGGAAATTAAATTATAGTCAAAAGCATGAGATAACGGATGAATCTGATGTTATAGTTAGGTTCATTGGGTCTAATAAGTCATTGGATGAAAATGAACACAATAAGCAGAAAGGGGGTGGATCTGATGAAGTAAGTGGATCTTTAGAGAATGAGGACTATGGGGAGACAGCAGATGGAGAAGTGGGTGCTGTTGAAAATGGAAGCCCAAGCAATCCGAATGGTGCTGCAGAGACAGCTGCAAGAGAGGTTGAGATTGATCAGGTGAAGGCACCGGGAAAAAGCAAAAGGAACAAGGAATCGAGATCAATGAAACTGTTTAAGGTTGCCATTGCTGATTTTGTGAAGGAAGTTCTAAAGCCATCATGGCGCCAGGGTAATATGAGCAAAGAAGCATTTAAGACCATTGTCAAGAAAACTGTTGATAGGGTGTCTGGAGCTATGAAAAGCCACCAAATACCCAAATCTCAATCGAAGATTAACCACTACATTGACTCCTCGCAAAGGAAATTGACTAAGCTTGTGATGGTATGCCTTTTAATATCTGTATTGTCAGTGTTTATGTTGAATCTTTATATTTCCTTGGAGGGGGGTTGGGGATGGAACTGCCACTAGGAATGTCCCAGCATGCTCCTTTAATTCACATCACTCTGGTTCTACATTCCATCTCTAGCAATCAGGTAACCTATTGAGCATATACACATCTAGGAACTTAATAAGGATTCCAAAGTTATAGTGAAATGCTAAAACCGATATGAGTGCAAAATAATTCATGTAATATGCAAAGAGAAATCACTTAATTTAGCTTGGCAACATTATGCTTCAGTTCAGCAACATTATGTCAAGCCCTGACAAGTAGTAAATTTGGTCAATCACCTTGTACCCTTCTACTTTTAGGTCTTAGTAATGTGTCCTGATGGAGCACCTGAAAAGCAGTTTATTTGATCGACCACCATGTACCCTTTTAATTTTAGATCTTAGTGGTGTGTCCAATGTCCTAATGGAGCACTTGAAATGGCAGGATTGTTGTTTTTGTCAAAGACTAAACCAGATGCATTTCCCAAATGCTAAGCTGGTCTTGTCTCATGAATCTTCATTGAATTCATTCAACAGTTGATGATGTAAATATTGTATTTGAACTTAAATTTTTTTACTTACTTTCTAAGTTTTGCTTTTTCCCTCCAGGCTATTGTGGTATGCATTTGGGTGCTCAGTGTGTTGTCTTTGGCTGTGTTTTTTTGTTCATAAATAATTTATCATACTTGTAACTAAGAGTTGTATTATGTCTATGTGTGCCTTTTCTGGGATGGACTTCAAGTTGGTAAGATTTTCCAAGTAGAGTTGTTGCATTGAAATCGTTTGGAGTAGTAGGTGGTCAGGCTTTATGATCAGTGTTTAAAGAATTTCTCATTACCAATGTTTTATGTGTTTAAAGAATTTCTCATTACCAATGTTTTATGCAAATCTATATGTATATATGAATATTCAATTTTTTTTCAGTTTTCATCAGGTTGTCTAAGATTTTTGCATAATAAATGTCATCCTGCAGGGCTATGTTGACAAGTATGTCAAGGTATAAATGTATAAAGTGTGGTTCGGATTGTCTATGGCTCGTTTAGCTCTGTAAGAACTTTGTCATCCATTAATTTAAATTGTTGATTTGAACTTCGATTTGAGCTTGGGATAACCATGTATCTGACAGAGCTGTAGTGTGCCATTTTGAGGAGATGAAGTTAACCGCCTAAATCTTCTTACTGTGCTATCCATCTTACTGGCCTGTGGAGTGCTGAACTTCTAGTTTCATACGAGTGTGCTGCAGGGTGTTCCGAAGAAGCTTCAGGGGTATGTAATGAAATGATTAATCAGTTGTGTAGCCTTGGAATATTTGTTTGCAAACACCTATAAAAATTCTTTGTACAGGATTGTCTATTTAGCTAAATATACTTGTCTTTTACATCTTGCACTTTTTTCATGGGTGAACTTTCAGTTTAACACAAAAGTCAGATGTTCGGTTTGTGAACTGTACTGTTATTCTATGGCGACTAATGGTGTACTGCAGTGGATATCTTATTGGGTGAAAAGGTTTTGCAAGTAGATTTTTATATTAGATGGCTGTTTTATAGCTGTCACTTAACTTCATCGAAAATTAGATGTATCCAGTTGGACTTTGGGGATACACCATAGCTGAAACATGGAGTAAAAACAACACCACCGGTTCAAACAAGTGTCTTGCCTTTGCACCTGCTTTCTGGGAGCATGTTCAATGAAGAAAACTTCAGGCTTTATTTACTCCTGGATGAGAGCCAGAATAATTGTGATGTGGTTGCCTAGTGGTATGATCCCGGAGTACATGCTAGAAAATTAAATGATCAAGGATGTTACAGAAGGAAAAATTAGGGTCATATTGGGACACATAACCAGTCTTATATGGAGCAGATTGATCTATTGTTTGCTCTGGCCGTTCACGAGATATGCTGGGGAAAAGTGTGGTCTGTAATCAGGAACTGTGCAGTGTCGTAGCGGGACAGTTGCCCTTCTTACAGTAATGGTTTTCTTTTTTTTTTTTTTTTGGGGGGGAGGGCGGTGGCTGCGAGGTGATTTGGAACTCAAAAAAGGTGTTAGAGCCTAGTCTGTGGAGGAATACATGAAGATCAAGAATGTAGCAAGTGAGATCGACTGGGTTGGATTCTGCATCAAGGCTTAATTGTCTTATATGTCAATTAGCTTTGGTAATTCACCCCGTCTCTCTTTTTCTCTCTTACACACATGCCCCAGAAATTTTTGCTTTGTACATACTTAAAATTAAATTAGTGGGGAAAACACACATTGTGTGTGACTTTAAAAAAATAATAATAAGTAAAATAGAGAGAGAATTTTTTTTCTTTTTTTTTTTTTGAAGGAAATTTAGAGAAAGAAGTTAATATGATCGTTATGAGTGGTGGTTAATATATATATATTTGAAATAATCAACACTAAGTGACGGTAAAAGTATAAGGAGTATATAAAATGACATTATATCAAATAAGGGATTTTACTTTATATATGGTACAGACAACACTATAGGAGATTAGTTACACCCTAAATTTGATTTGTTGGTTTTGTTTTGTTTTGTTTTGTTTTTTTTTTGTGTTTTTTTCTTTTTAGGTGAACAGAGTCCCTCAAAGTTGAGCTCTCATTCTAAGATGGAATTTTTTTGAGTGAATTGGGTCCATAATAAGTGTCATGAAGAAATTTATTAAGCTCTCATTCTTGATCCACATTAACTCATCACAAATCTATTTTATTGAAATATAGATGAGTATGGACAAAGGAGGTCTATGTTAAATATCATGAATCAGATCCACCTACGAATTCTCCTATTCAGATGTAGATGAATGTGGATTAAAAGGGTCTATGATAGATTCATGGATCCGATCCACCTAGGGGTGTTTATGGACTGAGTATCCGATCTATGAGCCTATGAAGTGATCTGGATAGATCCTACCGGTTCACCAAAAATTTGAACCATACCCAGTTTACAAAATTTAGATACCTGCTCATCTGGTTACCTGATTGAAACGGTTCAAAATCCGTGAGTACTCGATCATGTATAAAGGACTATGACAGATAGAGAAAAAAAATTAGCAAATTGAAGATTTATAAACAAAATCTTGAATTTGGCCTTAATTTTCCTTTACAAGAATGGTTGAAAATACATGCCATATAGTCATTTAACATGAATCAACTAATCAAGAATCGGTCCAACAACATCATAACAAAAAATTCTAAATAAGAGAATATCATTAAGATCATCTTCTTTTTTTTTTTTTCTTTTTTTCCAACTTTAGTAGCTAAATTATTATTTAGATTCATAAATCCAACATTCCAACTCAATAAACATCAAAAAAAATTTCAACCCACAAAATCCAAAAGCAAATAAAACATCACGTAAGGTAATAAACAAAAGGGAGTGAAGAAGATTGATCATATGAACATAAAAGAAAAAAACAAATCTAATTTAAGCAAATTTACAGTTATGATGGAAAATTTTAACCACAAATAGATACCAAATTTATAGTTAATCATGAATTTATTAAAAAAAAAAAAAAAAAAAAATATGGATTGTTGTCGGCATAAGAGTGCCGATGAATTAATTAAACTAAAGCGAGAGATTTGAAGCGAGAGTGACACTCAGAGAGTTAGAGTGAAAGTGATGCAAGAGATCGAAAGTATAGTATAGATCTTTAAAGATTGAGAAGAGAAGAGAGAGGAGCAAGTCTAAAGAATGAGAATTAAAAGGAGGTATTGCTGACTATAGCATTAGTACCAATCCTTGATTTAGGTTTAACCCTAGTAGGTGAAATTATACAATTACTCTTACTTATGGATCGATTTGGGTAATTGGCGATTTATCAAAGTGTGAACCGTTATTCAAACATGTATATTTATGAACTTGTTCATTATCCAAATCAGTCATTTGACCCAATTCGGTTACCTTCTTTTTATGCTCGAAAGATTGATTTCATTGATTTTTCAAATCAGCAAGTTCTTTTAAACAATTCTAGATTCACTTAAGAATTTCTCACTTAAGTACATATTTAGTTGCTAAGGGAAGTGAAAAGTATGTCTAATTCTTCGTAAAACAAGACCGTTTAGCTTTTGCTTTGAGGTTTGGAATGATGCTTCGCTTGGCCTCATGGCCAGTATTTTGAAACTTGGATAAGACTGGTCGATTTTATCAATTAAACTGTAAATCGACAATAGTTTCAATCCGAGTTAATATAAAAGTCAGAATTGACAAAAACCCGTTAACAACTAGTCAAACTCATAGAATTGAAAAGAATTAGTTGACCCAGATAAGACTGTATGTTGGCTTTCTTCACAAAAATCAACAGCATCATTCCAAGTTTTCAACCATACATCAGGAGATGCCAACATTTACAAACTAAAAAATCACACAGAAATGCATCAAAATTCAGGTGCTCAAAAAAAGAAAAAGTCAAATGATCAACAAATACTTCAATTTGGTGGTGGTGTGATGCAAGAAAGGGGAATGCAGGGGGACAAGGAATGGGGAAGTGGTAATGATGGTGGTGCAGAGGAATGAGGAGGGAAAGGAGAAGAGGAAGGGGGAGATGGTGGTGAGGTAGGGGTGGTTGCATATAAGAAAAGGAGAGGGGAAGGAGAAGAGAATTGAGTGGGTATTGGAGAAGGTGAGGTAGCGGTGGTGGATTTAAATTTTTTATTTTTTATAAATTCCTTCATTAAATAGGTGGATTTAAAATAGATCATGGTTGATATAGCTTGTTTTAGTGTTCAGAAACAAAAATGGTTTGATGTACCATCTAATGACGACGTTTTACTAGTTTATCTGGATAATTTGAAGTTTTAATGAAATTCAATTATTTTATCCAAAAAATATAGATTTAAAATTTTTTCTCCGAATCCATCAATCCAAAAAAAAAAGATTAATGATATTGATAATTTCAAAAGAATTTGGTCCAATTGTGTTAAGGGATAAAAATGTTACATTTTGCATTTATTAAGAATGCAAAATTTTCATTTCCAACTTGAGGGAGTAAAAAAATATATGTGAAATTGTGTAATATTAAGTGGGAGCTTAACAATGTGATAAACAAAAATTGCTTTTATAATTTGCTACAATTGTTATTAATTTGCTACAATTAATACACACACATCCCACTTATTTTGTCACATTTAATTTTTTTGGTCAAACTTTTTATTTTGATTCAATTGACTTTTTTCTTGTCAAACATATCTAATTCATAATTATTCACATCAATTTATTTGATTTTATATGAATGTTTTTTTTTGACAAAAGTCAATCTATATTAAATTTTATTATATGAAAACTTTAAACTAAGAGAATAACAAATTTAAACAAAATCGAGTTTTGAAAACCCAAAAAATAGACCACAGAAAATCAAATACGATGAAAAATAAGAAAAGATCAAGCGTGACAAAATAAGTGGGATCTAATATATTTATTACTCCTCTATCCTACTAATCTTTTCATACTTGATCTTTTATTTTTTTAAGGTAAAAGTAAATATTTTGTATTGATGTAAACTGTCTATATTTACAAAATTGTATTACTAGTCTATTACAATCTTTTGCTTTTTCCCTCTGGCATATCATATTTAACCCCCATTCTAATACTAGTATAATACCGGCCCAGTTTTCCTTGGTTCTACTGACTCCTCCAATTCCTGGTTGCAAGTTTCACTTTAGAAACAATTTCCCAGCTACTTCAGACACAAAAATACCTTTTTGCTGATGAACCATTTCATTTCTGCTCCTCCATGTATGATAAACAGTCACAGAAACCACCAACTTGAACAAATCAGCAGCAAATACACTGTTCAGTTGGTAGTGACACAACCAATTCAACTTCTCTTGCCAAATGCTTGCACCTCTGGACACAAAACACATTTCCTGCACTGTTCCCCAAATACTAGCTGCAACTGGACATTTAAAGAACAGGTGGTTTACAGTCTCAGTCTCTACCTGACACAGACCACAATTATCTTCTCGACAGAGTCCCCACATCTATCCTTTGTGTTCAACCTTCCCCTACATAGCATCCATAGGATAAAAGCGTACCTGGGCACGTCTTTTGAACCAAACCAGATTGCACCAATTTACACGTTGTTGTTTCACCCTGAGCAGGGATTATCCACTGCTGAAGATACAGAGAATATACCAGAACTCTGTCCTGTCCATCTCCACTGATCAGTTCTATGTATATCATGCTGGAATGAACTTGGAGTAATTTGTGCCAGTCTTCTAATTTCACTGCAACATCTTTTTCCATCCAGCCATTTCCACCTACCATGCTCAATTACTGAAGCTACCTTTGCCTTTTTGGAAATCCCCAAACCACTTAGCAATCTTTCAGAGAAGAGGTCAGAAATTACTCCACAGGGGTGCTAGCAATCACACCAGAAAACTGCCAACTGCCCATCCCCAATTATTACCTGAAAAAATTGTTTCACCTTAGGTCTCAATTGCAAGATCTTCCTCCAGCTCCAAGAGCAATCTGAGGGAATGCTCATCCCCGAGAAATAATGGTTCTCAAGATAGATCTCATGAATCCACTGCACCCATAGACTATCCTTTTTTGAGCAGATATTCCAAATGGGTTTGACAATCAAACATTCATTGCATAAGGTAAGGTCTTCTCAATCCCAAACACCCTTCTCTTTTAGGAGTACATACATCTTGCCAACTACCTTTGCTCCATAATGAGTTTTAACTTCACCAGCCCATAGGAAGGAGGCTAGCATACTTTCGATCTTCTTTGTGATTCTTTTGGGAATAATAAAGACATTTGTCCAGTAAAGGTGTATGCTATGCAACAGAGACTTTATCAGCTGAAATCTACCAGCATAACTGAGTTTCCTTGCACCCCAACTATTTATTCTCTGTTGAATTTTTACCAGTATAACTTGGCAGTCCACACAAGATAGTCTTGCTGGAATTAATGGTAGGCCTAAATGGGTTACTGGCAGTTGACCTAAAGTCATTCACCCCAGCCACAAAGATATTGCTCTTTTGCATATTAGGCTTTAATTCAGATAATTCCCCAAATTCTATAAGGTTCTCCTAAATAACAGAAAAGGATTTCTTAAAGGCATGACATAAAACAAACAAGTCATCAGCCACTTAGAACACCACTGATATTTTTGTTGAGCAGCATACTGAATGCCTCCATTGCAATTAAAATAAGATAGGGGTATCTGAGGTTTCCCTGTCTCAAGCCCCTTTCACTTTTACGTTGTGTTTGGGAGTTTAAGAAGGAAGAAAAAAGAAGGGAAAATTTTTAATGAAGGGGGAAGAAGGGAAGGGAAGAGAAAGAAAGTTTTCTTTTAAGTTATTGGGAGTTTTGGAAGGAAAATTTCTTTAGTGTTAATATTTTACAAAAGTGTCATTTTTTTTGATATTTTTGTATTATATTTAAAAGACAAATATAATATTTTATAATTAGTTGTAAAGAAATATAACTTTTCCTTCCATTTTCTCTCACTTATGAAAAGAAAGTTTTTTTTAAACTTTTATCCCTCAATTTCCCTCCCTTTTCCCTTCTTTTCCATACATTAAAAACTCCCAAACAAAAGAAATATCAAAACTTTCCCTTCCTTTTATCTTCTTTCCTTTCCATTTTGAATAAGTGTTTGATTCAGATTGTGAATGATGCAAATAATTTTTAAAAATAAGTGTTTGGATAATATTTTATGCACTAAAAGATAAAAAATGTATACGAAAGTCGAACAAAATTACTAATATCAAAATATATAATCTCGTTCACTTTTTTTCCCGCCATTAAATTAAATACTAAAAATCATACACAAACATAGTTACCTTCTCATCGTTTGAAATTCGAATATCAAAAAATGAGATATACTCGTACATGTATACTAAACATATATTTATTTAATATAAAATAAAAAATACAATTTAAAATTTTCACACATAGACTAGAGTTAAGTAGAGGTGGCCACAGTTTTGATTCCGGAACCAAAACTACCAGAATTGGATCGTAAAAATTCGGCAGTTCTGGAACCAAAACCATCATTGATGGTTCTCAGATTTAGAACCAAAACTGTGGACATGGTTCCAGTTTTGGTTCTCCATTTTTAGGAATTGGAACCGAAACCAGAATAGGGTTAATATATATATATATATATATATATATATATATATATATATATAATTGACGCATTTATTTATTTTTTTAGATTTTCTTTTAGTATGGATTATCCAAAATGTATCTTTACTTTAATTTTTAATGCTTCAATAAATAATGTAATAGTGTATTTTTTTTTCAAAAATAAAGTCTACAATTAAAATATAAATAAAATGTAATTTTTTATTTCTAATCTTAACTTGTATTAATTTTTTTTATTATTGAACATGTATCTTTATTCTAAAAAAAAAAATTCAAAATTGGAGCTGGAGAATCGATTGGAATAGCCAGTTCTAGAATCGGAATCGAAACCGACTTCCAAAGTTTCAGTTCTGGTTCCAACTCTCCATGAAACCGGAACCGTGGTCATGCTTAGATTTAAAGTAATTATATACTTTAATATTTATTAAAATATTTTGTATATATATTTTTAAACCACCATCTCTCTATCCCTTAGTGACTCATGAACAATAAATGAGAAGTGTCTTACCACTTAAGTTACTATTCATTGTCATTGAAATATATTATATATTTATACATACATGTTTTGGTGTTCATATAAAAACTAGAATTGATTAATTATATATACTTTAATACTTATTAAAGAATGTTGTGATTATTAATTTTTGTAAGTTGGCTATATAAAATTATATTTAACATATTCAATATATGAGAGGTATAACTACATTTAGTTACACTTATAACTATAATGTATAAACACAACAATATACATAGTTAATATATTATTTACGTAAAAACACATAAAGATAAGCTTTTTTATTAATGAATTTGGTTAATTAGTTAATTGAATTCAAAAGAATTATGTTATCTATTTTTAAATTTATTATCTAGTTATGAAATTTGGTTAATTTGAGGTGGTAATTTGTATTTATAAAATAGTTTCATACAAAATAAACACAAAATAGGACTCATAATTTTAGAAATCTAATCTACAATAATTCATTCAAAAAAATGTTGAAGTGTAAGTTAAAATTGTGTTATTGAATATTATTTAGACACTTAAATCATCAACTGTTGATTATAGTAAACAGTTTCAATTAAAGAGTTTATAATGTGATGAATTTCAATTAAGATTAACTGAACACTAATAAAATAATTTCGTAATTTAATTGGTGACCAAATTAAAAATGACTTGAAATTTAAAAGACCGATCAATAAATACAATTAACTTCTAGCATATTATTCTTAAATTTGTGGGTCCAAAGAAAGATGAGTTCCGGTTGCTTGTCCTGTGTTGCGGCAGGGTTATTTAATTTATTTCCAAAATTTGCTAATTGAATCAAGCCACTTGTCATTCCCTTATTGGTTTTCGGAAATATCCGAAAAACCACCTTTCCGGGATAGAATCACAAACCGGTAATACATATACACTTGTGCTCAAACATGCACTTGATTGCTGCAGTAAACTCCTCTCCCACAACACACCAATTGGTTTTAAAAAGCTCAGTTGGCTACCAATCAGCTCCAATTGGCTTTCTGGTCCTTCATCCCAAACAATGCTAATCTATTTCTTGGCACCATCTGTAACAGCCTTAGTTAGCATATCAACCTTTGCACAAGCCCCTCTTTACCAGTGTCACTATTACTGAATAATCTTCGGTAAAATTTCACAGCAAGTTGTTTAATAGCTTCATAGTTAGTAATAACCAGCCTTCATAATTTATCAGAGAAATGATCTTATTTCTAGCATTATTTGCTTTGACTTTCTTTTGAAAGAATCTTGTGTTTTTATCCCCCAAATCAAGCCACTGAATGCGGGATTTAGATTGATAGAGTTGTTCCTCTACCAATATTACGTTCCAATATTCTATCTTTAAATCATGCTCAGCTTTTTGTAAATTCTCATCATGAGGTTGATGCTGGAGGGATTGCTGAATTTGAATCAGCTGTCCACTTCTCTGCTCCACTCTACTAGAAATGCTACCAAAATACTCCTTGTTGAAATGCTTCAACTAGGATTTAAGGAGCTTGAGTTTTCACACGTCTTTATCACAGGATTCCCCGTTGTATTCTCTTTCCAAAGTTGTAGCCAACACTTCAGCAAACTTATGATCCTTCATCCAAAACAGCTGTAATCTAAATGGTTTAGGCCCATAATTCACTTGATTTTTAATCTGCACATATAAAGGACAGTGGTTAGAGATTGAAGGATCCAAAGCTTCTATATCCACAGAGGTAATTGTCATCATCCGTTGCTCATTTACAAAGGCACTATCGATTTTGCTATACACTCGAGATCCACCTTCTCTCATATTGCACCAGGTATAGAAGTAGCCCTTAGTACAACCATGGTTCAAAGTCGCGGTCGCGGTAACGGTCGCGGAACGTATCGTTCCACATCGGTTTCGGTGTATCGGTCGCGTATCGGGCAATATACATATTTCATTATACATGAAGTTTAAAAAATTATGAAGAGAAAATTAAAAACTATACAAAACTACATGAATCTACCGCCTCTGTCCCATTTGGCCCTGTTCTACAAGAACCTCTTCTTCTTGGAGCAGAAAATTTAGGTTGATGATATATTTCTTTTGTTTATTTATATGTATGGAAACTGTCTCTTATACACATCTGGATGTGTAGCGTGAGAGGAAATCTGAAGCAGAACAGCAGCAGAGAGATTTGGATTTCAGGAATGCCTTGAGAGACTCTTGGAGGGACCGAAAAGACTGAGATGGTGGTTACTGTCCTCTGTATTCTATTACTTATCTAACATTCATTATAGTTGTGAGAGACTGGGCAATGTTAATTTAGTATTACCCTCCTCCACTTCAGGTACCCTATATTACCATTTGGTTCTTTGTTGTTTACTAGTATTTTAGCCATCTGTGTACGTTTCTTATGATCAGTTTAGAGAGGTCAGCCCAGAGTACTCCAGTTGAA